>BGPT01000371.1:277657-336665 GCA_003297045.1 Symbiodinium sp. clade C Y103
GGGGGGGGTGTGGGGGTCCCTGCACATATATATATATATATATATATGGACCCATATATATTATGTAGATATGTGTGTTTAATATCACTTTTTTTTTATGTGGGTCCCATATCAATGGGGTAAGAATCCGATGATTCTCTCCATAAACATCTCCCCAGTTGCATCTCCAAGTACTGGCTCGTAATTATTGTCCCCATGAAAATAGCCTCCCCATGTGATCCTCACGAAATCGCGAATTAGATCTGTATAAAATCACCACGATCGTCAAATCACCATTTAAGTCTCATGAAATCCCATGAAATCCCATGAAATCACCATTAAATCCTATTAAATCACCAATAAATATCATGAAATCCCATCAAATCTTCATTAAATCCTATTACATCACCAATAAATCCCATGGAATCTTCATTGAATCACCATTTCTCTTCGGAAGAATCCCTCCAGATACCCAGGCCGCCGGCCCAATGGCCTTTGCGGTGCCGCCTTGCTGATTGCATCGCTCGGACGCCAGGATTTCCCCTTGGCAAATCCGGTGGAAATTCCATGGGAAAATTCATAGGACAATTCCATGGGGTGAGCATCTGTGAAATTTGGGATTGTTCCACTTTGAAAAGCAGAGCCATATTTTATCAGATATGTTTGCGGGTCAAAATTTCAGACCCTGGAAGTCCATAGATGAAGATGGACAGATCCAGTAGCCTTTTTGAGGATTCAACAGTCCAAGTTAAGTGTGCTCAATGATATGACCCACACCCATTGCCCATGTCATGAGTACCGTTGATAATTCTTGGTTTGTGCAGTTTGGTTGGATGTTGTTTTTTCGACAGCTATTTGTTAGCCACTTCGTCAAGGAGTATCATAAGCCACGCCGAAAAATCCGAACATGTCCAAACGCCGAGGTGGGATTCTTAGTGGCTTACAGATGCCATCATTGAGCGTTGCTTCAACAAGATTTGAGACTGATAACCCCCCAAAATGAATCTTCCAATTTGATTTCTGACCCACAGCCGTCACACCTCTTTGCAGATTCAGATTATGGATTGATACATGGTTGACGGTCTAATCTTGAAGCTGGGCAGAAAGGAGAACAGATTGAAGATCATGGCCCAAGAAAGTATTACAATCATTCCAAGCTCAGATGCGTTTGAAACTGAAACTTTCGGTTCTCTGGAAAGGCTCCATCTGTTTGTTTGTGTGCATCCATGAACATATTTGTTTTGCATGGACAACCAACAGTTTTGAAAGATTTCATTATGGCAATGAAAGAATTGTTACTATTATATTTACCATTATGGAGTTGGATTATTGGATAATACTGGATATTGCTTCTGATAATGGTTTCCAGTATCATTGTAAACATGATTACTGGTTACTGGCAATGTTTACAATATTAACCAACAGTAGCATTCCTGTATATTTTTTTCCACTCAATTGTCCTGAGGTTCTACCACGGTTTCCGGTGCTCGCCCAAGGACCAAGCTGTGGAGTGGGCCCAGCTACATCTGGATATAGATTGATCATTTTTGGATGATTTGCAGGATAACGTATGAGAATTTCAAATGATTTCACCATGAATAGCAATCACAGTTGGAAGAAGCTTTGAAACATGGTTTGAAATCAGGTTTGCGGTTGATTATCAATGATACCAACATGCCCAAATTTCACTTCAACAGCGAAATCTCCAAATTCCGAAGATTTTTCTTTCCAAAGTATTTCTCCAGGAGATTGCAGAAGTGGTGCGCATGTCCGAGGCGGGGCCATTGGGTTTGTAATTTTATTACTGGGGCGTAGCATGTTTAACTTGTGCATACAAACCCAGTTATTTCAATAGTCAATAAGATTATGTTTACGATTATGTTTATAGTCAATTTTGATGTTCAAGTGGTTGCATTGTTATTCTTTTTTCAGCTCTAGTTGGGGGAAGAACGCAGCATGGCTTACTTGGCAGTTTTTGCGGGTGGATGGGTTGAACTTAGCAACCAATCTAGCTCAGAGGCAAGTGGGCGGTGGTTGAGTGATTTGCACTTGGATTTGTGGGGTGATGGTTTCGGTCACCTGGAAGGATACAGGGGGAGCCGGATGCCAATTTCAGAGCATGTGTCCAAACACACCAAGAGTTGGAAGCTATATGACATATGATATATAAGTACTATACATGTTACAACTTATATTAATAACAAGCATTTAACAGCTCAATTTGAGTTATACTTGTTTCATATGCATGTACATATGTATATATATATATATACATGTATATATACATATACATGTATATATATATATACATATATATATATACATATATATGTATATATAATTAATATATATATATATATATACATATAATATATATGTATATATATACATATATATATATATATGTGGTTTGACTGGTGACTCGGGCTTCCATTTTTCACCACCCAGCTTCATGTGCTCGATTCTTTCAGAAATCACGATGTGTTTGGAAACGTATCGCTGATGAAATGCACATGATACTATACCATGCCCTGCCATTTGCTGGGTCAGGTCCAAAGGGAAAAGTCCTCACGGTCTTCTTGTTTCACGTGCTGATTGACTTGATATGACGTGATAACGGGAGGGATTCCTAAGTTTACATCCATGTTATTACATACATTCATATCTAATCATGTATATTATACAATTATTACAAGTGATGGTGTTGTTGAATCAATACTGCTTTTTTCAGCACAGATTCTGAAAATTCTCCAGTATGATTAAGCCATATAGTATGGCAGGTACTCAGCTTTGATTGTGTCACCTCTCGCATCTGGGTGAATTTTCATGATCAAAATACCTCACTATGACCTGCACGTTTCGTACAAGGATTCACCCCCACAATCATTTCCGGTTGGTAAATAAAGTTCAAATTCACCCAGACCTTAGCTTTTGGAATACTGTGCTCTTAGCAATTATTGAATTGTGGAATATCATCATGCCATAGTATTGCACCCGGCATTGTCATGGCAAAAAACATGCAGGCGACGCTCCTGACGCGTCTGCGGGAGTTGAAAGACACCCCCATGGCGCGGCTGAGCCACTTTGCCTAATCGAGCTTGGATGAGGTTTTCTTTGTTTTTGTGTCCTTTCTGGTAATTTAACCGTTTGCTACTTTGCTATTGAACATGATCCATTTTTGTTTATGGATGCTGTACCTATTGACAATCATGATTTTCTTTGTTTTGGTGCACCCGGAGGTTTAAATGGGACAATTATGTATAAATGGGGATTACTAAAGTTGCCGGGTGGATTCGGGTGGATTTAAGGAACCCGTTCTAGTAGAGTGGTGCTGTTTCAGCACTGAAAGTTTTGGAGTAATCATGAGCTCTTGGAACTGAACTTAGCCGTTCGAAGTGGTGGATGGTATCCAGTAGGCAGTCAACATGAGACGAATGTCAACCCCAGATTCATAACCTCCGTTGATCAATTGGGGTGTTGCCCCAAATAGGGATATGTTGCTACTACAAATTGGTACCCCCTGTTTCACCCCCCTAAAAGTAAACTGGAGGTTTTTCAATCCTGGGTTATAATATGCTACCTGCGAAAAGGTCGATGTAAGCTGGAAAGAATGGGGATATAGTGATATAGCTATAGCCATCAAAAGAAATGATGTAGACTGTAGAATGCCACGAAGCCATGAAGTGCTCCTCAATAAACCCATGATGTTTCGAAGGGATTCTGGGATGATTCTCGAGCTTTCTAGGTACTTTGCAATATAGGTTTCCAACTCCTTGCAAACAGCTAGGGCTCTATTTATATTACTATTATACTCATTGCTCATCATTTGCTGACTTCAGGGATCATCCCAGCCATCAAAAGCGGGGATTGTAGTGAAGAAAAAGAAGACTAGATCGCCTGCAAATTATTGGATATCGCTCAATACGGAATGATGGTAAAGCCAGCTCGTTCCCAGATTCAATGGGGATCGTGGCTAGTCAGCCATTACGAATCCAACCAGCCTCCAACCAGTCCACTTAGCGCAAACAGGTTTTGGAAACTGCAAAAAATGCCAATGTCATAAGATTTCAAAAGCTCGAGAGCTGGGTTGGTCAACTTGATAGCTTGATAACATTTGATAACTAGGTTGAAAACCACACCACTCTTAAGATCTTGTAGGGGGCTGCAAAGCCTTGGATGCTGTACCTCGACCACGAGATGAAACCATGTGGACGGACATCCAAGGGTTATATAATCTAATTTTCATCCTGGCGTTGGTTGGATAGACCTTGATCCCCATACTTATGTTGTGCCCGTCTCTTTTCACCCAAACTCCTAGGTCGGGATGAGTTCGAAAAGGCACGGAGTTGAAATGACAGCTGGACTATGCTGGACAAGATGGTAAGCCCGTGAAATTTCATCCAAGGTAACATGCCACACGGATGTGAATGACTCAATGATGTTGACCTTGTTGATGGCTTAAAAAGCCTCGAAGTGTAGGAGGATGCCCCAGAGACGGCCGCAGTTGGTTTGGCTCGTTTTATTCTCGGCCAATATCCTTCAGATGGTCAGCAAAGCGGAAGTGTGGTTTCAGAGAGCACAACACATCCGGACAGCCTCAGAGCCAGGAGAAGCCAGAACTACTTCTGGGCGAGGCGAAGCCGAAATCCGCAGACGTGTTGAAGCACAATGTTTCGTGCTGGTTTTGTCATCCAGGGAAACGATACATTCTACACATTTATATATATACAACAAAAATGGTACTTCTAAACATGTTAAACTATGTTTCCACATGTGTTCTTTAAATTTATTTGAGCCAGATGTTTATTTCCTTTTTGGACACATGTTCCATTTATTTTATTGGGAGGAATTAAGAACATCAATTTTGCAAAGGGCTGGAATTTCAGACGGCAGGACGAAAACCGACCATGACAGAATCCAGGTCTCAGATATATGGGACTATACGACTTTTGATGATGATTGATATAGTTCCAATGGCATTTGATTTGATGATCAATTTGCCGTCAACTTTCTACAACAACTACGTGTTCCGACGAAATCAAAGATTATTATTACCGACTGTTCTGATAACATTTTGCCCAGAGAACTTTTCAGCATCAGAATTACCAACTATTTAAATATATTTACATATATTTACCCACAATTTCCAGATGTTCCCTCTATGGTATAGTTCCATACATTTGGCTGATTTTTTGGGGTACATGTTGCCAAATGGAGCATATGGGTTGTGCCATTTTGGAAATGCCAGGAGCATCAGGCCTTGCCCCCATGCTTGAAGCTCTCCAGAGCCATGAAGCAGGTGGGCCACATAAGGGCGACACTAAGTCGTCGTTGTGGGTTGGTGTTCCTTAAGACAGGGGACAAAACCCCAGAGAAAGTCTAGATTGGGACCATACGGGACCAACAAACCATCAGGAAGTAGAGATAAAACTTTATAAGTCACCAACCAGAAAAGAGAGATGACCCGAAAAAGGTGGCATGAAGAAAAGCACCAATCATTTTGGTTTCAATACGGTACTTGAACCAGCCGTAAATACAAATGTACAATGTGAAATATTGGAATGGGAATTGAAACTGGACAAACTGACATGATTGTCCAAAAATGGGAAGATGACTGCACTTCGCGAGCATATTTTCGCTTACAATGAGAATGTACGTGTTGGCGACGGATAGCTGGTCACGACTTCCTAACTTTGTTTCCCAAGTCCCCAAACTGGGGGTACCCACGGGTACCCAATGCACAAGTGGGTCAATGATCATACTTAGAAGCCAGCCACCATTTCGCTGGCTGTATCACTAAGATTAAATAAGATTATTGCTTGTCCCTCAGTTTTTGTTACTAACACCATTTGCTTCCTTCATGAAAGGGGCCATTTGTCGGTTTATGACTATGTGGTTGATGGTGGATTGCCCGCATCATTCATTGCTTGATCACCTCTTGGGTTGGTGAATAAGTGTCTCATCTTTTTGTTGGTTTGTCAACCCCCTTGCTTTCAAACCACTACTGTATATATAATTATGTATATATAATACATATATATATATATAATTATATAGTTATATATATTTATTTAGATATATGGGCTGTATGAAAATCTGGAATACCGAATACACATGAATACGCCAAGAGTGTCATATGATTTTGGAAAATGGTGACAAGCGAATGGATTTCAGCACTACCCTATTTTCAGACAAACCCGGATGTGCCGTGGTAAAGAGGTGGCTTGTATACCCATCTTGGAGGATGGTCATCAACCTGTTGATCGGGATTTATGTCCCAATTGGAAGGATTCCTAATACGGGATGGATGACATACCACATATGCCATTTTGTGACCATGGCTCATGTGGGATGTCATGGGAATATCATGGGAATATATAGTCTATATAATTCATATATAATTCCATATATCTTATATATTTATATATGCCATATTGTGCCACTATCCCATTATATCCCCAATATATCTTTTCGTTGCTGAAATGAAAATCCTATCAGCACCACGTATTCCCCACGCCGAGGCAGCGCTGGAAGGACCCTCGCAGGCGGCGCTGGAAGGACCCTCCGAGGCGTGGCCTTGGATACAACCCGCAGATCCAGAGGACACCATAGACACATGCATGTGTATATTATATACTGTACACTGTACACATAATATACAGAATAATATACAGAATAATATACATGTAAATGCATAAAGTGTTGAGTTTACCAATTTGGGTTCCTAGTTTGCCGGATACCCGTACCGCAACCAGGGTGGTGTGCTTGCCAAGTTTTTAAAACACCCACTCCAGTGGTTGGTTTAGACCGATGAGATGAAGAGTTATGTTATATGAGCATCCAGGATTGTGGGTCATTTGGGTTCCAAGATTGTATGTCCCAGTATTGATACTTATTGATACATGACATACAATGATATTGATACTCATAAATCCCTTCCCCGTGCCATTCAATACCACCCACAGAAACCCTGATTGAGTATTGGAGTTGTTCATTTTAGGGGCCCATATGGGGGTATTCAATAGGGGGATGGGATTAGTAGAAATGATATTGTTACACACTAGGCAGGCACACGGTTTATACTCAAATTTGTGGCCAAACCAATGTCTAATCCACAAATTCATTTATCAAATTATAGTGAAATGTCATTATGGGTCCAATCTGGATATTTACTGAACTTCATTAATCATTATATATTGGATATCATATCTATTCATTGTATATATGTATTGGATAGTGTCACTATATATCCAATACAGATCCAAAGAATGGATTCATTTCAATCTACGACAACCTGTCTCACAGATTCCCCAGGCTTCTGCGCCCCTGCGAGCGCTGCAGGTGGGCAACGTGGTGAGGGAAGTCTCTTTTCAAAGATTCGAGGTTTTTTGCCATTGTTCAAACCCCCAGGTTTGAGCTTCGTCGCTGCAGGATGGTGCAGATCCAGCGAAGTCATCCAGACAGGTGCACACCAGTGATGGCGACAGGTCGTCTAGGGGCTATATAGAATTGGGATGAATTGGGTACAAATAGCAATCACTTACATGTAGAGAATGCTAGAAGGTGAAGGTGCAGAATAAAAGACGCGTGCGAAGGTGTATGTTTTCAAACACACATGATGTACATGTACAATGTAGAAAGATGCATTAGATTTGTTAGATCAAAACCATCCTCATGTTTCGTGTTTCTAGAATCGGATGGAAGAATGACCAGGATTCAGATGTGTCCCAGGCATCTTCCAAATGGGAACATCATCCAACGAAATGGATATTTCAATGGGAAAATCATACATGAATGGACATGTAAATGTTAAAATCATCGAACTAAATGACGTGTTTTTTTCCCGGCAAGCCACATTTGATGACGAGAGGGTCTTCATCTAAGAACCCACTCTGCTTGTCAGAGCATCTGATTGTTATTTTGTACAACTGGCTGAGACACTTCCAGCAGTGAACCAAAGGGATTTTGGGGTGGCCACTCGAGTCAGACATATGGATCAGATGGCCTTGAGAAGCCCTTCTGTGGTCTTAGTTTGTGTGTTTCTCTATTCTGACATACAACTGAACAAAAGCACTTGGTACCATGGTTTACCATGCTTATCAATCAAAACATTGGGTGGTGTTTAAGTGGGACTGCATGCCCGTGTTTGATAGATTGCACAGACCACAGACCGCTTCTTGTAGTTGGTTTGGTGTTTCTTATCACTCAGTCTTTGTGTCCAACCACTTCTTGATTAGGAACTGGTTCTACTTATGAGTGGTATATTTCATGGTATACCATCTGGTTATTTAACATAGCCATGCAAAATGGCTAATTTTGGATGATTTTCCCATTAAAACCTCCATTTATAGGGGATTTTCCATGGCTATGTTAAATAACCAGATGGTAGAAAGAATATTACCCAGTTCCTCATCATGAATCCAGTGCCTCCAGGATGATAGGGATATGCCTCCTCCGCCTGTGCCTGTGAAGAGGCCGGGGTCATTTTACCCCTGGTTGACGATGAGTTCAGGGGTTATTGTACTACCCTTTGCAATCCCATCCGTGCCTTAAGCACCCCATAGATGGGCCCAAAATGTCCCAAATATGTTTCGATCTCCTACTATACCATGGCTGCTGGAAAGTTTCTGGGGAGTGTTTAATACTACGGGGATGCGGTTATATTGGAGGTAATCAAATCCATTGTGAACTCTGGTCACATCAAAATGTCCATTCACAGTCATTTATTTGGAAGTAATCATCCCCAAATGACCGAACTGTTCGGGTTTGTGGATTGATATGACTTATCCAGACGGATGATGGTTCCATTAAACCTCTGGGAGTTCCAGTACCATAGTGGATTACCAGAGGGTATGATGGGTGAGCAATGATGATTTATAAGTTACCTATTGATAGTGGGGAGATACTGGGGATTTCCTTCTGTCACCTGTTCGGGATACCCTGGAGATCTTTTTTGAATGTTTTATCATGTTTTATCTCACATATGTCATCACATGTTTCGTTCATGGATTTTGTTTGTCAAGGGTATGGTTTCTCCCCCTTAGTAGGTTGGAGTTTTTGTGATTAGTTCCTTTTGCAAACACCATGTGACAGCTTGCAAATGATTTGCATCTCCAGCCTCTCATGTTACTTTACCCGGGCGTAGGGACCAGCAAAGGGTGGACGGTGTGGACGTGGCAATGAAACCCATTGAAACCTGATCCCTTGGCGTTCAGCTTCTTTTGGCGTGAATCCCTTTTTCTGCGGGAAAATGAGTGCCGGAAAATTGTGAGACAATGAAAATTCCACGCTTTTGTAATAAGTAAATCTGCAAACATCATGAATTTTGTGGGCCCAGTCGCCCCCCATGGATGCCTGGTGGGATCACCACTCCCAGGAAACGAGACGAGCAGGACGCGGGATGTCCAGGATGATGATTCTTTGGGCTGGGGAAGTATCCCAAGAGTACAGATAGATACATGATACCCTCTGGTAAACTAACATAACTATAGGAAATCACCATTTTTAATGGGAAAATCCACTATTTCTATGGTACATGATCATGCATGAGTATTGTTGAAATTGTGCAATGTATCTCGCACACATCAAACATCTTATAATATCAGGATGTTATTGGTACTATTTGTCAGCTGGACTAGTTCAAAAACAGAATAAAGTGTCTTATGTGTCAGATCTCAAAAAACATTGCCCAGATGCACCTGATCCAAGGTGAACTACAGCTTGGTGAACGATCCCGAAGCAATGACATTTGGATACCTCAAAATCGGATGATTTTGGGGTCCGCTCCACTTTGGAGAAACTTTCAAGGATCTTCAAGGCCTAAAAGTATATCAAGCTCCCTTCAAAGGATCGTAGTTTAATATACTGTGTAGATCTGTGTAGTAGTTCAATGGCTCTGTATCTCTGAGGTGTAGTTGGTCCTATCTAGACTTTCTGGTGCAGCATTCACAAATTACTGTTCATCATCTCAGGTCAGCAAACGAATGAGCATTATTAGAAAAATGTTTCGCTGCCAAATCCCCTAAGGTGTTTCAACATTCTTCAGAAGCATGTTCAACCTCAAGAGTCAGAGAGTCAGCTAAATTGATTCAACTATCGTAAATTTTCATCAGTAAAGCAAAGTAAAGTATGTTCCAAGCCTTTTTCGTTGGACCTTCCGCTTTCCTCGTTCTTTCTGTCAGGACGAGCAGATGAAAAAAGCTGAAAGGCGGGGCGCAGCGTTTGAAGCCTATACCATGATGATTCCCAATCTCGTGGTATAGTATGACTGGTTTGTGGTTTCATTTTCCGGGTTGCAACCCTGACAATGGCGATGATACCAATTGACCATATTATACCTTTGGGGTCAGTTGAAGCCACTGATCGGATGACTAACATTTGGGAAAGCAGCAAAGATTTGGCCTGACATGAAGCTTAGAGTTTAAAGCTGTTGTATAATAACTAGAGACCCTCCAGATCAGCAAGTACAAATATTCAGCACAAAAGCAGAACAGCAGACTATGACGAAAGCATACAGCACCAATGATCACAGAAGCATAACAGCCAGCCAGTGTGTTTGTCAATACCAGGCGGCCCCTGACTGGTGCAAATCTATGAAATTTCAACTCGCACAGCTCATGCCTTTGAAGTGCTGGTTTTCGTGCTCAAAACATCGGTTTCAGATATAGGAGAACAAGAGAGCCAAGCATTGGACGCAGCCAAGTCATGTTAAGTGATGTCAAGTGATGCCACGTCCCAAATATGTCAAACCTGATAGAAGTTGCCACCATTCTGAGTTGTCATCCCCCCTCGGCCAGCCGCTACTTTCCATTCTCACCATGCTGGAGCTACACGACAGTGTACCCTTGGTCCTTGTGCTGGAGCTTTCCTCGGATACCTCTGTTCTGGAGCTTGCAGTGGCTTCTAGTTCCCTGAAGAATGGAGTGGAAGCATGCAGAGGAATAAGTAGTGAATGTCGACGGCAACATCCTCCCGGGAAGTTTCTGGGCTTTGGAGCTATCTTGGCTTAGGCGATCTGAAGAAAATTCCGGAGGTGACCCTGGGCTGTGAAATCGAGTTCCTAGGCACAGCAGAGGTGCTGGCCTTTTTCAAAGCTGCCAAAGCCTTAGCAGCTGATACATGCAATGCCCGTGTGACTTTCAACAAGTTTTCCTTTGACGCCATCGAGGCCCCGAGGCTTTTCAATGAAGCTGAAGATTTCTGGTTCACATCAGACCAGACAGCAGAGATAGTCTTCAAAGGCTGCCAGTGGGATTGCACAGTTGAGGCCTCCGTCTTCCTGGGCGATGACAGCCCTGAGATGCGCGTGCTTGTGTTGGAACCGAAAGAAAAGGAGGACTTGGGGCCGATTCCTCTGATTCTGTGCAGAAGCCCCTTGTTGCCAGAACTCAGGCTGCGTACCGGTTATGAGACGCAGCATGGGCGTGCGCACGCCACCTATCATCAGCTAGGTCCACTGTTATTCGGAGTGCAGAGGTCAGCGATTCAGGGGTTGGACTATCCTTGGCTGACAGAAGCCTTGACTGGGAGCAAAAGCACGCAGAGTGAAGGATTTATTGCAAAGGGGGTTGGGTTGGGATGATGTGAGTTTTGCACTTTTTGATATGCTACCAGCACATGTATGCAATAAGACAATCAGATAAGTGACTATGATGTAAGTTGCAATCAATATTGTAGAACAACAGACCTTTAAAAAATATTGAAGAACATAAGGATATATAACAGGTACTATATACAAAGTGTCAATTGTACTTGAAATTTCCCTTGGTTTTAACCACAAGATTGCTAAAATGTAATGTGGAAAAACAGTTGATAAATTCTTTGAACATGTATGTTTGACTGAAAGAATTGGAAGTGCTAGTCAGATTAAACCACGCAAAGCACTTGTTAAGAGAGGCCATTATTTGTTTCAAATGATTGACTGCCACTTATTAGATAAAGTTGAACTTAAAGAGGCCTTTGTTGAATGTGGAGCAAATAAGTATTGTATTTACATACTAGAATATATATATATATATACAGTATACATACATACATACACTGTACATTGGTTAATAAATTATGTATTCGATTGGGAATGTATTTGTCCAGCAGCTGGTGAGAAGAACATAACATACATATCAGTTACATACAAAGATGGGGATGTCATTGATAAGTATTTACATTACTGTACGTATTTCAGGACTTACTACCTGAGGATTATTTGACCTATAACGTTCATGGCACAACATTATGAAAAGTGTGCTAACTTGTTTTTTTTCCAAAATCTGTTGTAAGCAAGACTATTCAAGAAAGACTGCCTTTCCATATATGGAGGTTTTCTTGCTCAAGATGTCAAGGAGTCACTGAACCCATATACGTTATGCTTGTAATTATTTAAGATAAAAAGAACCCGGCAGGGGAAAGCAACACCCCCAAAAGCATACTACTATCCATCATTATGTGAATATGATGTCCAAAGATCCCAGCGCGAAAAGGGACAATTTCATAAAGACAATGCAAGAAAGCAAATTCATTCAGAAGAGATTGAAAATCCAGATGAAGGACATGTTTTGATAAAGAAAGGCGCAAAGTTTACAGTCTTGCAGGTATATTGGTATTTGGGCTCAATGGAGACTCCATCTAAAATCACAAGCACACAAGCAGAACAACGCCGGCAAATTACCGTTCAAGAATCTATAAAATAAAAGCAACCCATGGCAACCCTACAGTTTGAACTTGTAAAATGTCATCGAAAATGTGTTGTTATTATCTTAATTGTCTAAGCTCTTTTACCTTTGGGTGCTGAGGTTGCTGAATGCTTGCTGGGATGATCGATATGCTGGGGGGTTTGAGTATGAAGTGGGGGTGAGGGTCTCTACTACAAAAAGCCAATATTTGGTGAGATATGTCATCGCATGCATGTATCAACAAGCCTATGATTTTTATGTGGATATTTAATGTATATATATATTATATATATATGTATATTATATACACAGATATATGTTTGTATAGATATATTCGCTGTGGAATCTATAAAATAGACACACACACACATATATATATATATATATACATATACATACATAATTTTCTGGCATTCACTTTAAATGGACCTCCCGTATGGTAGGTACCTCCAAAGGTTCACTTCGTCCCCGGCGCCAGATACACCACTCGGCAACCCAGCGAAGACGACGTGCAGAGCATCGCCAAGGACATCGCGAGGGGAGACCTGGTGACGGACCGCGATGATGACATCGACTGAGTTATGACTGAGTTAGGCAATTGTTTATGGATTGGTTAATGGGAAAATTTGCAGGAAACCATGGTTTTTACCATGAAATATAGAGGTTTCCTGTAAATTTTCCCTTAAACCAATCCAATGAGCAATTGTTTATGGAGATATGGGAAATAAATATGGAGGTTTCCGAAGTCATCCAACATTAGACCATTTGGGGGCATTGAAACCAATGGTTTTGGGGATCCGTCAATTTACTGCAAGAAACACCCATATGATAAATAAGAATTGGAATACAATGGGAATTTAGTGGAAATGTAGTGGAATTAGTTATTTTAAATGATGAGAAATACATGGGAATTAGTGATAGGTCTATTTGAAACTTGCTGAAATGGCCATAAAATAGTAGGGAGCATAATGATCAAAGAACGGAGAAAACGGGGTGCCCCATTTTCAGACAAACCATTGCTGCATTTAAGCACAAAGTCACAAAGTGTTAGGAATGATTTGGATTTGTGAAGCTTTGATACTTGGTGCTTGGAACATACTAAATTGGTGATAATCTCCAACCATGTATATCTGCAAAACTGGGTGTGGTTCATGCTGCGGAAGATTAGTCTTTGGGGATAGTTTCAGACGTTGGTACCTGAACACGCTGCTGTATATGTCAAAGTGAGAAGGGATAGAATTCCCAAAGACCCACCAATTATAGTAGTTTCCACTGGTTTTTATGGTTTAGTATCATTTTTGCCATGATTTGATGGTGTTTTCGTGATTGAATCCTTCATTTTTAGTGACACCCGTGTTTTTGAAAGCCACGACGATTTTCTACTCCAAACCATGGTCAACTGGGATGCCTTTCAAGGATTATGGAACACCTGGTCAACAGGTCGTAGTTTATCACTGGGCTGTGTATGATCTGTATATTAATATGTATGTTGTTTTACTTTTTTATCAGCCCCCAAAAAAAGATGCGGAAGGATGAAATGCCGATACTAACAGTTAGTAACATTTCGTGGTGAGTCAGCATTTTCTATATCAAATTCGTGGTTTATACCTAGAATTGCTTGGATGATCTTCGGTCATCCACCCCGTTGGCTGAGGTCTCACCATGGCATCGAGCCCATCTTGGATGGTGTGGAAGATCCCGACACCCAAGCAAGGCGCGGCTGCGCGCAAGGGAAAGAAAGACATCATGGGACGGCATCACACATACCCTTTGGTAATCAAACATGGCAATGGAACATCCACCATTTATAGGGGATTTCCATTAAAACCACCATTTATAGGGGATTTCCCAGCTTGCCACGTTTGATGACACCGGAGGGTATCCCATCTCACCAGGCACCAGCTACCGCTTCGCACCAGGCTGAAGCGCCTCACGGAAGGCAAACCCGACTTCGCGGAGGACGCCGCCGCGTCCAGCGCGGCAACGGCATCCAGCAAGGCCGGGGCAGCGCTTCGGCAGCGCCGGGGAAAGGGGGAAGACTTTTTTGGCGCAGCGAGATTTAGGGTAGGGGACTTGATTTGAGTTAACCAAGGATGAATGACTTCTATCGCCGGAGTAAACCTTCTTACCTTGTCTAATGAATGGAACTTCTTGTGTCGCCATGATTTCTCCACGTCTTGGGCGAATTATTATTGCCATTGGTGACAAAAGAGGTGCTATAATTTGTATATATGAATAACTACAATTTTCTATAGCATTTTGTAGCTTGTAGTTAAAATCATGCTTGCAGAGTTTCTGAGATTGGCGAAGTTGCCGGACTTGTGACTCCTGAGTAAGGAACCTGACTTGTTTTAAGATCATTTCTGTCCTGCAGCGAAGGCGGGCGGTGAAAAGGACCAGGAAGACGGTGGTTGGGGCCCCGATGGGATGGGGCCATGGAGTATGTAGATGCTACCACAATTTGCTAAATGGTAAGTGGGGCAAAACTGGGAATCTCACCAATTTGGAAAAGATTTGGATTAAAAGTCCCAAACCTATATAGATGTTGGGAGAATTAGCGATTCGTGGTCAGTACGCGGGTTATAAACCCCCAAAAATCACAGATGTATTAAGGATCAGTGCCTGGCACCAGAACAGCCATCAATTCATGGCTCCCAAATATGGATACCCTCCTGTTTCATCAAACGTGGTTGGATGGCCAACACCCTGTAAATCAAGGATAATAGAAGTTTATAGCTGGGAAAAGTATCAATGGCGGATATATTTATCCCAGTAGTATGGCACTACTCAGGCGCCGACCATGCTAATATTGATTATTTTGGAGGGACATCATATCATGAAATGAAATGCGGGCTCCCAAAGGTGGGGCCAAAACCCAATTGCCATTATTTTTTGCACAAACACCAAGATGAAATATGCATGTTGCCATCAGACAACGAAGAGCAATTGTTTTTCTTCGGACAGTAACTGGTACAAGTTCAGCGGAGAAAACCCATGCGTTCAGTGAGTGGCCTTGTTGGAATACCGGGATGTGCAGTTCATGTGCAAATGATAGGGGCTTCTTACAAGATGATGCTTTGTTTTGAGGGAAAGTCATCCCCAAACTGGCGAATCCTTCATTTTTGGGAATTGTGATGTTGTGCCCAGAAGCGTAGCTGGCATAGACATCAACTGTCCTCGACCCCTGTCGCCAACATCCTAAGGTGGGGAGTCCTTGAGCGACGTGGACGACGAAGAGTTGGAAGGTTATCTTCTGGATGCTGAGGAGTCCGGTAGGCATTGCAGGCATTGAACATGCAGGATTCACTGTGACAAAAAGTTCAATGCGCAGCGGTGGCACATGTAGAAATAGGATGAAATAGCTGTCAATGCTGCACGGAACAGTGTCGCCCTGCATCTGCTGTGTGGCTCTGAAGTTGATTAGTGCTCAGGGAAGCTTCACCGTCCGACAGACCCGTATTGCTCCCTTGGTTCTTGCATGCTGTTGAAGCAATGGAATTCACCCACTTGCAGGTTTGAGTTTTGGTGCAAGTGCAGGTTTGAGTCGGGCCTCACCCTGTTCATTGCTGAAGATTTTGAAGGGCCGCAATGATAAAGGGACAACCAATGATGATGACCTCTTATTTTGTAGCCCGTCGGTCGGCAGTCCAGTTGTGGTTTCGCCCAGGAGAAACAGAACAAGTCTGACATTTGGCACGAGGTGCCAAGTTTTGGGTGTTTTTGTTATTCACGATGAGATGGTTTCTCAAGAAGAATAGTACTCGACAAGCACCAAGATGAATGGGGAATTCGGTGCGCTGTTGCTGCTAGTCTGGAGTGCTAGCATCAAAGGGATCTATCGATATGATTTGTCCCTTGGGGCCAGAAACCCAAGGAGTCCTGACCCGTAGGACTCCTCGATATCCGGATCAAATATGCAGAAGTACTTCTTGTGCATTTGATTCGGCAATCCTCCTATTTTCTGGGTGCAAACGTGGCAAAGTAGTGATGAGAACGCATACTCAAATTCGGAGGCGAAATGTAGAATGGTTACGAAAGATTGATGTTTTCAACGGTTGCCACCTTTTTTGTTTATACCTGGGAACCCCAAGCCACGAGCCATCCCCAGCACCATACCTACACCCTGCCAGGTGAACAAAGATTACCTCGAGGTGAGGTTCATCATCGCGCCACGTCATGGTACAACGAGAATTCAAAGAAAGTATACTCCATGGACCCTCTGGTTATTTAACATAGCCATGGAAAACCACCATTCAATAATTCTTTATAGGTAAATCACCATCTTTATCATCTATTTCTATGGGCCATGGCTTCCATGGCTATGTTAAATAACCACCGGGTATATTCCATGTATAGTATTGCCAAGGATCCAAGTACCTTCTCAGCAAGTCTTTGGGGCATGACTTCGGCGCTGAAGTACCTCCTCAGGAAACAAATGATGGATCATGTTAGATCCATTTATCCTGGCAGATAGGGGTTGGAAGATTCGTTTCCACTAGCAATTGGTGATTTTCAGGGTCTATGTTAATGTATAGGAGGGTAATCACCATTATTCATTGTAGGCAAATATTAATCACTATTATCATCTATGATTCATGTTATTAACCGTCATTAACCATGATTTACCAGTGTATAGATATGTTTACATTTACTAACAACCTGTGCCATGTGGAGCGCAGGAGTGGCATTTGCGCAGCTTGGAGGTGGGCTATGGCTGGTGGCATGACCTGGTCTGTACAGAAATTGATCTATAAATGGTTGGTATCCCAAGATTCTTCCTGTTTCCGTGGTCTTTCATAGTGTTTGTAATTGTTTATTGTCAAATGATGTCTAATATCATTAATATCTATATGTACTGATGCGTTTGTTGTTCTTCTCGAAGTCTATCCTATGGGAAATTCCTTCTCATGCTGCTGAAATGCATTATGTAATATTATGTTGTTGTTTCCGGTTTTTGCTGTTAACAAACCTGATTCCAAGCAGAATCAGTTCTGACTGAGTGTCCCTGCAAGAGATGCTGGCTAAGGCGGCGGCTCCTGGTGATGTTGAGATTTCAACTAGCCTTCCCAAGATCAATCAAAAAAGATGTCCAGGATATTCCAGGATGTTGTAGAGCATAAGACATACTGTATATTTACTTCACTTGGTACGTTCCAGGTTGCCAGGTTTTTTGTCTATCATTTCTATTTGTGGTTTGCTGCAGGTGCTTCTCAAAGTGGGACGTGATATGTCTGAAATCATTTTTGATCCCATGCCTCACACTTAGGAGAACAGATCTCCACCACACCTTCCAATGTTCCTTCAACGATTCACACGCTGCCACCTGCGCCAGCAAAAGCGAAAGAAGATGCGCGAGCATGTCTTGCACTGAGCGGGCGGAAGGGCATGGCCTGAATTCCTGGAGTATTTGGGATGACTGATTGGTAGCGTTTTTGATTTTCAATAGTAGATATGGTGGTTTCCTAAAATAGGGGTACCCCTAAATCATCCATTGATAGATGGATTTTCCATTATAAACCATCCATTTTAGGGTACCCCCATTTCAGGAAACCCCCATATTATGATATTGTTGAGTGAAGCTACCGAGCAGATCACCCGTCAAACTCGACAAGCTTGACATGATACGATAGTGCTCTTCAACATGACTATCAAGACCAGCTTGCTTTCTCCTCAAAACAGAGTCTAGAAGTTTGGGAGATGACTCGAAGTCTTTGGATGCTTTGGCATGGCAGGACATGGTGAGTTTTGTTTCGAAGCCTTGCATTAGTCCTTAGTTAGATTGTAGCAGGCCCCAAAAGAATCAAAAGAACTAGGAATAAAAATCCTACTTAAGGGAGTAGCAAACTACGTGTATCTTCCCGGGAGTTACTATAGATTGAAACAAAAGTAAGCATTACATTCTTTCAAACTCTCATTTGATTACGAGCCACCGATGTTGAGAAGTTGCTCTGTTCCCAATGTCGCCTGTGTGCGTCGCACAATTTCCAGACCCCAGACTTTCGGAATCTCCCGTTTCAGGATTTGTCTCAAAATCCGGCGCCCCTCAATCCGTTGGACAAAATCACCATGTTACTTCATTCTGCCTATTTGCGCACTTTTTTGTGGGGCCGCAGTATAGCCTTCAGACACACCACTCCCGTCCAGCTGGGTCAGGTCAATGCAGAGCAGAAAGCCGGCCATGGATCCGAGGGATGTCCATCTCATCAGGAGACCCTTGGGAGCCCCAGCCACGGCAGCGACGATTCCCGGGTACCCCCCCGCGTTGTTGGTGTTGTTCCTCTAGCGTGAAATAGGTTTTAGGTCGACCTCAGTTTGGTTGGTTCTTTCAAAGACCTGGGCATGTGCAGTGTTTTATCATGAAATGGTGTCTGAATACTATGGATCAGTGCCTTTGAATACATTTTTTGGGGGATGAACATCCATATATTTCAGCTATTCTTATATGTTCACCGGGTGTACAGGGCAGACTAACCCATCCCCATATGTTTTTAAGTTCCTGCGGTTGACCATCCAAATCCATACAGATGTATAGATCATCTCATCTGATGAGGGAAACCCAATGCCATAACCTAGCATGTGGGGATGATTAGAATCCCATCCACATGTATGGTTCTGTCGAACTAGGGGCCCTATCGTATCGCGCGAACTGCTGGACGACTCATGGCCGAACCTGCTGGAAAATAGCGTCTGGTGCTTGCACGGCTCTGCCCACAGTGGCAGCGGAGCCACGGTGAGCGACCAGGGTGTGACGATCAGCGGAGGCGGCTTGAGGTGTGATGCCAGCACCAGGTGATATCGAGGAGGATCCTCAGAGTGCAGCTGGCGGCGCCCAACCGACGATGGCGGGATCTACTTCTGTAGCTGTGGCTGCAGGCGCCGGATCGGAGGCTGGCTTCTATCGTGATCGGGAACCACCTCCGACCTATGATGGAGAAAGCCCGGAGACAACATTCGTGATCTTCGAGAAGAATGTTCGGCTCTGGGAGTTCGAGACAGATGTGCCCTTGGTCAAGAGGGGCGTGAAGCTGCTACGCGCCTTGAGTGGTTCGGCGCGGCTTGCAGTGGATGAGATGTCATTTGAAGACATTACCAATGAGCGTGGCGTGCAGAACATTATGGCCAGATTGAAGGAGTACTACCAGCCTCATTTGGAGGTGTCGTTGCCTCGAGCATTTGAAGCTGCTGTCTATGGTGCCGCAAGAGCCGGCAAGGAAGGCTTTGCGGAATACATAGCCAGGTGCGATAGAGCATTTGGCCGACTGCAGAAGGAAGGAGTTCTTCTTCCTGACGGAGCTCAAGGGTATATCATCTACCGACAAGCAGGACTGACCGAAGCACAAGAACAGCGTTTTCTTGTGTATACTGAGGGTCGATATGATCGCAAGGCTGTTGTCACGGCCCTGCGGAAGCTTGACCGCGTTGTCAAGGAGAAGTCCAAGAGCAACTATGTGGTGGCCGACGAGAGCGCTGCTGAGGGCTCTGAGGGTTCATGGGATGATCCCTATGAGTTGATAGCACGGGAGGAGGACGACAACTACGTCTACTTGCAAGAGGGTGACTTAGACGAAGTCTTAGAGGAAGCGGACGTAGTTGCAGCTTTCGCCAACTATCAGGAGATCAGACGTGCTGTCAAAGATCAACAGAAAGGTCGTGGCTACTACAAGGGCTTTGGACGAGGCCGTGGTTTCGGCTCCTTTCCCGATGGTGGCAAAGGAAAAGGACGATGGAAACGAGTGCATCAAGAACAGGTCAAGTTGAGAACCAGGTGCTGGAGGTGTGGCCAAATTGGTCATATGAGCCGCGAATGCAAGAACGAGCCCAACAACAATAGAGCAGGTTCAGTGTCTGGTGGCAGCGTTGGAACATCTTCGACTTCGACCGGAAAGTCTGGCTTTCTAGTTGTTAGTGAGCCGACTGACGGAGTGGAGCACAAGACTCAGTTCTGGCTGCGGCAGTTTGTGCAGGAACGTGCTGCCAACAACTCAGAGGCGTCCCCGGAGGCATACAAGAGTGAGAATGCCGGATTTCATGGGATTACGACGATGCCAGAGCATGGAGTAGTTGATACAGCAGCAGAAGGTGGTTTGATTGGGTCAAAGGCTTTGGAAAGATTAGAAGATAAGCTCAAAGTTTTTGGTTTGAAATGCAAATGGACGCCAAAGAGATCTGCTGCGAAAGGTGTAGGAGGAAGTGCAAAGGTTCTTGGAGTTATTCTTTTACCACTTGGCATCGGAGGCATCAATGGTTTACTTGAGTGCACAGTTGTTGAAGGTGATGTTCCTTTGCTTTTACCAGTTCGCATGATGAAATCTTTGAAGACAGTCATTGACTTGAACAGCATGCAGTTTGACATGAAAGCGTATGATGTCAGTGTGCCCATGACCGAATTGCCCAGCGGACATGTCACGATCGATGTCATGGAATTTGAGAATGGTAGATTTGTAGTCCCAGATGGAGCCAAAGATTGCAGTCAAGAGGACTTTCAAGTGTTTCTGCAACATCGAGCAGCGGCGGAATCCTTTTCCTTCACAGCAATGTTGGCTCAGTCCGCAAAGCAATTCAATTCGAAAGCCCCTGAGATCTCAACGAACGCCACAGATTGCCATGCCTTTCGGTTCGTTGATGGCGCGCATGAAGAAGTTGGGGCAGAGCGGCGATCCAGACGATGCGGCCGCGAGTGCACCGTCAGTGCCAGTGTCGAGATTGCACCATCCAAAGAGGGCAAGAAAACATTGGCGAGTGATCCTAGACAAGATCTACACGCTCCTGGAGTACACAAGCATGCAGCTAGCGGTCGAGGAATGGTTTCCACGATCGCAACCCTTGCCTGTGTTCTCTTTGGGACCCAAGGAGGAGACCATTCAGGATGTGTATGCAGAGCTTATCCAAGTGGGAAAAGCGTTGACCCCTTTGAAATCCAAGGAGGAGGCAAAGGTGGCGAGGAGCAGCTGTGTTCATCCTCGTCATTCACTCAAGGGTGGAGGCAACCGATCCCAGTCCTATATAGTATGCCGAGATTGTCACAGCCGTTGGGAGAATCCATGTACGGCGGCAGAGCTGCAGAAGGAACTCAAGCAACACAAGAAAGAGAAAAAGCAGGGCCTCTTGAGCAAGAAGGTCTCCAGGGGGAGATGCCGGAACATCGCGAGGACACAGAAATGGAACAAGCCGAGACAGACGAGATGAGCGAGACGGATCGGTTTGCTCTGATGAAGGCGTATGTAGAGAGACAGAAAGAGAGAGAGGCAGAGATCGAGAAACGGCATCAGACAGAATTGGAGGAGAGACTCCATGCAGAAAAGAAGAGAACGATGGAAGAGATGAGAAAATTGAAGACTGCACTCGAATCCCAACAGGAGGGAGCTTCCGATATGACCCGAATGATGCAACAAGAGATTCAAGAGCTGCGCAATCAGGTCACGAGGTTGAAAGCCAAGGGAGCCAAGCCAAAGAGCGTAACCACCCCTCCTGCATCACTGAGGACAGAAGGACAGATTCGGGAGAACAGTCACAGCCCGAGCGGCAGCTACAGTGTGGTGAGCTCATCTCCACCATCCAGGAGGGAGAAGAGCCCAAGAGCCTCCGACGAGAAGGAGAGGAGAAGATCCAAGAGTCCCCGAAGAAGTGTGGAACAGACCACAGCTGCAGCACAGGTTGCGGTGCCAGAGGAGATTTCAGATTAGGGGACATTGAGACAGAGGATGGTGGATGGATTGAGGTTCAGAGTGAGGATACAAGAAGAGCTGTCAGGAGATGGCAGCAAGACTTCAAGAGAGGCAAGAGGAACGTTTTGTTTCAGATTGAGGAGAGCTATCAGGTCTGGAACGGGCAGTTATGGGAAGATCGAGAAGGTAAAGTTCCTTTGAGAGGCGAGGACAAAATCAGAGTCAGTGCGTTTCTCCATAACAGACATCGAGTGGAGCAGTGGGACAACGGCAGAGAGATTCAGTTTACCAACAAGAAGCGCAAGCAGATCAACCAAGCGTTTGAGGCTATTCACAAGAGAAATCATGGCCCAAACGTTAGTGAGGTGTTTTCACCCCCGAGGGTAGTTCCACTTGCCAAAGCTGTTGGCTTGAGTCCCGGTACGTCCTATGATCTCAAGACAGGATGGAATCTCTCAGATCCAGGTCATCGGAGAGATATGTGGAGGAGACTCAAGGAGGAAGATCCCATGTTCTTGCTTATTTGCCCACCGTGCAAAGCATTTTCTCCTTTGCAAGCACTCAATTTTGGAAAGATGTACTTTTCCTCAGCGTTTCAATTGGTCTTTGCAGGATTGGAGCACTTGGAGTTAGGAGCTGCGTTGTTCCGATGGCAGGTGAAGCGCGGGAAGTACGCGCTGTATGAACAACCAGATCGAGCCAAGTCCTGGGATGAAAGTGTTATGAAGGAGTTGGAGAAGCTTCCAGGAGTGGAGAGATTTTCGTGTGACATGTGCATGTACGGTCTCAATGTGACCGGAGAAGGGCTCAACAAGAAATCAACTGGGCTTCTTGGAAATTCACCTGAAGTCAAGCGACGTCTGAGCCGAAAGTGCGATGGATCTCATTCACACGTCACACTGATCGGAGGAATCGCTGCAAAGGCTGAGCAGTATTCTGAGGAGTTTTGCTGGCAGCTCATGTTAGGAGTCAAGGCACAAGTGCGCAAAGACGGAGGATGGAACTTGTTTTCTGAGGAAGAAGGTCAGATGATAGAGGTGTTTGCAGAAGAAGAAGAAGATGAGGATCAAGCAATTGGAGGAGACGACGCAGGACCTGAAGTGGTTGGAGAATGTGAGGGAGACGGCATAGCAACAGAGGCAGAGAAGAAGGCCGTCGAAAAGTTGCACAAAGGATTGGGGCACCCTGGGCTCAGTGACATGGTGAGGTTTATGAAGGCAGCCAGAATCAGAAGCGAAATAGTCCGTTGGACTTACAAGAACTTCAGATGCGAGGCTTGCGAAAGCAGGGTGAAACCGAAATCAGTTAGAGTTGGTGCAATCCCGAAAACCTTCCAACCGAATCGAGTGGTGGGCGTGGACCTCATATACATCCCAGAGGTAGGAGGAGCAAGATTGGTGCCGGCTCTGTCAGTCATTGATTGGGGTAGCAACTACCACATGGTCGAGCTCTTGCAATCCAAGGATCCGAACATTGTGTGGGAAGCAATGTGGAGGTGCTGGATTAGGACGTTTGGTCTTCCTGAGGTGTTAGTTTGCGATGCAGGGAAGGAGTTTCTTGCAGATTTCATTAGACAGGCAAATGGCCATGGAGTAGTTGTGTACCAGATCGGTACGAGAGCCCCATGGCAGAATGGAAAGACAGAGCGACATGGGGCGCACTACAAGGAGCTGCTTGAGAAGGCAAGGGCAGAGATAGTCCTTACAACTGAACAGGATTTGAGGCTCCTGATGCAAGAAGTTGAACAGGCAAAGAATCGATTCGCCAACAGATCAGGTTTCTCGCCAGTTCAGAGGCAGATAGGACAATGGCCAAGAGCCCCTGCTGAGCTGCTTTCTGATGATGCGTTGGACCCCAATTTGGTGTCTGGAGCCTTGGTCGATGACATGGAAAGACTTCATGAGATGAGACGGATAGCACAGAAAGCTTTCGTTGAACACAATGCGCAGAAGACAGTGCAGCGCATTGAGAGAAGTCGCGGGAAAGCTTTGCAGGAGTTCAGTGCGGGCGACTATGTCTATGTGTATCGTGTGCACAGGCCAAGGAAGAGACGTGGAGGAGGACAGCAAGAGGTGGATCACCCTAGAAACAGACCCACATGGGTTGGACCAGGCACCATTGTGTCAGTGGATGGAGCCAACCTATGGGTGACGGTTTGGGGTGAGCTGTGGAGAGTAGCCCGAGAGCAATGTCGGCTGGCAACCAACATGGAGAAGTCGGGCATAGAACTTGTCTTGGGAGAGTGCAAGGAGCTGATTGAGGAATACAAGAAGAATTCGAAGAGAGCAGGGTACAAAGATCTGACTGATGAGCCATGGCCAGGTGAGGACGGAGAGGAAGATGGCCTAGAGGCCATAGAAGACCGGAGACAAGTCAGATTTGAAGATCAGGCAGAGATAGAATCCACAGGATATGATCCTAGCATAGAGGAGGATCACAGACCACAGAGAGAAGAGCGAAGACAGTCTAATCAGACAGTCGAGGAGCCAGAACTAGAGATTCAAGAAGAGAGAGAAGAGGATGAGATCGAGAGACAAGATTCAACAGGGAGTAGTGCGATTACTCTCGGAGGACCTGGTGGAGTTGGAGATGCAGAGGAGCAACGTGAGACTGCGACGTATGAGGAAGCTGTGAGAAGATCACAGCACATGAGCGACAGGCTAGATGGAGTTCCAAGTGGAGCACGATGGAGGCTGAGGCCAGATGGAGACAATCCCATGTATTGGGAAATGTTCTTGCAGTGTCACGAAGATGAGGAAGATTTCACACAAGAAGAAGCCAGGGAGCGCATCAACAAGTTGCTGAGGAGCGGAGTGAAGAATCGTGAGGATTACTGGGAGATTGATCCAGAACAGATGACGGTGACGAGGCGACACGTCCGGAAGAGGAGAGTTCTTTTCAGGCCAACAGAGGAGTGTCCAGTTGACCTAGACCTGCTGAGTGAGGGCAGGAAAACAGAGATGAGCTTCTTTCACAACGCGGCGGTGCAAGTTGTAGAAGACCGTTGGAGAGAAAAGGATGAGAAAAGTGGAAGAGCGTGGTGGAAAGGCAGCACAGTGTTTCAACTGAAGCAGAAGCTTACAGAAGGCGAAGTAGAGGCTTTGCATGTGCTGCTGGCGGAAAAGAAGCGTTCAGATGAAGTAGACATGAGGAGAGAGAGCGCTCAAGATTTAGAGGAGTGGAGAGAGTTTGATGCAGCAGAGTGGCAGAAGATCATAGACAGCGGAGCAGTTAAGCTCCTTAGCGTTGAGGAGTCACGCAAAGTGCGTGAACAACTTGCCAAGGAGGGCAAGTTGAAAAGGATCTTGCCTACAAAGATCGCTAGACGATACAAGCCGTCTGAGCAGCCAGGAGTCCCAGCGACAAAGAAAAGTCGGTTGTGCTTGCGAGGGGACTTGGATCCTGATATCATGGATCTGGAGAAATTTGCACCGACTGTCAACACCATGAATCTGGCGGTGATGATGCAAATTGGAGCCAATGAAGGAATGTCAGGAGAGATCGCAGACTTCAAGAATGCTTTCTGCCAGAGTTTGCCGTTGCACAGAAAGCAGGGACCTCTCTATTTCAAACAGCCGCCAGAAGGGATAGCCGGTGTGGATCCTGAGAGGATAGCATTGATTATCGCTGGCTGCTATGGATTGGTGGATGCTCCACTACATTGGAGAAGGTCTCTCACTGAATTTTTGGTTTCAATTGGGTATCGCCAGAGCAAGTTGGACCCATGTATCTACAAGCTGTACGAAAACCAAAGACTGGCAGGCCTAATGGCGATTGAAGTGGACGATCTGCTGATGATAGGTAACGAGGTGCAGCGAGAGAGGCTACAACTGATGAAGGAGAAGTTCCAGTTTGGAAAGTGGGTAAAGCTGCAAGAGACACCTGAAGGAGCGATGTTTAATGGGCGCAGGCTTAGACAAAAGCCAGATGGAGAGTTCCAGATAGACATGGAGAAATTTATCAAGGAGAGATTGGAGGAGGTTACTCTGGAACGTGGAAGAGCCAGCAAGAAGAAAGAAGAGGTGACCGAAGAGGAGAGAGGACACATGAGGGGACTTTGTGGATCCCTCAACTGGCTTGCCAAGGAGGGTAGGCCAGACCTAGCTGGGCCGGCCAGCCTGTTGTCATCGAAGATCGCTTCAGCGAAGATCGAAGATATCCTCGCTGGAAATGAAGTGGTGCGAGCGGTCAAGAAGAACGCCGAGATGTGTATCCGGATTCAGCCTCTGGAAAGGATGAAATTCTGCGTTGTGAGTGACGCTTCCTTTGGCAATGATGGAATGCATTCTCAAGGTGGTCAGATGATCGTATGCCATGAAGATGGTCTTCAGAACAACGAGAAGGTCCGTGCGAATGTTCTCTGTTGGAGGAGTGGCAGAATTCAACGGGTGGTGAATAGCACACTAGCTGCAGAGACACAGAGCATGTCCAGAGGGCTGGGAGATCTCCTATGGGTCATGGTGCTTTTTGAGGAACTGAGGGAACCCGAATTTGAGTTGAGAAGCTGGCCAGAACGTTTGTGCGCCAGCAAAATCCTCGCTTTGGCTTCATCGGAAACGTCTGAGCAGCTGAGGGGCAGTTTAGCCGTAGTTGACGCCAAAAGCCTGTATGATCAGTTATGTAAAGAAACTGTTGGAGGTTCGGACAAACGAACCGCCATAGAAATTCAAATTATCCGTGAGGACCTCCGGAGTCTGAACGGCAGTGTTAGGTGAGTAGATCATCCAGCAATGATAGCCGACGGATTAACCAAGGTGAAAGGTTCTAACGTGTCCTTGTACAGGGTTCTGAGTAGCGGCATGTTCCAATTGGTCGCAGAATCAGAACATATGGAGGCACGTCATCAGGCCAAGCAAGAGGGCCAAACCATTCACGGAATCCGTAAGTTTGGGATCAACAAGAATGTTGGGAGCTGTGGAAATCATGTTGATGAGCATGTACGCATTGATCTCGAACTAGGGGCCCTATCGTATCGCGCGAACTGCTGGACGACTCATGGCCGAACCTGCTGGAAAATAGCGTCTGGTGCTTGCACGGCTCTGCCCACAGGTTCATTATTGGGTTTACCATATTATAACTTATATAAATTTATTATACATATTATCTCATCTACCATAGATCAGATGAGATGCTCCTCAAATCCTTCGATCTTAACCCCAAAAAAGCCCTCAGCCAGGACTCAGCGAGTGAGACCAACGGCAGTAGCAGGCCGGACCTGGACTGAAGGTGAAATCTACGGTTGAAACCATATTGGATATGGGTCAAAATTGGGTACCCAAAAAATTGGATGATGAATACTAAACCTAGACTTAAATCTGTGATCATCTGTGATCATCTGTGGTCCCCCAAGTCTTTAATTTTGACCCATACCTATGTGGTTTTCCCCATCACATTGATTTGGGAATGGGTCAAAACCTGTTGTTACCATATTTGGGGGAATAACCATCCATTAACCAGCTATTTTAGTTACCTAGGGTACCAGGGTTTTGACCCATATCCATTTGGGGTTTCCTGTAAATTGTCAATTGAATGAATCCAACAATCCAATGACTAAATGGTACTCCTATTGGTCCTATTGACTGGGGATTTGGTTGGAACTGGACTATGAGAAATGTTCACCTTGGGTCACAGTGACATATTATGGATCATGTCTCAATATGAGTATGACAAACCAACCGGCCCCAGGTGTCCCAAATGTTGCCCATCTCAAACAATAACTGGCATATATGGTTGAAGTATGTTGAAGTTGTCTTCTGGAGGGCACTTGGATTTGCATTCCGACGGGTCATTCAGGATGGACATGGGTGGTCTCAAAATCTGGATCCCATGGAACAATCCACATTTTCACTATTGGAATGACCATAAAAATTGCTGACCATCCCACATTGTGAGAGAAATTCATGAATCCAGTTCTAGTTCCTTTTCAATCCCATTACAATCCTGCAGTTGCTCAATACCCCCAGTAGATCCCCAGTAGGCAAGTAGTCCACATCCCCATCGCCAAGATGGCTTTGATTGTCCAATCAAATTTACAGACATAATGAACCCCATTACAATTGTCCTTTTGTATGGCTTTCCCAGTGTCCCTATGAAGATTGGCATTTGGGGGTATATCATCCCCATTTTCAGACGCACCCACGGCCATAGTATCCCATTGCCTGCATCCATGTTTGGGAAAGACTTGTATCTGCGGGAGAAGACTTAAAATGAATAGTAAAAATAGTTCACAAAGAAAATAACATAATATAATATATTGGATGTAGTTTAATTTAGTATAATATAATATGATAAAATATAGTATAATATTAATATAATATAATAAAACATAATATAATACAATATAGTATAATATAGTATAGTATAATATAATATAATATATTGTGATTATATGATATAGTATAATATGATATAATGTAATATAATACAATATGATATAATATAATATGATATGATATAATATAATATAATATAATATAATGTATTATATATTTGTATTACATTACAAATAATATATATACATACATATTTATGAGCATATCAGAACAGGAGATTTAGATCCCATACCTCTCGGGTAGTTGAACCCTTACGATCTCCCCTGGCAGGCGCGCCCCTGCAAGTTCCAGGAGGCGCAAGACCTCTGTGTCCAGTTGCACCCAGTGAGGGTCCCAGTGGGACGGATGGGAGATGATGGGAGGATGTGGAATGTGGAAATGGAGCAAATTCAGGGGAGTTTAGCACCAAGAATTGGATTTGGGATGGATTTATTTGGGGAAAAAAACATTGGAGATCACCAGGAAAGATCGTGTCTTGCCGGCAAAATTACGGCTTGGAAGTTGAACCAATATTTGAAGAATTTGGAGCGACCAAACGGCACCGACCTCATGCTTCATGCCCCATATAAGCTGGTGGAAAAATACTTCAATTAATCAAATCAGAAGAACTCATGAAGTTCATGGTCTTCAATCAGATGGGAGATTCATTGTGAATTCTCCACGCATCGAGAGTGGGGATCCAACTGCCATGACCCAAGGTCCGCCTTGATGGGTTTGGCCAAGAAGGGCAAGGCTCAGTCCGACACCGATCTTATGACAGAAGCCATGTACTGAGGGGAGGATGGTTAAAAGATTAGGCGGAAACCAAGGGAAACCATCAAGTTTCATCAAGTTTCTAGATCCTTTACTTGTGGGTTCAATTATTTCTTGGGTAGTTTGTGGGGCTTGGATTTAGTTGTTGATTTATTGGAAGGCCTTAAATCTGGTTTTGGATTCATTATAGATGGTGAGCAGTTGGTCCCCGATGTTTTTTTTGGGTTCTACCGTCCGACATGGGATACTGTGCAGGACATGCGGAAGCCGCATCACAAATTGGATGATTAAGCCTGGTGTCATACATCTCCTGCGTTCATTGCAAAACAAGATGGGACTCATGCTCTTCACTCCACACGAGCAGAAGGCGATAGAACATGATGGAACCTCAATGGGTTTATCCCATCACCATCCCATTGATCTCCCATCAATATGCCACTTACCGGACCCTTGAATAGCTGTGGAACCTTTGAGGTTGGTTTGTGCCCCGTTCAAAGCTGGGCCTATAGAGTCCAAGATTACACCCTGGAATAGATAGCTGTGGGTGCCAAAAGTAATTTCATGCTCCCATATTCTTCGCAAAATCTGTACATGAACATACCGGCACGGTCTGAGCTGTGAATTCTTTGCATATGTCCGGTGGACCACAGATTGTCTATTGCATGTGATCTCTAGCCATTTGGTGCCACTTGCTACGGATGGACACATCATGCACTTCTATGGTTTTATTCCCATTTACTGCTAAATACCATACACACAACGTTTTATGCAGTTGTGCTTCTACTTTCACAACATTCCTATGTCGTATGGAGATTCACGCACCTTGTGCTCTCCAAGCGTATATGTTAAGCCCGCGACTTCTGTCTGTCCATGAACAAAGCCGTTGCAGGTTGCGGGCAATCGCATCAACCTGGAAGCTTTGGAGAGTTTATTCTCATAGAAAGTCAACGTGGCCAGGAGTACAGCCAGACAGTCATATGGCTAAGGGGGATTGGTAGATGGTGCGCGTGTTTTTTGGTAACATCTTGTAACATCTGGGTCTTCCTGAAAATGGGGTATACCCACAGTAATGGTTCTTTCATATAAGGAATATGATGATTAATCAGTGGATTTAGGGATACCCCATTTTCAGACAAATCCATCTTGTGACCCATCTCGAGTTGGTGCAGACAAGTGACATGCATTTTTCAGCGACAGGGTGTTTGAATAAGATCGGAAGATTGCCAAAAACCATGCTGCCACATTGCCATGAGGATTTGATGATGTTTTCTGATGAGCGGAATTTCACAATACATTTTGGACTTGTTATGAAACTGATTTTTTCAGAGCAGCGATTGTTGCCGTTTCCACAAATGGAAGGATTTCCCTAGTTGATTGGCCTGTTTGGTCTGGTTACACCCCCATCAAGCAGGAATCATTCGCTCGAGTCTTGTTCGGTTTTTGTTTTGATCCCGGCACTGTAGTAACACTTGAGATCTCTCGCGGCTGGCCGTCCTCCTGTCCTCGCTTGCCGTTGTTCGTGTATTGTTTTCCCGAGTTGCCTCACTTGACCAAATTGATGCGAGTTTTATATGGCTGAGATGATGGCGCCGTTGACAAGTGAGTTGAAATGTTAAAATGCGTGATGAGCTGTGAAAACTGGACAAGTGAGTCGACTTAAGAATCAAAAAGTGACAAGTTTGAGGACCGGGAGGATAATTTCACAAATCAGTTTAGAAGAGCCTAGCACCTAGAACTTTTGTTTTTTTTTTGCCGGGTGAATATATAGCAAAGCTGAAAGAGTCAATTGATCTTTGTATGTCCGAAGAAACAACCATCCAATCAGCCACGATCACATTTCAATGGTGATGAGAACAATCACCGGATTTGGGATACCTCACTTTCAGCAAATCATAATCAAAGTGTCTTTGTCTTCAGACCTCAATGCTCCCTCCCGCTCGATGTTGGTTGAAGCTAGTCTCAGCTTCAAATGAAGCCAGAAATGGCTGGCCCTTTGTCCGTTTCCAGCTGTACAGTATTACAGATTCACTGCGGGGGTTTGCCGAAAAATGATCTAGTGAGGGTTGGAATTCTTGACTGGTGAATTAAGTGCTACAGAAAAGGCCCACCAAAGCTCGAACTCTAAAAAAAAGCCCAGGCCTGTTGTCCAAATTGTTCGTCTCGAGTGGCATTCATCAAAGACAGGCAATGTGAAACCTTCCATCAGGGACTGATTCGAGAGCTGGGACAGATTTACATTCATATCCATTCTATGATCAGACAGGTGTATAGATTTGTATGGAGTTTCGAGTGGGCAGTTGTTGATCATGACTATTGCCCTGAAATGGTAGAGTGAAATCACCGCACTAGTAAATCGCCAAAGCCTGCCGCAAGGGTATCAGCATGTTTGCTACACCATTTCGACTGGCCATGGATGGTGCCTTCTTTTGCTGCCGGTCCTATAGTTTTAGTCCAATCTCGGTGCACTTAGACCTGAGATCCACAGGCTCGGGGGTGACAGCGCTAGGACCCCGTTTTACCAGACGGGCAAGTAGAAGTAACTTTAGACTACTTTAAACATGTTCATTAACTTTAAAAATCTTCAATAGATATTATCTGCCTATTTCTACCTATCTATCTTTGTGGATAATACACTGGTAGGACAAAAGTTGCGCTTGTTGAGCTTCCAACAGTGAACATGTTCAACTTCTTCTTCTGCACACGCTTTCCCCCGAGAATCCTATAGCATGGAACTTTGTCGTGCCCCGGTCGGATTTCCACCCTCCAAATGCTTTATAATCTTATAGATTTAGAAGAGGGTGAGAATTGACTGTCCCACACCTGCCACAACATGGACTTGGAAATGTGATCGCAGTGAGCCGAGCTGGATGTACAGCCTTCAAGAAGCATAAACTTTGTTCCTCCTGAAGTATTCCAGTTTCACCCCTTCACCACGAGCATATTGTAAGGATTCCTTTAGCACAACTCCCTTTGCCAGCCACAACTTCGGCCCAAGAGTTCTCGCCCCTCCCAGCGCGTGGATTACCTCGATACTCCCACGATGCCAGAGCCACTCGACTAAGCGACGACTGGCTAAATCTCAGGGCACAGACGGGGGTTGATGCGGGGAGTAATCCATTATTGGTGATTTGTATTGATTTAATTTGATTTAAAAATGATTTGTAATTTATATAGCTATAACAAATTATAACAAGGATTCACAATCTGGGATGGATGACAATACCCCATGTAGCTTGTTTTGACCAGAGCATATGAAGATATTAAGATATCACTGGAAACCATGCCTTTGGCCCTTAGATGCCTTTGATATGAGGCTTTCCTGCAACTTGTCTAGGAATTCTGGAAAATCTGGATTCTCTTGTGCCGAACATGCAGAGGAACCTTTTACCAACCACTTTTAGCTGTGTTGAGTCGGATCGGTCTGAGGGGGCACTAGCCATGCTGTACCGGCAATCAAACTGTAAGTGAACATCCATCAAATGGTTATTTCATGTTATTTCAATGCTGAAAACCATATAACTTTTCAATACCACATATATACAGTATATACTGTATATATATATATATACACACAACTATACGCACATGTATTGTTTACAATTATAAGTAATTATAAGTACGTATAACATATTGATATATTGATACGTATATGGTATAACAACGATATTTAAAACATGTGAGATGTGAATCTTGAACTCCAAACATACCCTCTGGTAATCAAACGCGGCTAGCTGGAAAATCATCGAACTAAATGGTGGCTTTCCAGCAGGCCACGCTTGATGACACCAGAGGGTACATGTTGATTGGTTACTATAGGGGGTTGTACTAGCTAATGCATCTGGGATCAACAATTGGATTCTCATAATCCTTTGGTAATCCTGAACTTTAACTCAATATATTTGTTTTTACAGCAAAAATATCACCAGAAACCATGGTTTGTATCATGACATTGATTGGGGTTTCCAGTAGATGTTCCCTTAAACCAATTCTTGAAGATATATTTTGGTATAGCCATACTCACATACTCATAGTTGGTGCCTCGATGTTACGCAATGTAGAGGGATTAGTGATGGTCGCAAAAATCGTTGGTTCTTCCTTCGTTTTGTCCCTCACAGGGCCTCTTATTGGAATTCACGATTAAGTCATTCATCATATCTGTCAAGTTGGAAACGAATTAACTCACTGGCGCTGCCGTAGGGAATGGGGGAATGATCCAATCCACAACTATCCATACCAGTAAGTGAAAGGAACTCAATTTCTCCCAACATGCGGGGGTTCCATAATTTCATTCTGATTTAGGGATGATTATGAGATAATCCTGATTTCATCATGGAATAATTGGGAGAATCCCCATGGATTTATCCCATAATCATTCATATTTTCATGATTTCATCGGAAAATCCCAACGACAAATGGATGATTTCAGGGACCTTCCCCAGGGGCTCCGAGCATTTCCTGGATGCGTCCGACCTTGGGATGTCGCCGGTGCGCGATCCGGTGGATGTCGGTGATCCGGGGATAGAAACGGAGGGAGTTTGAAAGGTGAAAAAAAATAACATAAATCATGGGAAAAATGGTGGGCATATTCTGTAAATAGTGAATAAATTGGATAGTGATGATATTTTTTTCTGAAGCAATTCTAGATTGTAGATGATTGTAGGTGGATGAAATTAAATGACATGTGCATTGTTTTTTGCAAGAATTGGGTATACGCCGCTTGTTTTTTTTACTCAGAGACATATGAGCTTCCGGGTAGTAGTGGGGATTGAGAGCTATGAATTGAATCTTCGGGGCGCATCCGTAATCCGGCAGGACGCAGAGGGCTACCAGGAATTCTTGGAGGCACTGGGAACGTGAATTTGTGTTGGAAGACTTTGATCACATTGGTTGCAGTACTCTCAAAATTGGTTCAAGATCCTCCATATGGCTCCTGATTCATAGTCTAGTCAGAAAGCTGACTAGTTTAACAGCAAAGATCGGAAAACTGGAATGCTGAATACTGTAAATCTAATTTAAAGGTCTGTAAACCCATCGATTTCATTTAAATCCACGAATCACGACATGTCAATATTCCTGGAAAACGCAAGTATTTTTTTTTGTTCATATGATTTCAGCTCAAAGATCCTACCTGGACAGCCAAACAACCAGAATTTTCCATGGCAGTTTCTGCAGTTCCAAGCATGTGTTATCTAGGGTTTCTTCACATAGGAAACAACCATTGCTGGTCGTTTGGGATTTCAGGTACTAATTAGTTAGAATTTAAATGCACTGCCATTTATTTGGTATTTATACAGTATCAGCAAGTCAGCAAGTATTTATTTGATTTGTATACACTCTATGCAACTGTAGCAAACCCAAAAGAGGTGCCGAAGTTGCTAAAATCATTCTTAAGTGACAAATTGAACCTGTTCCATCTTTTTGGGGGTTACTATACAAACATCTTTTTCGAACATCTTTTTTGTTACTGCCATAGCTCGCCCGCAGGACATTGGCAGCGCCCCGCCGTGGAGTCTTTCCCAGCTGCAGGGCTACTTCGATCGCCGTTATGCAGGCGCGATGGATGGGCCATGGATGTTGGAAGATTCGGATGGGCATAATTTTGAGATATTATGGATACTATGTGATACTCCCTATAGATATTAATTATGGATAGTTTGAGATAATCCATCACCATATCATTTTAATATGATATGCCAACCTATGGGTATAATTGTTGAGAAAAATACCGGTATGTGATAATCCCTGGAGAAATTTATATGAGAATACAATGATGGAATAGTCATGGGGATAATGGAATTTAGCTAGATAGATGGTTTTGATACATATCGATGCCGTGACTTGCTGAAGATGAGTTTCATGTTTTTCCAATGGGAAATCCGCTGGACTCTATGGGCAAATCCAAGGATGGAATATGACATAGCGCAGCCATGTCATGTTGATTTCCTATGAAATTAGATATTTTTGGTAATACTGGTAATACCTGGGATATTTGAATATATTTAATGGGAATTGATGGGATAGAATGATATGTTTTTGACATTTATGGCATTATATGAAGAGATGATTGATAAATGGCTACTATATATGCCAAGTGAAGTTAGGAAGTTTGGACGGATGTCTAAGAAGTGTACGGCTTATGTGTGTTATACATACCTGGGATATGTCATGCGATACAGCAAGATACTAGCAGGATAGAATATGGTTGGTACCAGCATATTCCAAATCCAAGTATTCAAGGGATTGTTTGAAGCATTCAAACTTGGGATTTGACCATCAGAAAAGTGGATAAAAAGGAACTGGGTGATAAGTTGTAACGTTTTACCCCTTAGGCCCTTACATGGTATACCTTGATATTTCATGGGATATCAACCTTCTGGGGAACGCAGCAAATCCTAACTTCCAGGAACATCCCATCAAAAAACACTGGGTAAACCTCTTCTTTTGCTGACGTTTTCTCGAATTGGTCTTATAACTGAGAAGGGGTGCCTTGCAACAACGCACTGGCTTGAATCCATGCTTTCCGATGGGTCAAATAGTATTGGCCACAATATCCGCTGGACTGTTCTGATCTAGTAAACCCTCCCATCTTTGGGGCATGTTTACCCCTACCATCCCCTACCCAAATTCTACCTGCACGCGGATTCTGTTTGGGGTATGAGAGATCTACCTGCACGTGGATTCTGTCTGATTCTGTTTGGGAAACATATTGGTCAATCATGTCATTAGGTACCGCCCAACGACACATTGCCAAAAAATGGCCTAAATCTCACACCACTTCCTCAAAACCTATGGAGATTTAGGGACACCTGAAAGGGTCCCCAACATTTGGGAGTTGAAATGGGAGACCCCTCTAAACCATTGGTTTCCCCATGAACAAAATGACTCGTTTTGGACGGTCTCGCTCAGCAAGCCACCATGGTTCATGCTTCGATCACATACATCCCATCTGTTTGCTGATTGAATCCTATTGAATCCACTATATCTGTTGGATGTTCATGGATTTTCATGGTTAAATCCAACAGTGCCATGAAAAACAGCTGCACCACGTTTCGCCCAGTTTCCCGAAGAAATCGAGGCTGGGATGATCCACCAAAGCTGTCTCTCTCCTCACCCGTGCGGCGGCTGCAATATTTGGACGAGGCTGGGCGGGCGGAAATGAGCAGTTTATATGGCCCAAAAATGAGTATTTGATATGGGGATGCGGGGGTATAGTGGAGATATTTTCTGGCCATTGAAATGCATTTAATGAGATTTTCCTATGAACACTCTGATATATGAATGTATCTGAAAAATAGGGGTACCCCGAAAGTTGCATGATTAATCATGGTTAATCATCATCCCGATGATTCGATGGCCAATTTGGGGACCTGGGGTGTTCCGAACAGGTGTATTGGGGAACAATATGACCCAGATTCAGGAAGATACCTTCTGGTAAACTAACATAACTATGGAGAATCATCATGTTTTAATGGGAAAATCCACTGTAAATGGCCATTTTCAATAGCTATATTAGTTTACCAGAAGGTACATATGTACAAACGACAATGGGATGGAAGTGTAGGATAAGACATGGCTCAAGCGAGGGGTCGGAGTCGCAAGAAAGTAAGAACTTTTGGTTTACCACGGTTTACCATGGTTTACCATGGTTCACCCAACATGCATGTAGACTGAATAACAAGAACCCGGGGGAGGACGCAACAAAAACCATCGTTTTACCAACAAACAGATGCATATAATGACAAAAACTGCGAGAGGGACAGCAAACATGGGCATCAAGCTTTGGGTATCAGTTTTCGACCTAGTACCTTTGTTGATCGCTTGATATGTTCCATGCATTTTGGTCTGCTACATGTTTTCATGGCCATCAAAAGAGGTATCCTGATATCTTCGGAGAAACCTAAACTTAAGCTTGGCTATAAAATATACATATATTATATACATCAATATACTATATATATATATATGTTTTATCAATTATACTGGCCATAGAATCATCCCCAATGGGAAGAATCCCAAATGATTTGTAGATCTGGCGGAGCGCCTTGAAACAAGGCGCTACGTTCCGACGATCCTCAGAGCATCGATGAGACCCTGCGGGAGCTCGATGGAGAGGCGACCGAGCTTTGGAGTGGCGATCCATATTATATATATATATATTATATTAATATATATCCTTACAAAAAGAATTGGCTAATAGGTGTAAGGGTTTTTCAAGTCTGGATATGTGTATGTATATATGGAAATTGACAACCGAGCTTATGATATAATTGCAAATGGGACAACCCCAGGAATTGGAAACTTATGGTCCCAGGGTCATGAAAAGCACTTACTGCAATAATCCTCCATGGGTCAGTGGGATGACATGGTTTGATTTTGTGGCTCCATTAGTACACCACTTTGAGCCATGGGCCATGGCTACATTCAGCAGCTAGATGGGATGAAAGAAATGCAGCAATGGATAAAGCCGTAAACGAACTTGGAATGATGAGGGTAGAACTCAGAAATGATGGTGCGTATTCTCAGGAGTGGGCTACACTGCCGAGTTTAGTGGGGATTGTGATGACAATTTTGATGACCCATGAACTGAGAATCTGGTACCAAGAGCTTCAGTTTGCCAGGGCTGCCAGGATTTATGGGCATTTTGAAGTCAGTCATATCCGGTTCTGTACTTGTTTTAGAAGTCCTGGGAATCAAAATGTATACGGCGTGCAATGACCACCGCCATTCTCTATCGAGCAAGATTTATCTTTTGTCACGGTTTCACCCTTGGTACCTTCGTAGTGCCTATTTGCAGACACAGATATCGCTGCAGGATGTTGTGTGCAAGAAAGTGAGGGTGCAATCCTATCCCCGTACAATCCCTTGACCAACTACCAAGAAACTTGGTGATCTTCGGTTATAGCAACTTTCAGGACGCATTGACTGTGGATTTACAACCCTGTTTTTGTTGGTGACTGTGTCTCGATGCATACTCCTCCAGTTAGGGCTCGGCAGGTGAAGAATGCCTTGCTCCGGTCCCTGCTTCGTGACAGCAGCAGCGATGAGCTTTGCGACTGGGCTGCAGCATGGGTTCAGAGGGAGTATGTATTGGGTCTGATGGGTCTGATGGGTACTACCCAAAACTGGTCTTATGGTGTCGTATGATGTCCTATATATCATTTGCAGTACATCTATCTTATACATTGGGGTATTCAGAAGAAGTGGGGGATGTCGCCAAAAAAATGGATAGCCACAAGGTATAGGTTTGAGTAGCAATCATTAGCCATCAACAGTTTCAAATTGGAATTCCCACCAGCAGCAATGGAGATTTTCACCACCAGCCCTAGCCTGAAAGATGCCCAGTGACCTATTCTTGTGGACGGGCTGGCTCAACCCCTCAAAAAAGGTGCAAATTGTAGTCAGCTCTTCAAGCATCTTCAAGCCCTTCTGGATTCCAAGCTAGTTTTCAGGAATAGGTTTGTCTGAAAATAATTTAATCATTTAATGGTCATTTTTTTTTCGGCTGGCCCCATAATCCATCGGAATTGGGGTAGCCTACTGAGGTTTTCTGACCCTACTGGTGGGTGAATTGGGCGCTCACCTCTTTGACCAACGGGAGGGCCGCAAGACCGACAGGCGTCGTGAAATGTCGTGAATGGGAACATGTTGAAGATGGCAACAAATTGATGTAAACGATCTATATACATCTACATACCGGATCAATCTTTGGGAAACTCTTATATCTTTGAGGAATAGAATGAATAGAAACTAGAGATTTACATCCCATTTTTGGAGTTGAACATGAACCCAGCATACCCAGCTCTAGATAGGTATTGTTTTACTGGACGATTTCCGTCAGGACGGAGGCAGAACGCCACCGGCAACAGCGGGAAGAGTCGCTTCTGACCTCGTTCCAAGCGGAAAGGGCCACCCTGACGCAACAGATGGAGGCGCCTGATTCAGGTGTTGTGATGGTTGGGAGAACCCCCCCATGTTGGATATTGAAACTTGATAATCTTAGGTAAAATCGTGTAAAACTCGGATTTATCCACTGGTTTATACAGGTTTTAGTTTCTCCCTTCCTTATCGATTTGCTGATATTCGGCATGTAGGGGGTGCGCCTGACCTATTTAAGCAGACACACCCAGTTATTGGATCATGTCAGGGATTAATGAACTTAAAGGGCTATCAACCAATTAATTGGGAATGCACATGCAAGCAGGGGCGAGATTTTTAGGCGAAGTTGGGGTGGAAGTTATTTGGGTTGCAAAGAGAGGAGAATACATGTGGAAAGCAAGGCTTCGAATGATGGTTTCTGGAATTACTGGAGGTGACGGGGTTTACCTACATGGTCATGGATATGCTTTACCTGATGAGTTCTAATCATTAGAAACCATTGGATCTACTAAAGCAAATATCCTGCTAGAGAGAGAGCTTTTTCAAGAGGTTGTTTTAGGTCAGGGCCCAACATTGATTAGAACTTCAAAAAATATGTCTGTTGGAACGCTCCAATTTATGTTGCCTATAAGTCTCCAGATTTGTTCAGTAGGTGAATCATCGAGCTAATGGGCCATGCCTTCCATGGCTATGTTGAATTACCAGAGGATCTATCACCATTTTTGTTATCCATTCAATTCCATCAACATCCCATGATATAAATTCCATTCAATCCCTATAGTTGATGGATTAAATTCATCATTTTATTGTAGGCGATCCCATTTTTTCATGGTCAAATCCCCGTGACTTTGGATCCACTCACCTCCAGCAGGAGCTGGGTGCCGAAGCGGAAGGCTATCGCAGCGAGCTGGCGCGCTGTCGCGCGCAGCTGCAAGCGGTGCAGGCGCCACGATGCCAGGGGTGGCGCCAGTAGAACCCCTGGCGTTGGTTGATAAAGAATATGGGGATCTATATAGTTGATAGATGATTGCTATATATATATAATGTTATATATTATATGGTTATATTATGTTATATTTATATATGGTAAATTTGGGGATAAATGATGATACATGATGATGAATGATGATACATGATGATACATGATGATACATGATGATACATGATGATAAATGATGATAAATGATGATAAATGATGTAAATGATGAAAAATAATGGTTATGTATATATATATATATATATATGGTTTGTTGATGTGTGTTGGTTGATGTTTATCCGGTGTTGTCAAATGTGGCTTGCTGGAAAATCCACCATTTAGTTCGATGATTTTCCTATAAAAACATCTGATTCCCAGATGGTACATTTTTTTGTGGGGATATGTGGGACATAATGGAGATTTAGCAACGCATATTTTGATTTTTCATTAACACCCTGAATCCCACATGTTTCCGATATTTGCGGGTTTTTCTTTTGACATACTCGTATCCTTAGAATCTAAGAGCTGAACATAATTTCAAGCTTTAATACTTTGGATCCATTATTTACAGTGTCAAAAAATCATAGTCAATCATTATAGCCATTATAGCTATGATTGAATCAATCCATTATTCTGAATAGTTGTACAGTCCAAAACCTCCAATGTTTCAAGTTTGGATCCCATCTTTGACACCCAAAACGTCCCACCAGGCCGAAGAATCTCAGAGCTCCGAGATGCAACTGGAGATGCAAGAGCTTCAAGCGGCCAATCGCAGGCCGAAGAAACGGGGGTTTCTGAAAATGGGGGATGGACAAGTCACCATAGGTTTCTATACTAAAAAATTGTCACCCATGACTCGGATGATTTGGGGGTACCCCCATTTTAGACATGCTACAAATGGTGTGTTATTGCAACCTGACACGTTGGTGATTTACCGGGATCGGAGTGGTGATCTAGGCATTTTTTTGACATAGTCGGCAAACATGGAGATATGAAACAGAATTACACGAGGTCAACGGCATACTACAGAAAATTCTTGGATCAACTAGGCATTCAATGGATTGTTGGGTCCACGCTTGTTATGTTCCGGTTTAACAAACGGGATACTTGTTGCAAAAATTACTGGAGAAAAGACATGAAACATCATTAAACCAAAGACCATCCGGTAACAAGGGAACATAAAACCAGCAGCAACTGCACCCTTTTAGCAGCAACGGAGGATTCCTTGGTGACAAACGCCAAGCAAACAATAGGCCCCGGGATGCTACCATCACGAGGGTTTGGTTAAGACAATATTGATGTAAATCATGATAAATCCCAATAGTCTTAGTACAGCAACAATAAACATCAATAAACCCATATGTTGATGCTTCACACCAGCCAGTTCTGGCAAAATTGAGGATGATTTACGGTTTACTCTTGTTTGACTCACATCACAACTGCAGATCTTTGGCAAATCAGCATGGATTCGAAGATGGAAAACCGGCCGAATCCTGAACACGTCACAGGCTCAGTATGGAATCGCAAGAACTCCGAGAGGAGTTACAGGACCATCTCCGGGAGATTGGAAACCTGGATGGATGTCATGATTTCATGGTTCACGCAACGAGGATTTGCAACGAATGTTTGTCTGAAGAAAGTGTACACATAAATCCTCTGGTTTATGATTATATTTCCCTATGAAATACCAATTGTTGGGGAATCCCCCATTTTCAGACAGACCCAACTAGTATAGCTATAGCCAGCAAAGAATTTGGATTTTACCAACCATGATGCGATTGCGATATTTGATTTGCCAGAGTGGGATTGAAATCGACGACAATGGAGATGTTTTTCAACCATGTTTCAAAAAGCCTCATGTTGAACAAGCAGATCCGACCCAAGCTTGGCAATTCAGTATGGCAATCGCTCTTGAGCCCCTAGTTTGTGAGGTTTCAAGCGCTAGACTCTGCCATCGTTATTGTATGTACAGTATATATATATACACATGTGCTATATATATATATATATATATATATATGTGTGCTATATTATATATATATATATACATATAAATATATATATATATATATGGGGATGGGTCAAAACCTATTAGTATCCATTTTAATGGGATGAACATCCATTTGCCAGCTATTTTGGGGTTCACTAGGGACCAGGGTTTTGACTCATAGCCATATATATATATATGTGCTATATATATAGTTCCCAATGACTTGATGGCCATTACTTCTCCCAAAACCTCTGAGCGCCAGGAGCTGAAGGCTCAGAAGGCCATGCTGGTGGCAGCCAAGGAGGCGACGGAAAATGTCGGCATAGCAAGCCCCGAAGAAGATAGTCATAGACCACTGATGTTTATCATCTTATATATGTTTTGTTAATAGCAATAACTTGTCACAAGCCTAATACCTGTAACAGTGAGCACGATCTAGAGCACGATTTTTTGGCACGAGGGAGAGCATTAAAAAGAGGGAATCCACCCCAGGAACTCTTAAGGACTCTGCCCTTCTAAAATCCTTCAACTGGTGGCCCCAAAGGGTGAAGTTACCAGGGAGCACTGGACGCGCCTTCCTTCGAAGGGATGTCCCTTCAAACTGGCAACCATGGCATGTCTCCCTTCATTATGGATTGGGCCATTTTTGGTGAATGATTGGTCAATGGGTTTGATTCTTAGCCATTTTGATGGAGGGATATTTATATGGTATAGTATGAAATATAACGTATATATAATATTTGTTTTATGTTGAAATATGATTACATAATATTATATATATATTATAGTTTATATAAGATATATTTATATATATGCAATAAAAAAGCTATTTTATTATATATCTATATACTATATATATGTGTGTGTATTTGTATTAAATCATATGATACGGCATTCCACAAAAGAAGATAATTATAGATTTATGGAAGGGGAAGGGGAACCAAGGTAGGCATCATTGTTGGCTACATTAAACGGATTTGTCTGAAAATGATGTACCCCTAAACCCAATGGTTAATGTTCATATTCCCTACTAAATGGCAATAATAGGGGATATACCCTATTTTCAGACATGCCCAAACATTATCAAATCACTTTCACTGGTAGAAGCAGCAGCTTTCCTCGGCAGGAAAGTGATGGTGCTCTGGATGAGCTGTCGAGAAGATGGTCCAATGCCTCAGGCGAGGCCTCTTTGTGCCGTGGAGGGTAATCTGACCTGGTTTGACATCGCCATTTTTGATAGGGAATTGATGCTTAACTATTGATATGTATTGATACTTGATATTAATCGACCTACATTTCTAGGCAATGTTCCCTTGCTATGCTATGCTTGGTTACCGGAGGGTCACTCTGGTACAAGTCAATGGGTCATTCTCTACACATTTTGATGGAGGGATACATTGCCCAGCAAGAAGTGAACTTGTTTGAAGCGTATCTGAGTTTCAGTCATGTGAGAGTTCCTGATCCCCTAACCAAAGTCCTTCATACATGACAGGGCCATTCCAGATGCTTCCAGCAAACTCAGCTGTGACTCGAGAAAAACACATTTCAAGATAAAAAGATATAAAAAGGGTTTACACTGTGGGTGTTGATATTACAAAGTGCCAACCACCATGTTGCACAACGAATGCTTGCATACCCCGATGAATAGATATCATCATCTTTCCTGCTCACATCCCCATATTATGCCCATTTGAAAACATGCTCTTGTCCAAACATGGCGCATACGCAGGAATTGCATGAAACTGCCACTTTACAAAAAGATATGGAGATTAGGTTTAAAACCATCAGGGGAGTACCCCATTTCAAGACTACTCCAGGGCCCCAGCGACAGACAACTCCTGCCAGGTTCTTTGCGAGATGCCGAGGTGACGCGACGACTGGGACAGTACAGTTGGGTGATCCACGAGGGGATGCAGTTTACCTCTAGTATTTACAGCATGATAATATCAACATGTATACAATAGATTCAGTATATTGTAAAGATGCAAGATTCATATCGATATCTGTATAGGTTAGCTCGAAAGATATAGACGTAATTTCGCACGCAGCGCTGTGACGGTTGGTCTCTGGTGAGATGATGTGAGATGTGCCCGCTACGGGAAGACCCCTTTCAGGGAAAACTGGGTCACCAAACAGCAATCAAAGAAGCAAGGTAAGCTGAGGTAGGCTGCAGCTTGTTCTCACAAGATGCAAGACGTTCATCCACTTGTACACAAAAGGGTTAGGGTGCACCTATCCCGCGACCACTAAAATGGGATGGGTTTCGAAGATGTCGCAACTAAACTGCTGAAAGCACTTGGCTCCGGAAGGCAGATTCACCACCTCGAAAACGGGTCACGGAGACCTAGCCGGTGGTGAAAATAGGGGTGGGTTCAAGACTTGCCGCCGTCAGATTTGTTCGTTTCAAGAGGTTGCACCAAAGGACCCCAAGGAGCCACCAAAAGGATGCAAAAGACTGTATAGTTTGCAGGGAAAACCAATGGTTGAGATATCCCCCATTGTGGGGGCAGATCCATCTTTATAGGTTTGTCACCGGATCATTGGAACAATTATTTCTCCCTAAACATCCCTAAACTATATATATATATCAAGGGTCTTGCAGCTTTGCGTGTCTTCTTTGCTTGCAAACTCAATCAGAACTGCCACTGCTGGGCTATGTGACTGCACTACGTCAGGATGAATGGTGCAAAGTCCAACACAATCAGAGGATTGCTTGCATGAGAGGCACGCAAGCTCCTAGATGACCTGGGTTGATATCTAGATATCTAGAATGACCTAGATTCCGGACAGGTATACATATTTAAGTACTCTAAAAATACACTAATATGTGATATATGAACGACAACACACAAATCGGAACATTGCCACTCAAGATGCAGAAACTAGGAAAGCAATAGTACTGCAATGTAGCACATGGACCTGTGCTGTCACCAAGATCCACAAGCAGGACGGTCAAATCTTTCACGATCCGTTGTGGCCCCGAACGCCGAGTGAAATGGGAACCAAACACGATTCATATCATATAAGCAGGGGTAGCTTATAGTTGATTGGGGTTGGGTTGTAGCAACCTGTAAGGGCCTATCTTGTCACCCATGACTTGTGTGAAGTTTCTGTTGAAGGGAAGATGACTATACTGTGTTTTGCATGGTTGTCTAAGCCATCTCCAACTCTGTTTCTGAACGTTTTAGGTCAGACACACCATAGAACTGTCCAAATTGGCCACATGTACAGGAATTGTGATTTGAATCCTGTTTTTCATCTTGTATTTTATTTCTAGCACCCTGTCAAAAAGAAGCGATCATCTGGACCGATTTTCTCCCTATTGACATCTGTGCCTTAGAAATTGCTCTGTTCCCTCTGGAATGCCAAGCATCAACACCGTTGATATTACTTGGTCCAAAAATAGCGTATACTGTACCCCATATTTGTTTGACATGTACATGGTAAACATCATTAGTTGGCTTGGGCGTTATTTCATGTTCAAACAAAATCGTGCAATGGTGATCTTTTTTTAACATGGTAGATATTCAACATAGACCCCAGTCGACCAACAAACCCACCAAGGTCAGTCGCGGAGCTCGACCACCTGAGGCGAGTCTCCGTTTGCGAGGTCAGTTGGAATGTGTGATCGTAGCTGGTTTTTAGGCTTGGAAATGGGGATTTCCTAAAATGGAGGTATCCAAAAATGGATGATTTATAATGGAAAATCCTATTAAAATGGATGATTTAGGGGTACCCCTATTTTAGGAAACCCCCAAATATACCCAGAGATAGGAACACCAACTCACACCAGCCATGGAGGCATCCCGTTTGGGCCGATTGGCAGATGATCTGAGTGCCGAAGGGAGGTTCGGGCACGCTGCAGTGGATTGCTGAGGGCATTGGCAGTTGTTTGGCACATGGTCCTTTCATTTTTTTTAACCCATGGTCTATAAATGTGGCCGCTCAGCGTTGAGTCAGTTCATTGTTCTGGAGAAAATCTGCAGTTTTCCTTGATTCCTGATCAAATCCCGTTTTAATATTTAATAGTACATATGTGTGTATATATATATATACATTAACATCGCCCATGTTTATCCATATTTGGTGTCCCTGTAACGGCAAACGTTGCTAGCATAGATGGAGCAGTTTCTCACAGAAACTCAGCCGGGGACCTTTTTCCCCGTTGTCTATGTTTGATAGGTATCTAAGATTCTGGAATTCCAGGATTGACCATCTCTCTTCATTTGAGCCATGACAAATTCCCTTATATGAATAAGCCAGTTGCGTTCATTTCCCCATAAATCAACCAATCAACAGATGTATATCCGTATGGTTTTACCCTTCTATTTTTACAAGAACTTATATGTCATCAGCTAGGTTGGTGAGAAATATAGCCTTACATGGGTTACTTGGGGCATCATCCCCCCTGAGTCAGTGGGATGATCCTCCAAGCAGTTCATAATCCCCAAACCACTTGGTATACCCTCTAGTAATCAAACATGGCAATGGAAAATCCACCATTTATAGGGGATTTTCCCAGCTATAAACCTCCATTTATAGGGGATTTCCAGCCAGCCGCGCTTGATTACCGGAGGGTCTTATCCGTCTCCCAGCGTCATCAGGCTCCGTGGTGCCTTAATGGCTTGGCGCATGAGCTGCTTGGAGTCCAAGATGAAGCGCTGCCAGACCCTGCAGGTGGGGATTGTTGAGGGATGCCATGGCTGGTGAATGGCCGGTGAATGGGCAAGAATCATGGTGGTTTAACCATGAGCTAAGAAAAAAAAATGTAGATTGAGCTCATTTAACCAGCAGAAATGGAGATTCCAACCAGCTAAAATCATGGTTTTTCACAAGGCGTTGAAGCAGAAGTTCTGCCATAAATGGGGACATGTGGGGTCCCTATATATGGTTGTATAGCCAAATTATAATTGGAACTGCTCCCCCAAGTGGGGGATATGGGCAAACACTGGTACTTAAACCATGTTTCGCCAAAAGTTAAGGGAGACACCATGGAAGTTTTACCAGCAGAAATGGGGATATCAACCAACTGATATAGTGGATCCAAAAGTTGGGGATGATGTGCAGCGAATGAACAAATATTGGACTACCGGGACTACCGTGGTGATGTTTGTAATTGTGTCATCATGATGCGCAATCTAAATCAACAACAACCGAATTTATGAGTTGTTTTGCACAAGCATTTCACCGATGCCCAATGTAACGTAGCACCATGAAGCACGGGCCCTTTTTTGTAACCCCGGTTGGTCCATTCTTCACTAGAGCAAGAACAGATTCAGCCATATGACATATATACCCTCTGGTAATTTAACATAGCTTTTGGAAATTGCCATTTATAGTTGATTTTCCCATTACAAATGGTGATTTTCCATAGTTATGTAAACGTTTACCAGAGGGTAAGTGAGGTGAAGAGCAAACCAATCCTCGAACTGATTTCATTGGATCCCCGGCGTCAGGCAGATCTTACCTTGGCCAATGGTGCCGCGAAGGCGCAGATCTCAGGTATTCGCTCTGGCTATCCCACAATAAGGGCTATGACTGGATGTGCTCATACCCCGAGAGGTGTGTCATGGTGTTGTTTTTCATTCCACTTTTCAGGAATGTCCTATAGTCAAATAGTGGTGGAGTGAGCATCCTGCCTGGTGTTTTGACCATAGCAAACATCCAGGTCGGTTCTAAAACTCGTTGCCCCAGGGCAAGAGGAACTGCCAAGTGGAGGGTTGCTGTTGCCAACGCGAGGCGGATGGCATGTCCGCAACGGAAGCGGGGGAGAAAGGTCCTCAAAAATGTGGAGGATTCGACCTACAGGTAGTGCCAGCAATATCCAAAAAATGATGTTTCAATGTGTGTACATAGTATATCATAGTATAGTTTGATATGGTTTGGGTATCCCAAAAGTGAACAACAGTACATACGGGCAGCTTGAAGATGTCTTCTGCCAGCAAATCAAAGGGATGTCTTATTCCTGTCGCCCACTACGCCAGTGTCATGTTTGGACAAGGCGATGTTGACAAGAAGGTCATGTACCTGAGCAATGAAACTCCCCTTCATGATTGGATGATCCTCCTGCACATATCCTTCCAGCATCATTATATACATTCCAGCAAACAAGTGGGTATGGCTCAATCTTTGGACCATTAAGAGGAACACTTTTCGTGATTTGTATTGCTAAATTGTCCTTCTTGCGGGGAGTACCAAAATTTGACATTATTTGACCCATACCAAACATGAAATGAATCTCATATTATGAATTATTATTGTTCCAGAATTGCTCCAAAGAGAAATGTTCAGGGTAAAATTCACCGTGGTTTCCTGTCAATCTCCCCTGAAATGAATCCCTTGAGAATGATGTTTGGTACTCATGGGTGAATCCTTTCAATCAATCCCCAAAAAGATTCAGGATCTGTTCACATGCGATGTTGTTTTCAATTTTCCCCATCATTTCCAGGTTTCCAATGTATAAAAACATATAAAAACTGCATCGTCTGACCGGGGCTTGCTGTAAATCGCTGCTTTCAGGCTGGATTGCCAGAGACTCAGTGACATGGTGACGGTGACCCAAAGCTCTGGGTGGAGCCTTGGGAAGGGAAAATCAAGAAACCGCTATATTTACATTACATTTGCTATATGGAGGTTTCCTAAAATAGGGGTCCCGCAAATGATCTATTTCAAGAGGATGCTCCACGAGAAAAACCATCCATTTTGGGGTACCCCCGTGACTTAGGAAACGCTGATATTTCATGGGAAAAGCTCTCATCTTTCATGGGATTCTCATGGCGGTATCATGGCAGATGACGAGAATCTTCGTTGCAGGCACCGATTTGTCTTGGTTTGTGCCTCAAGGTCATTGGATTTTATAACTCGTGACATTCAAGCCCCATCTTGGCATGGTTCTGATATAGCTATTCTGAACTCCCCAAATGGGAAATTCACTCCTATCTTCCATTTTTGGTGGTTTCAATTGTTTGCACATTGGGTTTATAGAAAGAATCTGAGAAATGAACAGAAATAAAGCAGTAGATCCATGTTTGGGAATATCTTATATCTTTAGGGAACACTTAAACTTTTAAATACAAAACACAGATCTCAAATCTGATCGATTGGGGGTAGTTCACATGGACCAAGTTATGGTAATCCCCTTGTTATCATCTATCCATTGCATTATATCTCATGATATTCACCTCATATTCCCATCAATCTCCTCTCTGATTAGAAGCTGTTGAACAAATCCCATGGAGAGCCTGACCCATGAACTTCCCATGACTTCCGCGGCGCGAATCTCAGGGCACCCTGTTGCTGGAAGCTGAAAGTCACCGAGCTACAGGAGGTGGGGAACCTGGGGCAAGGCGTCAGATGTCGAGGATTGTGACGTTGGATATTGAGTGGATATGACTACCCTTCTAGCTACATTGGATAGTTATTGGATATACTCGTACCATAGTAATGATAGTTCTTGGATATACTTATGTTTTAGCTAATTTCATGGGAATGTGAACATATTGATGTTCTTTTGATTTAGCTACTAATGGAATATGTTGGATAAATGAATTTGCACTTATCATTTGATTGAGAACATTAATCTATATCTCTCCACAAGTGTAGAACATAAACACACATGCTATGTTCTCTATGATGAAGATCAATATACTATGGGTTTGTCTCAAAATGAGGGATTTGCCCTAAATGTATGTGCAATGATAATGATGAAAATGATCACTAACTTCTCAGAATGATGGGTCTGTTACCAGTTGTAACTGCTTATTTACTGTCAGAAATCAACTGAAGCAGTTGTTATCTCATGGGACTTATGGTAATCTCCCACTTATAATCCCGGGCACAAAATATTGACACCTCCCATAGGCTATGGTTTAGAAGGGGATGAAACCTCATATTTGAGACCATTAAAAGGAAGGACGTGTAACTAATATAAACTGGCGATGGGATCGTTATCGAAGATGTCCTACCAGCTACCCATCAGTAAACTAACATAGCTATGGAGAATGCCCATTTACTTCGATGATTTAGCTATATTGAGCTCTTCAAAGTGGTGATTGTCCAGTTTGCAAACTGTTTTACCAGAGGTTACATGGGGTTACTAACCTGGGTCCCCATGGTGCCCCACACAAAGGCACACCTTGTTTAGGTCATCCGCGTGACCCCAGGACTTGCAGCACGCTCGGGATGCCCTGGAATCCAAGTGTCGGGGACGCCCAGGTTTTCGGGTGAAGGGCGAGAAGCGAGGTGTCCCCTGAGCAAAACACGCAGATAAGCAATCCTTTCAAGAAATGGAGAACACACTTGCTTAGTACTTAGTAACTTCCGTCTACTGACTCCATCTTACTCTAACATTCTCATACATTCACCAACATTCTCCAACCATTTTCACCGGTTTGTCCCCGTTTGTTGCTCCTTACTACCTATGGGAGACAAGCCAAGAAAAGCCTGGGCGAATTGGAAAAGGGCACTGCTCCCGAGGCGATGTCCCTGCACCCAAAGGACCTGCACCAAAGGGTAGACTTGGGGCCCCAAGATCATGTGGTTGATTTGCTATGAAATTAAAGATAAACCAGGACTATGACATGGCTTTCTTGTAGCATGTCCCTTGAACCAGTTTTTGGATTCGACCATGGAACTGAAAGGGCATGTCCAAAAACGATGCTACACCAACAAAGATGGTTTCCCCAACCGGGAAGCTTCCATTTTCACCACGTTGTGGTGGTCAAATACATGGTCGACCCCCCCGAAAAAGGTGATGTTTCACACAGGAGAGATGAGTCATGATATTATATGAGCCACCCTTTTAATGGTTTCGATGTTCTCACTGTTCCATCCCTGCCCGGGATTCCTCGTGAAGGACATCGTTGGGTGTCCCCCGTTCTGATGAGCGTTCCTGCCTCAGAGGGACTTCAATTCACGAAACCTCAAAACCAACAGGACAACTGAAGAAACATGAAACCATCGAAAAACCATCGAAAAACCGTCGAAAAACCATCGAAAGACCATCGAAAACCAGTGAAAACCGCCTGATTTTACTATGGAGAACTAAATGTGCAGTTCAAAAGAATGGCGAGCTTGCACTTCATGACAGCCACAGTATGTTTGCACCTGCGAACAATGGATATGTGAGGTTGTGATATTGGGGACACGTCGATCTCTGTAGTAAAGATCTTTTCATGAAAGTGCCCAGTCATATTTTCAATCAAAGGATGCATATGTTTGGTTCAGTTTGCACTTCATCACTGCCACAAATACCAACTACATCCTACATGTACATGAAGTTAAGTTTATTGTATACTATCTACACTATGTATACATACATACTGTATATATATATATATACAAGATACATTCATATATATGTATAGTTCTATATATTTATTTATACGGATGCATGTGAGGTGTAAATGATACGCGAAATTTTCACCCAGAGACCAGACCTGAGGCGTCCGTGGCGGCCCTGGCGGCCATGCATTGGGAACCCTACATGGCAGGTGGCTTCTGATTCAAATTCACCAGAGATGTGCTCCCCAGGATGTGGTCCACTGGAAAAGTCTGTCTCCGAAGACAGAAACCGGGTATATAACCCATGGTAACCCTATCAAAATTCATGGAAATGACCCTCTAGTCATTTAACATAGCTAGGGAAAGTCATCATTTTTACTAGTCAGATCATTATATATAAATCATTATAAATCATCTAGAAATGGGCCGTTTTCCACAGCTATTTCAAAAAAACAGAGGGTAGATGAAATCAGTGCGTTTCACTTGAGGAACACGCTCCCAAATCTGACACAACATCTGGTGATTCCAATTGATTCAGAGCACCTTGAGGGCGATGCCCCAGCGCAACGGAAATTGCCATGTTGGGGGTCTTGAGACCATTCAGTTTGTTCACACACAGATATATATATATATATAATATGTTACACATACAAGTGCTTTTGAGAGTTTAGCCATACCCATATCTCAAGCAATATCACCCCTATCTCAAGATATCTCAAGTCATGATTGTCCAATCTTGACAGGTGATAAAAAGGTCTAGGCCATGAGAAATGCAGCCCAAGTGAGGCAATGCAAGTCTCAAATTTGATCTTTGCCTCGTAAGTGCATCACTTCATATTGTGACGCCTCTGCATCCCACTGAAGGCGTCGGGAATTCAATTTGCCGACTGTCAGATGACAGAGGGGGGCTGGGATTTGGCACCACCAGTTGGCATTGGATCTGCTTGATGCAACTATGGTTCAACGTTTGCATCAATTCCTGCTAAAATGATCATAACCGGTCTCATATACACAACTCTTGGAAGATCCCTTGTGGCCTTTTAGGTTATGCGTTGCGGTGCCAAATTTCTGTGACCTGCCTGTATCTATGAACCATGAATCTAAATTCATGGACATCACAACGGCAAAATTAAGATACGGGATTCCAGAATTTCCTGTCCCTTATCCTTCCAATTTGAAATTCATTTCGAAGGATGGACCAATACATTGCATCTTCATCGGGCGCAAAAGAAATGAATACAATTAAATGTAAAATAAAATGACTTGAATTTCATAATGAATACATAATATATATATATATATATACATTATAATTATATAAATAATACATAACATATAACATAGTATATACTATATACTATATAATATATACTATATGATATATGATATATGATACATGATATATGATATATCATATATGATATATCATATATATGATATATAATTCATTATATATAATATATATGATATATAATATATTATATACAAACTGGGGCCCCCAAGATATGAGTTGTTTTTAACTGCTGCAATTGCTTTTGTAAGATGACTTAACCCTGGGTAACTTAGTTCATATGTATTGTAACTCATCTGAATCTTGCAACTAAGTTAGGGACTTATAACTTCAGTTGCAATCTGCAATTTTTGTTTTTGCAAGATAGCAGGAAGTTATAGAAGTTATATTTTGCATGTCAGAATTTGAGGTTGCAATAGCAAGCGTTGGCCTCAAGCATCTTTTTGGCTCAGTTCGTTTCTTTGTTCTTTGAAAACGTTTTTTGGCCTTGAATAATGGCTGCACGGATGAAACTGGGACTAGGAAAATATTAAAAGAAAGATATATTTTAAGGGAGACTGACCAATGAACTAGGGGACATTTGGAGGTTTGAAATGTCGGCTTTGCGGGGTAGGCGCAGAACAAATAATATTTTTCAACAAGCGCGGTAGGCATGGAACATTTTATATGTGCTAAAACGTTGGCAGGCATGGCTCAAAATGAGAAGTATTTTTGGAGCTCGTTTTCGTGGCAGGCACAGTATTTGGTTAATTTGGAGGATATTTTGAAAGAGTTAAAAGTCGCATTTTCTGAAATTGTCGTCGATTTTGATTTTGAATTTGATAATGATTTCGTACGGTAGGCGCAATATTTCGATGATCTCGGGCTTGTTTTTCGTGATAGGCGTAGGACTTCGTAGATTTCGACAGAAAAATAGCTAAGACCATCCCCCTTGGGTATCCCAAAATGAAATCACCCGGCTAAGGCCTCTAAAAACCAGGTTTTTTCGTTTTATTTTATTTGTAGTTCGGGCCTTAAAACCTNTCCCAAAATGAAATCACCCGGCTAAGGCCTCTAAAAACCAGGTTTTTTCGTTTTATTTTATTTGTAGTTCGGGCCTTAAAACCTCTTAAAAGCATGGTATCCCCAATTTCATTTTGGGACGAAAAGTGATTTTATTTGTAGTAATTGGTAAATGGGGTAAGGTCACTCATCCAATTTTACGAGAGAACTCGAGAGATACGAGAGGCACTTGGGGTTGGTACCCCCAATTTTATTTTGTTAGGGGCCTTATAGTAACAAGCGCAATTTGTGGATATTTGTGATATATGCGCCATGGCGCTTTTGTTAGTTGAACATCAACCCCCCAACACAAACATCAGGATTCTGAGGTGAAGGGGTTGGGCGTGCTGAGTTTGAGGTGAAGGGGTTGGGTGTGCTGATTGTATCGTTGCATTTTCCCACTCTTTGGGTGGTCCTGGTGATTTGGTTGCTTTGAAAGGTGGTGGGATGGNCCACCTGATCTTCTTCTATTTTCTGTTTTCTCGAAGATATGCGCAAAGATGGTCTCGGGTACTCCCGGGTGATATTAAGATAAAATGCAGAGACCTAACTCCCTTATACGAATGTACCAAAAATAAAATCTAGGTACTTAACCCCATTAATTTTTTAGTCCTGACTAAAGGCAAGAAGGGTTGGTATACTTTGCTTTTCCAAAATTCAAAAAAGGGCTTTAGCCACTTGGGACTTGAAGTGGTTAGGTGGGGTAAGGCCCCTTGATTTTATTGCTTACTTTTGGCTAGTTAGGGTAGGTACGCCAAAATATTTTGACCGACCTTACCCGACCTGTTTAATATAAATCCGGTTCTAAGACCTAGATAAAGTATAATTATTAATATTAATAATATATTTTTTTCGTGCCATATATGATATTTTACGGCAATCTTATATATTTTCGTGCGAATATTTCAATATTTTCTAAACATCGGATCATTTCCGTTGTGACGCGATACGAATTTTGCAATTTTAAATATAACCTTTTTGTATGAAATAGATATTGGCTTTTGAAAATTGAGATAAGAATAAAATTGTATAAATTTAAAATATAATATTATTTTATAAAATAAAATTTAAATTACAAAAATTGGTATAAAATTATAGCTCCAAAACCGGATATGGGATGGTACGCGGTGATACGGACGTATGGAACGGAGGAATTACCTAAATGATCTAAAATGAATTTAATTTCTTTAAAAAGGTATGGGTTGGGGGATATGGATTACGGGGGGGTCCGGGATATAAATTAGAATCTTATATATTAAATTATAATTATAAATTTATAATTTTATAATTTTAAATATAACCTTTTTGTACGAAATAAAGGTTAAAGCTTAAATATTTTATATAAAGATTTAATTAATATAAACAGCTCTTGTAGAGATCTTCATAGAGATTTGTTGGGATTTTTTGTAGGAGAATTTTTGTAGAAAATGTGGCGTAGAAATTTTATAGAGAGATTTTATTCGGAAATTTCCTATATATAGATTCCTTAACAGATCCCTTAGATAGATCTTATCAAGAGAGCTCTTATAAAAAATTACTATAAAGAGGTTCCATAAAAAATTTATTAAAAGATCGTGCCAACAAACCTCTTACAGAGATCTTGTATAGATATCTTGCCAGAACACCTTTTTTGGAAATCTTGTATAGAGAAATTATATAAATTTTTATTGCGAAAATCTTGCCAAGAGATCATATATAGATCTTGTCAAAAGCTATTTACAAAGATTTCATAAAGAAATTTTATTACAAACCCTCTAAAAGATACCTTGATATACCTTCTATAGAGATCGACACCGCATCTTATAGATCTTGCAGAAAGATTTTGCAAAGAGATCTGTTGCAAACATCTTGCCAAGAGGTCTCTTATAAAGATCTTACAAAAAAAATATCAAAATTCTTGTAAAAAATTTATATAGAGATCTTGCCAAAATATCTCTTGGAAAGAATTTCAGAGATCTTGCCAAGAAATCTCTTCTAAAAATCTTTTACAGGAACCTTGCCGGGAAATTCCTTATATAAATCTTGCCAAAAAAATTGCTATAAAAAATTAATATAAAAAATTTCAATAGAGATCTCATAAAGAGATCGTATCAAGAAATTTATTATAAAAATCCTGTTCAAAAGCCTTGCCAAAATACCTCTTTTAGAGATTTTATATTAGGGCATTATATAGATCTTTATTGTAGAAATCTTGCCAAGAAATTTCTTATACAAATTTTCCCAAGATAAATTCTACAAAGATATCCCAAAAAGTCCCTGCCAAAAAATCTCATAGAGAAATCTTGCTAAGATGCCTCTTATAAAGATCATATCAAAAAAAATTTTCCATAAAAAAAAAAATATTCTAAAGATTTTATAAAAATATATATAGAAATTTAAAATAAAGATCTTGGCAAAAAATCTCTCTCAAATATCTTTCCAAAAAAAATGTTTTTAAAAAACAATATAAAAATTTTATTAACAAGAAAAAAAAAAAAAATCTTGCCAAAAACCTCCCTAAAAAATATCTTATATAAAAATTTCATTAAAACACCATCCTCAACCTCATCTTCCGCATTATCATCCTCGCCCTCACCCCCCTCAACATCATCAATCTCATTATATTCAACATCATCATTATCATCATCATCCTCATCATCATTATCATCCTCATCCCCAATATTATCATACATTATCATTCTCATACATTATCATATATTATCCTCTCCCACCCCCCACATTGTTTAGGGTCTCTTGCCGAGATAATATTTATATCTCGATTTTCATTTCATTACTCTTCGCATCAATACTCTGTTCACTTCCCTACTATTTACATCTCGAATTCTTCACTTCCCTACTCTTCACATCTCGACTCTCTTCACTTCCCTACCATTCACATCTCAACTTTCTTCACTTCCCCACTTCCAACCATAATTTTTAAAATTCTCCACGCGGAGTTTAAGCTATATATTGAATTTAATTTGGTACAAAAATTATGAATATATGTATATTATATATATAAGATTTGTTTTGTGTAGAGGCTTCTGTGTGTAAAAAATATATGTTTTAGGGTGTCTATGTGTAAGAGCTCTTATATATCAAAATTATCCTATTTCAAGGTTTCTTTCTAGAATGTAAAAGCTTCTGTGAGTAAAAATTACTTTGCGTAACTATATGTTGATTGAAAACCTTCTCAGTGAAAAAATAGTATTTGTTGTAAAAGTGTCTGTGAATAAAGTTGATCTGGAGAAAGGCTTCTTTGTGGGAAAGGATTTATATGTTATTTTCAATATAAAAAAATGTAAAGATTTCTCTGCATCAAAATATTCTTATGTAAGATTTATTCTATCTAAAAATTTCTCTGTGTAAAACAAAAAAAACGGCTGCTTTATATCTATCTGGCATTCTATCTTGTCTGCTATTCCATTTGATATTGTATTTATTCCATTATGTGGCATAGGATTCGGATCCGTAGGCGGTTTTATACTTTTGGATTTCAGATCTATTTTATAATATTCCGGGTTGGACATATCGGAAAAAAACATATATATATATAATCATATCATATATATCTAATGTTCCGACAATCATATTACTATAAGACTAAATTCGATTTCAAATGCTTGATTTGTCGTTAATACTTCATTTAACGAATCATATTTTGTGTTTTTCCATCGCCGCAACCGCATATTTCCAACATTAGGCCTTTTTGTATGTCCACACGGCCGTTTCCGCGTCCGTGTCTCGCATTTCTGCTTCCAATGGAAGGTTCAATGCACTTCACCAAAATGCCAAATTGAATTTGGAAACAATCACGGGGAGGTCATTTTGAGATCTCAAAGGTGCTTAGTCACGTGTGGCTGCATCGCAGGTGGAGAATGCCAAGATTTGTACCAATTTGCATTGGTTCCTTCCGAGTGTTCATCACAACTCTTACAGGTTAGCTGGTCAAAACTCTGGCCGTTTTTTTTTTTGTTCGTGCTGGTCAAATGCCATTAATGGAAGACCAACAGTCTACAAAATACAAGAAAACATGGCAAACTATCTTGGAGAATACGTCGTTTTGAGACAAACCCAATGTCAACTTCAGAACTTCAGCAGTGGCTAACAGTGGCTACATATCAGGTGGCTACCCAGGGTGCATCTTGCACCAGTCCGCACCTTCAACTCTCTGCCCTCAGTGGCCATTGGCCGCCGCTCCTCAGAAATGCAAGCTGAGAATGAATATCGCATATGGTTTAGCTCAAAAATGGTTGATTCACAAGCACATCCATCTATGGCGATTTCGGAGGATTTACCCTCATGTTATTGCATTTCCAGCGGATTTACACCTCAAATTTTGATGCTTCGACAGCGCAGAGCCGAGCTTTTACACCAATGGATTGGGGTACCTCACTTGGACAGATCCCAGGTGCTTCCATCCCGCTTGGGTGAAACCACCGCCCCGCGATCCAAGGCACATCTGCGGACTAGTACATGCCTCGGGAAGAAACGACCCCCTGGTGACCACCAAACTCACCGGAGTTAACCCATGTTCCAAGGCAAAACGGTAAAATCGAACTATTTGTTGAACAAACCATAGTCAAACTTCGAATACAAAGCCGTTTGACATCCTACTTGGAAGTGCCCTTTTCCAGTTACAAGTGGATATAAAACCATGTAGCTATAGAGTTTATCCCAACGTTATAGAGGTTATATATATATACACATGAGCCGTTGTCAAAACTCTTGTTCTTCGCTTGGTTCAAAAAAGTGGGTATCGCTTTTGGGGGGGGCCCTATCGCTAACCATGGTTTTGTAAAAAATAGGAGGAGAAGAGGAACGGAAAAGGAAATGAGAAAGACAAATAATAAAGAGGAACGGAAAAGGAAAATAAAAGGAAATGGAAAGGAAAAGAAAAGGAACGGAAGAGGAAAGGAAGAGGAAAGGAAAAGGAAAGGAAAAGGANNAAGGAAAGGCAACGAAACGGAAGGGCAAGTAAGAAGAACGGAAAAGGAAGGAGAAGGAACGTAGGGGGAAAGGAAGAGGAAAGGAAGAGGAACGGAAGGGGAAAGGAAAAGGAAAAGGAAAAGGAACAGAAGAAGAAAGAAAGAGGAAGGGAAAAGGAAAGAAAGTAAAAGAGGAAGCAGTGTCTCTCATTCCGGAAAAGGAAAGGAAGAGGAACGGAAAGGAGGAA
>BGPT01000372.1:5110-34485 GCA_003297045.1 Symbiodinium sp. clade C Y103
GCATGGCTTTTGAATCGATTCCATGTTTCTTCTTCCACAGCCACGACAGCTTTCATGAGCCTGAGAGGACGTCCATACAAAGGACGCATCTGTGCCTTTGGTGAAGAGGTTTTTGCTCTCGATCCCCTCCAGGCCAAGTACAACACTCAATGGAGACGTGGTATGTGGTTGACAAAGGACAACATGGACATGGACATTGTGGCGGTGTCTCCAGTGGAAGTCATTAGAAGCAGGGCGATCAGAAAAGTAGCTGAACACTGGAATGCTGAATTGGCAGTTTCTTTTGAAGTTGGTCCTTGGGACTTGAAAAGAGGTGTCAACACTGGGCTGAAGCCGATGCAGACACCACAGAACCCACTACCTCTTCTTCATGTACCTCCTGGTGCTGTTGAACCAGAACTGGATGATGAGGATGAACGTGCTGTGAGGAAGTATGCAAGAGATCATCCACAAGAAGATGCCGAGGAGGATGAAGAGCAGAAGGAATCAGAGATAGGTGGGGCATCTGCCAGTGCAGGCATTCCACATGGTGATCAACAGATGCTACAAGCAGAAGATCCTGGTCGTGCCAAACGTGAAGGTGATGATNGGGCATCTGCCAGTGCAGGCATTCCACATGGTGATCAACAGATGCTACAAGCAGAAGATCCTGGTCGTGCCAAACGTGAAGGTGATGATGTTCGTCTTCCAATTCCTGTGCGGCAACGAGTTGAAGCAGCAGAAGCAGAAGCTGCTAAACGATCTCAGCAGTCAGCTGATGAAAGCCAGGCCAAGTTTGTGAGGTTTGACCCAAACACTGAGGTTCCAGAGCCAAGTCCCAAACAGCCAAGAACAGCACTCTACAGCCCAGTCTATGCAGGTGAAATCTCTGGAAGTCCTGCAACTTCTTCTACATCACGGCATGTGAGAAGGGTGATTGAGGAAGTTGAGCTCTATGATGAAGATGAGCTTGAATGTGGTGCTGCAGAAGATGTTTGGGAAGAAGCTTTATGTGATGAGGAGATTGCGTGCGAGAAGGTGGAGATTTCCGAAGAAGATCAACGGCGACGTGGTTTCTTTGATGAAGGTGCTGGTCCACCAGATGTGTCTGAGGATGAGTTGGCATGGTTGGATGAAGTTGCCATGCATGCTGANTCAACGGCGACGTGGTTTCTTTGATGAAGGTGCTGGTCCACCAGATGTGTCTGAGGATGAGTTGGCATGGTTGGATGAAGTTGCCATGCATGCTGAACTGGAAAGACTCAGACATCTGGATGTCATTGCGGACGTTGATGATGGTTTGGATGTGGAAGGATGCATGAAGTTGGACACCAGATTGGTGAGAGATTGGAGGTTCAGAGAAGGAAGATGGCGTCGAAGAGCAAGAATGGTTGCACGAGAATTTCGTGATGGAGATGCAAGCAACTCAGAAACGTTCAGTCCTACCACACCGCTTGCAGTGGTGAAGTTGCTTGTTGTGCTGAGTTTGATTCACAGACTTGCTCTTGCATCTTTGGATGTTGGCGATGCTTTTCTCCAAGTTCCACAATCCACGATTGTCTTGGTGGAGATTCCTGCTTGGGCTTTGCGAGGAGGACATGCAGGACGTGGACAGCGATTTTGGTTGCTGAAGAAATGTTTGCCAGGTCAACGTGTAGCGGCATCAGAATGGAACAAGTTTTTCACTGAGGTTTGTGAAAGGCATGATTTTGACAGCTTCCAGGGGACGATCTTCAGGCACAAACGTGAGATGGCCTTCATTTCAGCACACATCGACGACCTTTTGGTGGTTGGTTCGAAGCGCTACATCCAGAAGTTCTACAAGGAGCTTTCGAAGGAGTTGAAGCTGAAGTTGGAAGGACCTCTTCAACCTGGAGATGATNTGGTGGTTGGTTCGAAGCGCTACATCCAGAAGTTCTACAAGGAGCTTTCGAAGGAGTTGAAGCTGAAGTTGGAAGGACCTCTTCAACCTGGAGATGATGCTAGCATTTTCTACCTGAAGCGCGAGCTGAAGTTCACAGAGAGTGGTATTGATGTCTCTCCAAGTTCACGCTACATCCCTAAGCTGGCAGAACCTTTGCATGTTGCTGACCGACGAGGAAAGACGATCCCCCATCATGGATGTCTTCAAGTACATGACCCTGAGAACACAGCAGCAGGTGAATACCTTGGATCAGAAGATTCAAAGCTTTTTAGATCAGCTCTAGGCATTTGCATCTATGTGAGCCAAGAACGTTGTGATGTTCAACACTCAGTTCGAGTTCTGGCCACATACATGGCAAAACCCACAAAGACTGCCATGTGTGCATTGAAGAAGCTGACGAGCTATTTGGTGTACTCCAAGGACATGAGGATGCACTACCCGCAGGTCGAGATGTACCAGACGACCTTTCAGAAATGGTTTGGCGGGAACGAGAAGAAAGATGCCAAGCCCTACATGCTCGAGCTCTTCAGTGACAGTGATTGGGCTTCATGCAAAGTGAGCAGAAAGAGTACGTCATCCGGCCTCATTTTCCTGAACTCCTGCCTGATTCACAGTCACTCAAGGTCGCAGACTTCAATTGCCTTGAGTTCAATGGAAGCAGAGATCCTTGCAGCAACGTCTTTGCTGACAGAGGCGATCTACGTCAAGCAGGTCTTGCAGTTCCTCATTGGTGATGGAGGAGGACTTGGGAGTCAAGAACATGTGATGATGCGTTTGAGGTTGGACTCAACATCTGCTCAAGCTTTCTTTTCGCGTCTTGGACCAGGAAAAGCAAAACATCTTTCAACACGACTTCTGTGGACGCAACAGGCGATGAGAAAACAGTGGTTCCATATCGACCGCATTTCCACGAAGGAAAACCCTNTCTGTGGACGCAACAGGCGATGAGAAAACAGTGGTTCCATATCGACCGCATTTCCACGAAGGAAAACCCTGCAGATCTGAACACAAAGGCGCTTTCCAAAGAGAGGAGAGAGTTTCTTATGAAGCGTATTGGACTGCAGAGTGACGACTTTGAGGACGATGATGGCATGGTCTACAACAACACCAAGAAGAAGCAGCTGGTGAAGTTGTTGGTCAACATGATCATGGCAAGCAATCTGCAAGGATGCCAAGAAGACCAACCAATTTTGCGGACGATTTCATGGAGCTGGATTTGTGCATTTTGCACAATCATCATTCTTTTGTTGCTGCTGGTGCGAGCCGTCATGAAGTTGCAGTACAAGAACGAGGAGTTGGAGAAGTACCGAATGGTGTGGAAAGCAGTTCGAGAAGCTGCACATTTGCAACATGACCAAGACCCTTTCAACAATGAAGTGGATCCATGGGTCTATGGTGAAGACACTGAGGAGGAGAATAATGCAGATGAAGATGAGACAATGTCAGAAGTGAGTGAGGATGTTGAAGAACCCATTGTGACTCCGATTCCTGGCGTTGATCGAAGTGAAGCTGCAATCATGAGGCGACACCGAGTGGTTCGACATGAAGTACGACATGAATCAGCCGAAGGTGATGAACAAAGAGATCTTGAAGCAGGTGATGATGATGCTGCACAAGAAGAACCTGTAGATGAGGAAGATGAAAGTTTTGAGGTGGAACCAGAAACCCCAAGATCACGCTTTCGACGATACTACCAGTCGACGATGGATGAAGTCAGTGATCCAGATGAGTGGGCAGAAATGCACTATGGTCGTGCATCGAGACCTACTACACCAGAAAGTGGAGAAGATGCACCTGGAGAACCTTCAGAAAGATCAAGGTCAGGGCATGATGATGTTCCAGTACCGAAAGCTATGCCAAAAGTATTGGCCAGAAGCAGAGACAGGAGGGTTGCAATGGAAACAGCTATGGACATGGCAGAGGCGATTGAAAACAGTACACCTCCAAGCTGGCCTCCTGTGGATAGAAGAGGAGCATCTTTGCCTTTGACGGATGAGAACTACTTTTTGTCGAGCGTCCCTATGGCGTCAATTTTCGGGATACCACCAGTACCCCGTGATCCATCAAAACTTGAAGACTACAGATGGTCCCAACTGGGAGAGGGACTAGGGCCGGAAACGGTCATAGTCCGAAATTGCCAGAATTTGAATCGATTCATCCCTACGGTGACTGATGAGGTTGAGAGGAGATCCTTGGAACGTTTGTTGCGCAACCTTCAGGGTCTACTCATCAAGTTCCAAAGTGGAGATCCAAGGCTTTGGTCAGAGGCTGCAGAGCAGACATGCTCATGGCTATCCAATGAGAGGAGTCAATATCATTGGGATGAAGAAGAAACAGAATGGGGTAGTCAACAAGAGGAAGATGGAGAAGAAGAAGATAGAGAAGATGATCCTTCAGAGCAAGGAGACGACGATGATGCGCGCAGCGGCAGCAGCGGCGCTGATGGCGGACGTGGAGATCTACCTCAACAAGTCGCGGGCGGATCTTCGAGCGCTGCAGATGGGGCTGCTGGAAGCGCTGGTGACGTAGCTAGTTCAAGCACAACACGTGCTGCTGATTGGCTAGATAGAAAGTAGTGTAGGAAGTACAGAAAAGGCACCCAAAACAAAGAAAAGACGGGTTGCAAAGAACCCTGCGGTGCCAAAGATAGGAACAACTGTGAACATGCCACAAGAAGGACAAAAGCTGACTAAAGCGTCAGTTTTGTAGGTGGGGTGTCAAGATTTAGTAGCATTTCCATACACTTCCATGTATAGCATCATGTCAGCATGTTCACTTGGATTACAGTTGTGCCATCCGACGCAGTGGCTCCAAACAGACAGCAGAAAGGCGCGTTGGGATTTTCGCACGCCAGAGATGGCCATCATTCATCATGCGCGCAATGATTTTCTTTGTTTTGTTCCGTTTTTCTAATGAAATGTTCGGCTGTTTAGAGATTAAATGTGGGAAACGGTCGTATGTGAATGCATTAACCCACAAGTGAAGTCCAAATGCCAAAAAAAACATGACAACGTTTCAAATTCAGTGCGTGATTAAAGCACCAAAACAAACACGTCGTAGACCTTGACAGGTCAAGATGAACCCACATTTTGCAGCAAAATTGTGACAAGTCGCCAATGCACTCCATGAAAACATTTGCAGGACTCGCCATTTGCCGCGTTTTGCAGGTACCGCATTCAACCACCCGCCTTCCAATTTGCCCGATTCCGTTTTTTTTTGTAAATTTCCATGTGACTTCGATCTGTCAGACATGTTACCGCCCTGGAAACCCTACTCAGATCATTGTAATTTTGAGCGCTGATGCTCCCCACAGCCGCGTTGCAAGAACGCCAGAAACGCGGTCAATTTTCCCGCTATTGTTGTTTCAATGGTGGCATGTTTTGAATGATGCAATGACATGAACATTTTGTTAAGGGTGCCCCATGGGGGTTGTAAGTGGGATGACCGGATTCCCATCCTAAATACTAAAAATTGGGGATGGTGTGGGTGGTTTCAAATCACTGCTCTAAATTTTGCGGTTCCAATTCCAGCATAGGAATTTTGTGACGTGTTGGCAAACAATTTCAGCGGATACATTGATCTCCGTATGTACAATAATGGCATATGTTATGTTCTTTTGCATGTTCATTTTTAAGTGGCCCACCCGCGTCCTCCAAGCATGGATCGGCGATCGTGTAGCTTTACGTTGTTAGTATGGCATGGATTTTTTCAGGGATTCTGAACTCAGCGACCTGAACGATGATTTACGTAACGTGCATTGAGAAAGACCAACACTTGTCAAAAAACGATACGTTGACACACACATGGGTCCAACACGTCTGCCACAAACACAACCCGTCCGAGTCATTTATTCATTCCCCTCCGTATTCCATGTTTGTTCCCCCAGTTCCTTGTCACAGTTTAGCAGGAAATTTGGCGTCAACGAACCAGGGTTGTTTGCGCCATGTAGCAGTCATGTTGTGCTCGATCTATTCATATTCTATTCGTGGTTTTGTTGTGTTTTTTCCACGACATGCACATTCCATATGGGCAATTTTGGTTCCATTCCGGGTGATCAGATGTGTAGCCTTAGTGTCCCACGCAAACAAAGGAAACCCCCACGACCATCTCATCATTATCCTAAGCACCACCACCAACCGCACGGGTATCAATCAATTTTTTCATTGTGTTTTGGTTTATATTTTGCATTCCCGTTTCTTTCTTCCTCCTCATCACCGTCATGATGATGAATACCGCCATCACTCTTATATATAAATACTTGCCACTGGTTTTTATAGCAGAGCGCTATTCTTTTGCAACTCAGCAACGCTCTTGCTCCCTATGAATTCAGTGCTGAAAGTCAGTTTCAATATGAGTTACTGCCGCCTTTACCCGTGGCATCCACCGTTGAAATTAGCAGATGGCACTCCTACTGGCCCCTCATTTGCGCAGATAAGTGAGTGGAACCAAAATTTGGAACATTCGCGTCCGGTATTAGAATCGGATCATAGTTTACTTGGATTTGATTTTGACGAGGTATTTGTTCAACATTTTTAGGATCCTTGACATGGTAGCGTTTCACAGCACCGGGCATGGCAATTGCAATGTCTCCAGGCACACTTGAGTGTACCTTTTTCTCGCCCAAACATGTTTCTTATGGTTCATTTTTACCAGGGTTGAAGGACTATAAATGTGATTGTAGCATCGAACTACGCAATTTCGACGTGCCAGAAACGACCAATAATCAAACCAATCCCCACGCCGCTGTAGAACAGGGTTCGGTGGAGAATCCGTATCATCCAAGACGACTTTCACAAACTTATGATTGCAACAAATTCCCATGCTGGGAAGCACAACAGCTATGCCAACATCTTTCTTTGCACAAACACTGCGTTCGCTTGGGGAAACAGCAGCAGGACTTTGGCATGCGCAGCGCCCGAATGCATAGCGCACGTTTGTGTCGGCAGAGGCGGCCGCCGACGCAAAAACCCAAACAAACCTTAGTCTCAAGAGATCCTAGTCAAAGACCAGGTCAAAGAGATCTAGGTACAGGAACCCAAAGGTCATTGAGACCTATTCGAAGAACCATAACGAGATTCCGAAAGGACTTCTTGAAGACTCCCAAACCACCACAGACTAGCAACTTTACCCCAACCGAACGTAGCATCCAGAGGATCTTTAGGAACATTTTTTTTGGGTCTTTGATCACATTCCCAACAGACATGGTGATGAGTACCAAGAGCAGTACAAGTACCCCAAACACACCTATCACTCAATGGGGAACCGTTTTGACCATCAACCGCAGCGAGAGACAACATGGTTTGTACAACCTCTTTGAGCAGGGAATTCCTTGGTAAGATCCCTCAAATTCGTCCAATTGATCGAACACAAATTACTATTAGGAATCAGTAACCTGGGTCAGTTCAGGAACCTCATGTTCCTTAGTGGACAGGAAACATTTTCATTGATGCAAACACAAAGCTTCGCATAACCTGTGAACAGCAATGCGGAAACCATCTTACGGACTAAGATCAATAAGAGCTTGTCTAGGGCCCGCAGACCACTTCCAAGGACCGACAATATTGACCCCAATCGCAAACATTCGTACATTTCTGTGGTCCCGTCGGCCGGCTGCATTTTTACTTCGCACCATGCAAACAACAACTTGCTCAGCCTTCTTTGCTACGTTTCTTATATCGTCCTGGTGTCAGTGCGAAGGATTTTTACGCGATATGCTGAGTAAAATGCGAAGTTAAGCGAAGAAGCAGGCTGACCAGAGATTCATTGCGCAGACAAAAATGGCGGCGACAAAATCATCGCACCATTTTTTTAGGGACGACATGTCCAACCAATTTCAAACAATATTCAACGAACAAAATGCCAATAGCATGCGCTTGAACAGTTCAATGAATCTTCAGCGGTCCTTTGGGCAATGTTTCGACCATTTCTTCGGTGGCAAAATCAGCTCCAGAACGTGCATGCCGATTGGCAACAAATTAAACAGTTCATTGGCATTTGCTTGTGCATGGGGGCTGACCTGTCAAACCGAATGCAAACAAACATGCCATTCACGAAGAAAAATGTCAAATGTCGAAATTATAGTACTTTAACATTAGGGTGATTCAGTTTGGACGTAGGTGCTTGTTTGTGGTGGATTTTTGAACGAAAAAGTCCCTTGAGAACAACCATGCCGTCGATTCCTGCTAGCGACATGTAGGGGAGTGTGAAAGTACTTGAGACAGTTTTCTTTCACTGCCAGAACCCAACATTTCCCTTCAACATTGAGAGTTATTTTGCAACCAGCGGCCGCTTCCTCTTTTTTTTCCTCCTTTTCCTCCTCCTCCTCCTTCTCCACCTGTCCCACCATATTGTCACACACACAACGTAATCAAATACAACATTGCCATCCATACGCACATGGTTCAGACACACATGCACCAAAAAATGTCATTCAACAATGTAGCACGTACCTTTGCCACATACAACATTGTCACGCACAATTTTTTTCACACCCACAACATTGTTCCGTACAATATTGAGCGCATGCAACACTCATATAGACCATTGCCCGACACACACACACATACACTTACACTTACACTTACACTTACACTTACACTTACGTTTACATTTGCACCTACACTTACACTCACACTTACACTTGATCAGAACAGTCGTTTCGAATTGTGTAGCTGGAGTGCATGTGACGTGCAAACAGACACCAACCATAAACATGAAAAGGTGAAACTACAAATGTAGAACTAGATATATTTATATATATATACATAAAAAAAATCACAGGAGACATTAACAGTATAAAACAACAGCGATAAGTTATATGTCCCCCCTCAGCTGCGACTTAGATGCGCCCAGGGGCGGGACTTAAGTATATTTATATTTAATAGTAATAGTAACATCGAAGCAGGTACACATCCATGGCCGGTGCATGCTTCCCTCACACATTTGGCCCGGAGCGGGCAAACCCTAAAAAAACAAGGGCAAAGAGAAAAGGCGGACGGACGACAGGCCAAAAACCAAACCAGAGGAGGGGGGGCGGAAGGAAGCGCCTGACACAACTTGCAAGGCGAAACAAATTCTACCTCGGCACGCGAAGGACCCAAACCTAATCTGGCACGCAAGGGAAACACATGAAGAAGGGGACCAATGGGGGCCTAATTAAAAGGGATGCACCCGAGTACAAACATGCAATGTCGTGTTCAGGCTCCAAGGCCCTCGGCTGTCAAGTTCGTAGTTGGGCAAATGCCTCGTAGATGGCTTACGCTGTCAAACGAATCACGTGCACAATTAGGCCTCACCAGAATACCATCAAAAGGAAAGAATACCACCGCTAAAGCATGTCCTGCTGCCTGTGCCATGACGGAACCCGACATGAGTAACAAAAAAACGGCGATGCCAGGCACAGCGGCACGTTGTTCAACACAATGACCACGACAGGGTGAGACGATGAAAAATGGCCTAGTAAGGGGGCCAGAGGACTGCCAAATGAGCCGCGGGCTCGGTTCGGTAGTCTGCATCGACTTCAAATTGCGGGCGGGCAAGCCGGAGCGGCTCTTTCCGGTGCGGTTCGCGGACCGCCCATGCCTCGCGAAAGTACTCCACCTGGTCAACGGCAAGGACCCGGCTTGATGGATTTGATTTTACAAGGGATAATTGAGATAATCCATTCCCGAAAGCACATGCGCAGGGTTTTTCCCAAGAATAGCTACCACAGTCATCTATATAACACCTCCTACTTTCCTTATTTATCCCCTATCATCTGCACCAACGTCACCTACATCACATACATCACATACATCTCATTCAAATCATTTACATCATCTACATCATCAACATCATCTCATTTACATCACATACATCTCATACAAATCATGTAATCATCTGCATCACAAATATTTCCTACAAATCATGTACATCATCTGCGTCACCTACATCATCAGGAGTCGTTACACAGGAGTTGTTACACAGGAGTTATCACGCAGTAGTCAATACGCAGCAGTTAAAAGAGTTGTTATACAGGAGTTGACCCATTTGCGTTTGTCAAGTGGGGGCCCAGATCATCCTGGGGAATTGGTCCATGATGTGAACACATGCCACGGTCCAAGACATGGTGATGGATAAGAATTCATGAAAAGAAATTTCTACATGATGAATGGATGACTGTGTTGAGGACTGTAAAAACCAAAGTAAAAACCTAAGTCTAGGAATTGCTTTATCACCCTTGAGGATAATGAAAATCCCATTGTCCAGGGGTGCATCAAATAAAAATTGTTTTTTTAAGATTCGTTCACCCATTGGTAGACTTGGTATTATCGAATATTGATGATGAAGACCATGTATGCCATGAATCAAGCCAAAGTATATAAATGATTGCCTTCGAAATATTTGAAAATTAGACCGCGTGTTTTTGGATTTTGTGTTTGTCTTAAAATCGAAGTCAACAATGAGCACCTTAAAACTGGATGTGTCTATCCGTGAAAAACGGCAACCCGCCACGAAGCGCAAAGCCACGGCGCAAGCCACGGCGTCCAGGTCCTGCAGTTGACCAAAACTATGGAGGCCTCCAGCCCGGTGGTGGGCATTATGAGTTCGATGGGCTCGATGGGTTAGATGAGTTCGATGGGTTTGATGGGCTGGGGTTGAGTCGAGGATCTTGATCATGGTGATTTTTTGGGCGTCGGGGGTTGGCAGTTCAACCGTCTTCAATATAGCTTAATATATCTCAATCATATTCAATCCCAACGAGAATTTAGATCCAGCGGATCCAGGATGACCCACATCGGTCTTGGACTCAGAACCAGGTCGTTTTTGATGACAGCCGTCTTGAAAATATTGGGAGCCCATGGTTGCGGGGTTCCCCAATTTTCTACATACGAAGATGTGACCAACGGTTGCTGACCGTGATATCAGGTTCAATAAGCTTAACCCTCCAATCATGGACGAACTTCGGCTTACATGCTGAAATTGCGTGAGCACATTCAGAGCTTGGACAACACACTCTGATCACAATAGGGCCCGTGCCAATGCAAACTCGGTTTGGCTATAGTTGATGCTAGTTGCACTGCTCATAGGATTGCAAGCTTACAGCATGAAAATGATGACAGTCAAAATGCGCGTGTATAGCTCAGTGGAGTACTGCACGAAGGGTTTCCGGCCACACCGAAAAGTATACCATGGCAGAAGTTAGTGGCACATACTCGTGTGACACCATCAACCGTGGACAAGCAAACAAAACCATCCCAAAAATCAAAAGCTTCTAGCGAAGAAGAAACCCAAATTGGACTTGAGGATTGCAGCGTTTGCAAAACATGTTTGAAACATTTGCTATGCAGCGATCTACGCCTGGGGCTCCCGAAGCTTCCGGAATCTTTTGAAATCGGACCGGGCGCTCTTGATGAGCTAGGCCGACGTACGACCAGCCAACACCGTAAAAGTCCACGGGAATGTTTGAAGGCATTGCATGCGTGGGCCAAGAAACAATTGCCAGAAAATTTGTTCGCTTCAGTATGTGTACAACGCGGATGAACAGCGGCAGACACTGAACATTGCCGATACGCGAACACCGCCATGTAGTGGGCGCACGACCGTCAAGAGGAAAGCAAGGAGCGAATGAAGAAAGTCTGGGCATGTTTGATTTCAAAGAAGCATTTCCATTCCATTTCATTTCTCTAGCGCGTTGATACGGCCCATTTCACGGCCAGCACGGTCAAAAGATAAACGTTTGATCCCCGCAGGAAATGGTCGCTTCCATACGGAGATGCAGCTTAAGCCGCACCTGCAATGCCGAAGTGATATCTTCAACTTCTCCTGGATGAGTTGTTTGATGCTGGTTTTTCACCTCCTTCACATAGTACATGCAGCCGCAGAAGAAAGGCAATTTCCGAAATAATGGAGAAAGGTATGCGCTATGGGCCCCAGTGATCCTAATTTGCATAGGTTTCAGATAGTAATCTATTTTCAGGAATGCAGAAGTTTTTGCAGACAACTATTTATATTTATATATATGGACGTATACATTTAACTTCAGCCTTAAGAGATTTTCAAGCTTCAAAGTTCCATTGTAGAATTTCACTTGCACGATAGGATGGACAACTAGACCAAGAAATTTTCTAGCCAATCAATGAAGATACACGTATGTAACAAGATGAGATGAATCAGCTCCATACATCCTACAAGCTCCAGACTTGAAGGAAATCGGGTTTCCCCTCCTTCTCGGTGCTCTTGGGATGGTGGAATTCAACACTCCCATCCAGCGTGGCGAACCCAGCAAATTTCTGAGCACTGAGATTGTCAATGTCCATACAAGAACATTTTTTCCTCAAAAACCTTTCTGAGGAGCAAGTTGAGCAAGTGTTACATCACATGCCGGCATCATTGGTGTCGTGATTATGCTCTCATGCAAGTGTTCGGTTCAATCTAAATACATTTTCGATTGAAGTCAGCAACAGTGCTACAACTTTTTAAGGTTACAATCTGAACACAACAACACATGAAACGGTACAATGATTACTTTTGTCAAATTTTGCAACATGCCTTGATATAGGTAGGGCCATCTTAAGTTGTTGTGATATTATTTTCGAAAAATACATACCATGCATATGATGTGTGGTGTCTAATCCTACCGAATACTTGTATTACTTATGTTGGACACCATTTCTAGGATTCTTGTTTGCTTGCATTGACAAGCAGTGGCAGCGCAGCTGGCGTGCCGAGTCCCCAGACCCAACCAAAACAGATTCCGGAAAACGCGAGCATTCTTGTTCCGCCACTTCTTCGCCAGGGCTCTGGGACGTGAACTCGCTGCTACCTCCTGCAACCTGCTCCTTTGCGGCAGCTGCACAAGGGAACGTCGGGCCACTGCTAACAGAGCTGGCGCGCATCTCACCACAACAAGAACGCAGAACGCGGCGATTATAATAGCAACTCAAATTCCTGAGGTCAGCCGAGGCTGGGAACCTACGCGTGTCGTTGCAAGCCCTCGGGCGGTGGTGGCGGCGCGAACTGCAAGCGTGGGCAATCCCGAAGCCGGTGCGCAAAGGCCTCGACACGGAGAAGGCCAGGGCAGACTTTGCATCATTCTCGCGCGCGGTGATGCAAAACCAAACTTTGTGTCAGGGTGGCTTCAGTGAGAAGAATGTGTATTTTCATTTGATTACGTTTCTGACTAAGCTTCTGAAATGTTGGTGCGGTGTATTGGGTTGAAGCTGATCACTGCTAGCATGTAGGATTGGTTTTGCCATATTATTCTTGATTGGGTATATGGTATAGGCAACTTCGTATCTCATGTGCACAAAATGTACCAGCTAACGGTCAGCCAGCGGATAATGCTTTAAAACTAACCGTTGAGGAACAACAGTATGCACTGTTTTAGCAGCCCCCTGAAAAAATATACGCCTGCGCCCAACAACCTTTGTAACATTCTTTGCGCTAGAAAATTATAACTTGAAAAAAAATCACGCCTTGTTTGCCGAAAAACCTTGTGCAAACCTTTTGGCTACTTGCGCCAAACGAAATTGTGCAAAGCTTCTTGCAGTGATGTATGTGGCAGTTTCTTGTGAACCGGTTGTGATCACATTTCCTTTGGATTGGCATTCATATCGTGCATGCATATTGTGGTTTTGGCATTTTCTTGTCAGTGGAATTTTAAACAGTGTTCTTTCAGCTTGACCTTTGGGTGATTCTCTTGACACAAGAAAATGTCATCTCAAGCTGGCCCACCCTTTGGAACTCATCATCCATTGCCCACCCTGTTTTCCAGCTTGAGGCGCGCTTCGACACTGAACATCCGTTTGCCCTTGCGTCATGTATTCGAATACTCTCATAGTACGCACTGTGGCGCTGGTCTCCATCTTCACAGCGTGGTTGTCGCCACGTGACAGGTTGGTCTTGGATGCTCGCGTGCAGCGTCTCGAATTGATTGTCCATATGTTCCGGCAAGTGCTTTGCCGCATTGGGTTGCCATTCAATGCCCAGAGCCTCCATTTTGTATGGGGCTCCGCCGTTCAATCATTGTGGCTACTTGAATCCGCGTTGTTTCCTGAGCAGAAGAATCAGACGAGCACGGTGCTCACAACTCCAAATGGTGACCCACTCAGTTTTTCAGCCTTGGTCAATGATCCCTCATTTCGACCTTACGTGGACCTACTTCGTCCCACTTTCATGGCACCACGCTGATATTTTCCAAGCCATCAGCGACAGTATTTTGGTGATTGAGAATTTGCCCCTCGCCTTCCAATTTGATGTTCGTCGAAATCAAAATCTTGCTCCTCCTGCAGCCGCCGATCCGGCTCCAGGACCATTGGTGGAAGATGACGACGTTCCGGAGGTCACTCCGGCACCCATTGACCTGGCTGATCCTCGTGGACCGTGAGCTGCCTAGCCCATTGCCTATGAGAGGACAATGCCGATGAAGGCAAATGGTGTGACCTGCAAGCTGCGGGTATGACACGTCATGGAACTCTCGTCAGATACCCGAAATGGCTCGATGTCCGAGTTCAACTGAAGCTGTCGTTTCATTTTTTCGTTTGGCGCATTTCTTTGTTTTGCTTTGTAACTCGGAAGTGTCAATACTAAACTAGCCCAAGGGGCTGCGGCCTAGAGGTGTTTTAAAAGGGTTGGACAGACAAGGGAGTGCGTTGTTCAGAAATAAGAAGAATGATTGGGTGACAGTTCTTCCATTGACACTTGTAGTCTGTGTAGTAGCACTCACTTGATTACATGTAGCAGAGCCGTTGACATATATGCTGACCCTACTTCTGTGTATTGGAATCTGTTTGGTGGCTCTTCTTCTGATTCAGTCACACCAGGTTAGTTTATATTGACAGTGTTGGGATGAAACCTAACTATCATGGTCTGAACTATTGAAGGAGCCATTGCAAGTGCAATTGCGTGCATCTCCCATCATGTTGTAACGCCCATACTTTAGTTTTGCTTATCAGCATCATCCACTTCGATCAATACAAACAAGCTTATTTGTTGGGTCCTGGCACCCAATTGTACCTACAATAAATCGACGTCGACAAACTCGTCGAGGAAGTCGTGCGGGCCTCGGCACAAGAAGAACGCGGGGATCCGAATCACAAGCCAGATTGCCGAAATCCGCCGAGGCCAAGGCGCTCGACGTAAGTCGGGAAGCCTTGGCGCCGTGGCTCCAGCACCTCCGGGGGTGGAGCGTGCTAAAGCCGGTCCATGCCGGGCTGGACACTGCGAAGGCGAAGGCCAGGGCAGCCTCTGCACTCCTTCTTCTCTGATGCAACGACGCCCTGCATCAGGACACCGCAGCAAAAGAGAAAGCGGCTGAAAAAACCGAAAAAAAGAGGAAAAAAGAAGAGGACGCTGCTGCCAAACTACGCAAGCCGCGGCAAACCGAAGTGCCGCGGTGCCTTGACGGACCCCTGTCGCCACAGGCTGAAGCAAAGAAAAAAGAGCAGAAGAACAAAAAGAGAAACGAAGAGAGGCGAGAACGCCGGAAGGCCGAACGCACAAGCCAAGACGCAGAGGCGCACACTGTTGGGAATTGCTCATGGTGAAATCAGAATGAAATTTATGCAAAAGAGAGGTTTGAATGGTTATCTCATTTGTGTTTCGGCATTAGACATATTAGTATGTATACCTATGCGCACATTGAATTTGTTGCTTGCCAAAGTTGAAAACAATGTTTGCACAAGACAATTGAAACATAACGTAAAATAAAGGACATGGGCTCCACCCCCATCCCTATTTTTCCAACACCCCAAACACTTTACAGAGCTAAATGAAACAAAAGACACTTCTATAGTAATGCAGCACGACCAAGAATAAGAAAAGAAAATATGGAACATCACCAAAAACATAAGAGTATGATTTGTGAGCAGAAACAGGTTAAACATATTTTAACTATAATCCAATTAAATCACATGAAACAATGAGGCCCGTAGTGCGTTCCACTCTCAAATGATACTCATCAGAAAATTGTGCACCAACCTTTTTGTATTGAAATCGTAAATTTTATGTACAGTTTCTAGACATGAAACTCTCGAACTCAAAAGGTTTTGCTGCCCCATATCCCATATCCAAATCACCGGAACTTATTAAACCGATTTTGACATTACGTGTTTGAGTAGTTGGTTTATGTTTTTTTTGTTTAGTCGGTATAGTGCTTTTATGTTTTCGTCTTGTCTGGTGGAGAGCCGGTATCATTTAGATATGCGCAAATAGAATGGTTTGACACTTTTTGTGAAAAATTGTTTCATCAATGGAAAATTGTCTCTGCCAACAACTGTTGGAAACGAGGAACGGAAATTGTGGCCGGTCGTTTGGGCTGGTTGTTTGGTGCAATGCGCGTGCTCAAATTTCATGGGTAAGCTTGCGTTTTGTTATTCTTCGTCAAATTGGCTGATGGTATGCCAAAAACCATCACGTTTTCACAACCAAACCTTTGAGGTACTGTTTCAGAAACGAGGGAAAACCTTGGGGAAACAATCCTGTTCATGGATTCAAAGGGCACCCTTGGTGCATATGAAATTCCGCGGCATTGTGAAGAACAGCAGTGGTGGATGGAACTTCGATCCCATTTTGGAAAAACGCGATTTTGGATCGCATTTTCAGCTCAAAGCCAACGATATGCGACACTTCCACAGTTCAATGGTCCAATGCAAACACGCTCGCCTGGTGCAAGTCACACCCGTTTGGTTTGATACAAAAATAGATCCCAATTCCAGTTGTGCAAGAGGTCCACATGATTTAGTGCGGGCTGCGCATGGGCAGCAAAGCGGCTGCAACGTTCGTACTTCAGAGGAGGCCTGTCTGATCTTGGCATGTTTGAACCAACCAAAATAGCATCAGACGGGACATTTGAATTCGTTTAATCTATTTACGTATATGGGGATTAACCACCAAACATGGCAAAATAACAAGTATATAACCAATGATAGAATTGACATACGGTGGAATCCACAGTATAATATTGTATTTTTTTGAATGATGAATGAGAAAATGCGACGTAAACCATGTTGTCAAAACAACTTATGTGCGGCGGAAAACCTGGATGACAAACCAGTTTAAGGGAACAGTGGTCGTCAAATTTGTGTTGATATTTCTGATCCAAATCAATTGCTGTGCTATCATTAGCATTTCGTGCAATTCATGCCACCAAAGGGTGTGTTCAGAAACTGTGACAAAACCTGCGCAAAACTGAGGTTGGCACTTGCAGTTTTGCAATGCTTCCGCTACATGTGGAGCCACAGCCTCGATTTCGCCATTGGAATTCAGCTCACTATTGCGCAGCCAGTGAAGCCAATGTGACGTCTAGCAAGTAATTCACCTGTTCTGCTGTGTGAAAAGGAACTTTTTTGGATGAGAAAATGAACAGGACATTTTCCAACCAACGTTGCTGTACGGGATACCACCTGGGTTTGTTGAGGAATGAACGCCCATCTTTCATGCACTCGCCTTCGCTCTCGGAGTATTTGCGGCGGATGTTGCATTACGCCACTCCACCGCGGCCAGGGGTCTGTTTGTCTCGAAATTTAAAACCATGGGTTCTATATAAAGAAATGGACAAAAACCAATGACAAACCAACTGAACCAGTTTTTTTGGACTGGTGTGGTCAATTTTTGTATGACCATGGTCCAATCTAACACCTGGTTGACGCTTTGCCGGAGGTGTGTTGAACTGAGGGGATACTATTTGACTGGCAAACCTGGCAAACTATACCCTCTGGTAAACTAACATATAACATAACTATGGAAAATCACAATTTTTAATGGAAAATCCACTATAAATGGCAATTTTTCACCAGAGGGTAATTTTTCTGGGATCGTCCCGTTTTGAATCAACCAGTGTTGACATTTCTCCAGACTCCGGGGCAGCCAAGGCTCAGATGGATATAGACTATACCTTCGCACAGATGTTGTACTTGTGCATAGCCCCCAGGAGCGTTGGAGCAATGTGGAATGTGTTCCCACTGTCCACATTTATTGCCACAAAATTGGGCAGGGGTATCTGCCATTTTGAGTATTTGGAACATCTCTTTCAAGTATCTGTTGGAGATCATGGCACAACTCATTGGGTGATTTGGCAAAATATGCCATTTACCAAGCACTGTTTGTGGGCACAGTGTTTTTGATCTTGATGTTTGGATGATTTCTGATCTACATTTCGGAGTGTTGGCGGTGACAACGCCAGGAAAGTGTACCAGCTCACTTCCTACAGGAAACAAACCAAGAATCAATGGGACTGGACCTCAGATGGAAACTCACAGCGAAAAGCCGTGACGCCAGGAATGGTACAGCCGAAATAGGCAGCCGTTGAAGATAGTATGGACAATCGAAAAGGACAACGATTGAACGTAATTGATATTCTTTCCGTTCAAAAGTATGTTGATTTGAGGATCGGTGTGTTTTCCTCAGAAATGCCCGGAGATTCCAGTAGAACTTGTTTCAAACAGAAAATGCACTGGATGCCACCGAGGCCAGAGACGATCCGGCGTTTGTAGTGGTCCGGGCCCCATCCGGGCGGCCTTCCGGGGGGTCACATGTCGGTGATCTCCTCCAGCCAGGTCCTGATTTTTTTCCTCTCGGTCGTTGCAATTGCATATGGTATTGCCTTTGAAGCAGGAGGCCGGGGGCCGAAAGCTGAGCTTCACATGGCTGTTCCAAGGTAGGTATCTCCTCTGGCCCTTGCCAGGCACCAACTTCATTCACATTTTGGTGCGCTTCGTTTTCATTCACTTTCTTCTCTTCGGCGTGGTGGTTTCTAGCGTCGGCACCTCATCGGATTCCCGATGTTGTTTTTTTTTCTCGTTTGCGTTGCATGGCGCGGCGTGCCGAGGTGTCGTGGTTTGTGGCCAACAACTACATGCGCGCGCAATCTTTCCACGGAGTGGAACAAAAAATGGTTGGGAACCTCATATGATTCGTCAGCTCATGATGTAGACCTGGTGTAGACATGGCCGGAAAAGTCAGTGGACTGGTTGAGCCAAGGAGTGGATGTATGCTTTTGATATTCACTGCAACTCTTTCTTCCCCTTTTTCTTGGTCTTATACGTGGCAGCCTCAGATTCCATGGATGCTTCCTCAATTTTTGGTCCCATGGTAGACGTCCCCAGGTCTTGCATTATCTTCTGCTGCCCCTGCTGTCGCAGAGCACATGGTTGGCAGCCACCTTCAGCCCGGATGCCTCGGCTGTAGCGTTGGTGGTGCCGTTGGGCAACGGCCGTTGGCTAAGGCAACCTCCTGTACGCTGTGGCCACGTGCTACTACTTGTACATCATGTCTCTAGGGCCCCTGCCTCAGGGTCATATATCATATATTGTATTCCCTTTCCCAGTGGTTGGTGTCACCTGGGGGCGAGAATCTGTAGCCATTTTTTGAACAAATATGGCTTTAAAGCGAAAAAAGGGTATCGTATGAGTGAACCCACAGCTGTCACCATTGAAACCAGCTGGCTGCTGAGGTACAGCATGTTGCCTTTCTTGGAACGCACCGAGGTGATTTTGTATCCGGCAGGCACTCGAACAGCGCAGCAATTATTTATAGCCCCCCAAATCTGGGGGTTAGGAGGGAGCGGTTGGGGGCTCTGGGTATCCATGTTCCACAAGAAATGGGGAGCCAAGGAGCTACTCGAAGTTCCCAAGCACATGATAGATCATTAGCTACCCTTATGTTGCCTGGATCAACATGAGTTCTGTATCACTATGACTATCACTAGTTGCCCGGTTGCAAGGATGGTTGATATCATTTGTTTCCACACATCTGTTTTTTTTTAACATCTGGAGATGCGGCTTTGAGCCGAGCAGTGGCCGCAATAGCCTTGCCTAGCGCAGCCCTTGGAGGTGTGGTGGTGCTACTTGCCTTCATCCTGAGCATCTTGGGGGTCAACCTGACTCACCTTTCTCTGCAGAACATGGGCATCTCATAACAGCCGACCCCGCCGCATCGACGCGACAAAAGGGCGCGCCAGTGCCAGGGGCGGTTGTGGTGGCGGTTGTTTGTGCCTGCTGAGTCATGGAAATCAGGCATTTTTTGTAAGTGGAATTCTTTTTCAGGGCTTTTGAAATGGAGTCTTGCAAGTTTTAAATTTGTGACCCCAGCATTTTCCATCGAATATTCTTGGGGCTGTCTCAAAATTTGAGCCCCCAAAAACATCCCCAATCAGTCCAATCGGTCCGGTCCTAAAACATCATCTGGGTTTGTCTGCCAAATGGGGTCTACCTCCCAAAAGGCGTTTTTTTTTCTCTCCCTCCTGGGATAGCACTGCATATCACTGCATACTCCATTTCACCTAGGGGTCTCATATTTTCAGACCACCGATTCTTTTGTTCCCCTTCATCAAACCCACGAAGCATACGAAGCCCATGTTCTGCGAAGCCAAGCGCCGCTGTTCGACGGCTCCCTTTTGGCTCAGATGGTCCACCAAGGAGATGAGGATAGATGAGGCCTGGCCCGGTGGATGGTTTTGGGACAGAAAAACATGTGGTGAAGCAGACTCAGTCTGTCAGTAAAATGATGGTTCTGAGGCCAGGGAAAGGATGATTCTGAGGTATCTGTCAGTGAAACGGCAATTCTGAGGCATTTGTTTCACCAATGCTGTGGAATTTGAACAAGATAAGTCCGTGAAATCATGAACACACATTCTGATTCTATGTGTTTTCAGCGCAAAAACAAGCAATAATCCCGGCAGAAAAGATTGTTCTTGTATTTTTTGGGAAATTCTTGGGAAGAGATATGAAGAATGATTTCACCCCTCGGGCAAACATTTTTGACTTGAGTGACAGGTCTGCAGAGGCAAGCGGTGCTCTCTTCAGCAGCGGGCTTGGAGGATTCTTGAGATGAGGAATGCTGGCTCTCCCATTCTCCGTTCATATTAGTTACATCCCCAATTGGCATCCCCAGTCATGAGGGTGTTTTTCTCGCCTTCATTTCATCATGGTTTCTGGGAGCTGTAACGAATATGAGGGGAAGGGATGTGACATCAGAGACAATACATTCATATATATGATATGATGACATTTGTAACAACAAACTACCAATTGATTTCTTACTACTTGGACATCGCGCATGTTTTCGGTCCAGGTAGTGCTGTGCAGTTTGCACTCTGATGACTGCGCCACGTCTCACTCTCAGATCTGCAGAAAATGTCAGGGGAACCTCAAGATGATCCAACATGTCCAGTTTCAAATATATATTCACCCTCCGGTAACCTAAGGTCGCCATGGAAAATGATCCGTTTGAAAGATGATTTGAACACCATAGCAAACTATTAGATTACGAGGGCACATAGCTACTGAAAAACCACCGTTGAAGTTCGATTATCCCAGCTAGAAACCTCTATAGTATCGAGGATTTGCCGACAGCCTGCCATGTTTGATGAGCAATCCCCAGAGTATCAAGAACAGATTCACATCCCAATTTCTCATCATTTTTGATGGTTCATCTGCCCTATTTTTTCGTGGTTATCATCCCCATTTTTTCATGCTTGTATCCCCATCTTTGGTGATATTTTTACATCTCAGAGGGCCAGTTGAAGCGTCGATTTGAGCCCAGGTCCTGACTACGATGAGGAAGCGAGGAAACTCTTCGCACTGCTAAACTTGGCACCGACCGGGGCTGCCTCGGATGAATCCTCCAAGCTTCACAGCGGCTCTGCTCAGTGGATGAATCATGGATGGAAAGATCCCAACAAAAGGTGGAAAAAAGGGGGTTGAAAAAAGTCAAAAGCATTTAAAAGTGTGCCACCAACAAAAAGTTTTGACGAAAGGCAATCTTGAAATGATTTTTTGGTACACAAATGATGCTGACAACAGGGTCAAGATGATGTGTTTAAATGCCGATAATGACAAGTTGTATGGGCGCACCAAACCAATGATCAATTCCAACAGGCCGCTTTTCTCTCCAAAAACTGGAGGGTCCCCAAATTTTCGGCCGTTCAATTGGGTTTTGAAACCAATCCTCGAGGGTTCGGCTTCAAACCTTGACCCCAAGCTCCCAGATCTCCCAGCGCAGGTTATCACAACTTGGATGCGGTGTGGAAACATCCCACCAGCGGAGGACAGGTCTTTATTGGAAATGCAACTGCCAGTAGCCAGTCTGAAGCTCAGGATGCTGAGGATATCGGGGTTCACTGGGGATGCCCTGCATTCTTTTTTCAACTTCCGAAAGCTTCAGAATTTGAGAAACAAAAAAAGTGAAATCACATCTTTCTGCCTACGAATTTAAAGAATGCTAACTCTAACTCAAACGCTGTTTTTCCGAATTTCAAATGTTTTTCTCAAGTGTCAATAACCACGTTTGTGCTGAGTCGTTTTTCTGGGTTACTCAGGCGAGGCATCTTGCAGCGAAATAACATCACGCATGTAGCGCAACGCTCAGCCGAAATGGACATCTCAGCCCTGCTCGGACGGGGTATCATCAAGAAAAGCACAATTTAACAAGAATAATGATGATACACACGTATATGTATATACAGTATATATATATATTTATAATATATATATATATGCACAGAGTTACACATTGATAGTGATCATAAGGATGATGACAGTAGGAATATTGTACTATACTATTACTATATGCATAGATACATATATACGCACATGTATATGCATATTTATATACATATACATATGATATTGATACACGTAGGACAAAAACAGTGCTGAAGAATCACGCACTTCGTGGTGAGTTTTGACAAACATCGCCGAGGTAAATTGCACTTCGGACCTTCCGAATGCTTTCGAGAGCGATGGTAAAGTGGCGTACTACCGTTTCGAAGCATGGCCTAAGAGTGAAAAAGACCTTGGGTTGATGATGCTTCATGTCTCTCTTTTTTTAAAGGGTATGAACTTATACATACTTAGACCATCTTTTCTTTATGGATGATGATTATCTGTGATTTGGGATGATTTGGGCTTATTGGGCATTTTTGAAGGTGGTGTCAGATATGTTCAATTTTGTCTAGATTTCCATGCCACCAAAAATTCTCGGACAGGTCACTGTTCATTGCACCAGCCGTTGCGAAACTGCAACTTCTGAGGACATCTACAAGTTCTTCTCCGTCTTGGATTTGCGTACGAATCGGGGTGCCTTAGATTTTCGGAGTCGTCGTTTTTTTTTTGATCTTTTTGGGCCAAAAAAATCACATGGGGATTCATCCGGAAATGGGGAATCGAACTGAAGCGAGAATATCATGAACTTTTTTGGACCGTTGAAATGGCGCATATCCCAGGTGTCTTCGAGTTCTTTCATCCTGTCTTCCAATGGATTGACGATGCCGTCAACTCGGGACAGATGTGGAGCTGAGATAAGAGTCCAGGGCTTTCAATGAGGTCGCCCCCCGGGAAAAGCCACCTATCCCTGCTGGATGGCGCTTGGAAATGGTGAACCCGCCACATAAACCGTTTTTTTTGTAGCAATCCAGCTTCGATTTGTCACGTTTTGGTAAGGGATTAAACCGTATTGCACCCCAGTTTGGCTGGTTCCACTCCCTCTTCAACTCGGTAGGCTCTGCCCCCATAATGAATGACATCCCATGTGACAATGGGAAGCGACCACGGGAATGGCCCAGAAAATGCAATTGACCATCAGCCAATTTTGGTTTGTCGTATTGATCGTTTCAGTTCTTAAAATCACCAGCCATTTGTGGGTTCAAAACGCAGGCATCCCGTTTGAAAACGCCCTTTTGGCCGACTATCAGTAGCCATTGGATGACCCGCCATTCATATCTATTTGCACCTGAAAAGCAAACGTGGAACTCCAAAAAGCAGGGTTTGGCAGATAATTTTCCGAGTCGAACTTGTCACTTCTTGGTGTTTTTGATGGTTCTACAGGATTTTCCCATTCAAAAAGGATACATCGCTCTGGAGTTGCCAGTATAAATCCAGTTGCCAAAATTGTTCGTAACATGGGGAAATAGATCTACTTTCATGGGGGGGAAAAACCGCGGCAGGACAATCAGTATTAATCCATTGTCTTGCTGGAGCCCATCGAGCAGGCGGACCCTGCGTTCGCGTTTTTCAGATCGACACATGTTTTCTATTTCTGATAGAGGTATAATATATAGATGTGGATAAAGATATGGATATATATATATATGGAGATATGTAGCTATAGATATATAGCCACTATATATATATATATATATATACAGATAGAGATATATTTTTGGGTATGGGAGAGTTATTTCTTGCTCAACGTTGAAACCATAGGCGCACAGCTGGGCGCCAGTGAATTCCGTGAAACAGGTTTGGGGGATCCCCAATAGCTGGATGGTTTACAATCAAAAATCCTTGTAAGTCATGGATGATTTGGGGGTACCCCCCATTTTAGGACACCTCCAGATGATTGTTGACATCAACAATTGTTTTTGACATAGATATGCAGACCTTGGAGAGGCAACCCGGCAATTCGCTCCACTAAATCACTTCCCATGAGTTGAAACGGCGAGGCACAACTGGTCGGAAGCTCAGAAATCCAGCTCGTTCAGCTCCAGATCCATCGAATCAAACTTCTGTCCATCCATAGGTTTTTTTTTACCGATCAAAAATGGTATGCAGAGTATCCAGCCGATCCAAGCCACATGGTTCCCCTATGTCCTCAGCTGGGACGATCCCCGAGGGGTGGCGTATGTGATGCATGCGGCGGACTTGGAGCATCAGACTGCCATCAGCGCCTGCAAACGCTGCAGACCCGTGGTGGATCCAATCGGCTCCCTGGCGATGTGGCGGATCTGGGTCCCCAAGATGTTGAAAAGTGACCGGGAGGTCAATTCGGTGTCCAACTTTTTGACATAAATTAACTTGGGGTTATACTTTTGAACACAGCATCAAGCCGGAAGTGAGGAGGGAGCGGTTGGGAGCTACGAAAACGGACCTTTCCATGAGGCGACCTGACCACTCTCCTAGCACAACTGGACAGTGCTCGCCAGCCTAGCACTCAGGGTCAAGCTTTGAGCAGATCTCAGGAGCTTTTCTTGGTAAAGCTGAGGGCTATTGAAGTTCACAGATCGATTGAATCTATTTGTGATTTTCCCTCCTGATCCCTTGATGATCATGTTCTAAGATGGATGGAGTCCATTTGTGACGGGCGAGGATCCCACCATATCCCCCGTCCTGCTTGCTTTAACTGTGGCTTTGTCACCCCCAGGCGGCGGAAAGGAGCTAGTGAAGGCACGAAAGGAGCTAGTGAAGGCACTTAATTCTGAGTACTGCATGGATTGATTCGCCCCAAACCCGGGGTGGAAACCTGCTGCTACTTCGGCATTGGTGAACTCGCCAATCCGAAAAAAAAACCATCTCAGGGAGTCTGGCCCAAAGCGCTTCAAAAAAGCCAGTGCTAATTGATCCACTGTCAACTGGATGATGTCAGGGAGAGAAATCTCATTCTCACCAGATTTTGCAGTTGAACGATTTGAATCTGTTGATTGTGCCACTACTTGGGCCACCAAATTCGAATGTCTCCGTTGCATCCTTGACGTCCAAGGTGTAGCTCATCCGGCTCAGGGTGCCATGGCGGACGCAGACCCAGACAAGGGGGAAAAGGTGGAGTACAAACTTCAGGGAACGATTTTGCGGGTGAAAAAGGCCAATGGAGATGTCTCTTCCGTTGTCGCTGGAAAGAGTGTGGTGCTGAAGTCTGTCACCGAGGACGGGAACGAACGGGGGTCCTCTAGATATTTGTTTGTTGTTTTTTTTGGGGGGGCATGGAGTGAACAGTTGACATCATTTTTTTGGTGGTTGAAGAGTGGTAAGGGCAAACATAAGGCAGGTGTTGAGTTGATAAAGCTCATGAAAAAAGGGTGATGTTGGAGGCATTGGGTCTCCAACCTGCAGGACGCTACCGGAGGCAGCAAGCGTTCGACCAAGGCAAACTGGTCGCACCACAGCAGTGGAGAGGAAGGCAGCCGCAGCCGCCGGCCCTTGCGAGAGAAGCCACGGCGGAAACATCCGCGGTCGCATGGGAGAAGTGGTCCGGATTCCGACTATCGCATGAGCTTGCCAAGAGAGGCCAGAGAGACCAGGGAGAACAGGGAGAGAGAAACCAAGGAGACCTGGGAGACCTTCGAGACCTTGGAGAGCGGCCCGCAGTCAGAGTTTGCGACCTTCCCAGATCTGCAGGACGAGCATGGCGAGCATGGCATGGCACCAGATGAGCTGCGACAGGCAGCACAAGCGCCGCAAGGGCCGCAAGGGCCGCAAGGCGAAGTTGGTGCCAGGCGAGTTCGTTCAAAGGAGATGGACAGCCCTGAGCATCCTGAGCTTAACATGCCAACCATGAGGCCAGCCAATGGGGCCAATGGGGCCAATGGGGCCAATGGGGCCAATGGGGCCAATGGGGCCAATGGGGCTAACGGGGCCAACGTGCCAGTGCAGCCACAAGTGCCTCATGTGCATCATGTGCATCACGTGCAACAACTGCAAGAAGCGCCACAAGTGCAAGAAGTGCCACAAGTGCCAGGTGTTGTTGAGACAGACTTTGCCGATGAAGCGGCTGAAGCTGCCCCCCAAGTCCATGCCAGGCCACATCCGCATGTCCAAATCATGGAGTTTGAAAAGGACACGGAGACCTTAGACCTTGATGAGATCATGGCCTCCAAGACAGGCTCCAATGCTGTTCGCCCCAGCACAACCGACAGCGGTTGGGAAAAGTCCGTAGTGAGGATCTTGGAACTCCTGGAGACGCACTCCAAGTTCAAGAAAACCGCCTTTCGTTCACGGCGCAGGTTCTTCAACAACTTGTTGTTGTCTGGACGTCTGGCCATGTGGATGGTGATCTTATCGGGGCCCGTGATTGTGTGGCCAGTGGCCGAGTATTTCAACAGCCAGGGGGATCGAAGTAGCAAATATATGGCCAGTTATGGTATGGCCATGTCCAACTTTTGCTTCTTGCTCTCTCCCAACGTGGGCATGGGAATTCGCTATGCCCTTGAGGGTGTCATTGGAACGCTCTTGGCCCTGGGCAATATGCTGATGCTGAACCGGGCCTTTGGCACCTGGATGCAGGGGGGTGCCTATGCCACCAGGGAGGAGTTCATTGATCCAGCCGTGTCAGATCCGATCTACCGATCTGAGTGGCTTCCCTTGTGCAACTTGGGCAATGGCGCGCGGTTTATCACCACCAACTCCACCCAGGAATTCCTAAGGCAATGCTTCATGAACGTGCACTGGTCTTCCATGACAGATGGTGGGATCCGATCAGCCATAGTTTTGGTTGACCTAGCTCTGTTCACTGCACTCTTCCTCGGGGTTGCTGGGTGCTGGTTTCATTTAACATAGCCATGGAATAGCTGGCTAATTTTGGATGATTTTCCCATTAAAACCTCCATTTATAGGGGATTTTCCATGGCTATGTTAAATAACCAGATGGTAAAAGTAATTTTTAAACCCAATTGACCTGTACAATGTTTCGAGACACCTGTTCGGATCCTCCTTGGTCCCAATGACATCTTTTTTCTTGGGAAAGAGTGGGTTGTTGCGGACAACCATCCTAGACTTGGTTGAAGGGAATTCTCACAGGAACTTCACATTTTGGGGTAAACACCAGCTGTATCCGGTTTCAGGTTTCTTTGAAAAACCAAACAGTTGATAAGACTGGGGATCCTTTGTCACTTTCCTTGACAATTTTGCCACTGAAAGCACCGATTGAAAGCAACAAATGCCCGCACTCTTCTGATTTGTCCAGATGGACGAACCACCAGCTGAAAATGAGGTTGAATCAATCATGATCTCATAACTAGCTGCGGCAAATTTCCATCGGCATTTAGGTGGGTCTGAAAATGGAGTCGAATTTTCCCCAATTTATTGCAACTTTCGTAGGAAGAATGATGATAAACCCAGAAAAAAACAGCAGATTTAAAGCTTTCCCGCTAAATTTTCAGACCAAACCATCTAAAGCACCAGGTCAACAAATCCGCTGACCAGCCATTTGAACATATCAGATTTGTACTTGGAGGATGATTCTATTTAGTAAGTAATGGGATTCTCTCACCCAGTGATGAATAGGACAAGCTACGAATCAGGGACTTAGCAACCAGGGTTATTAACCAGTTACTTAAGTGGGATGATCTACCAAGTAGTTCAACACCTCAAAAATCGCTCAAAAGTTGTTGCTGGAATTCAAAGTTTGCACGGCCAATGATGGGACCATTCCCATGGTTGCCTCCCATACTACTCCCATAAGAAACCCGAGTATGGGAAAGCCACCATGGGAATGGGGGTCCCATCAGCCAGGAAATATGATTTCATCCAGATATCACACAAAAACCTCCATAATATCCAGCTATTATACCTGTAAAACCTTCCTTTCATTAAAACTTTCATTAAAACCCATATGAAATATAACCTCCATTTCCATGGAAATTATCCCATAAAACCATCGTTTCAGGTTGGCTTTGGTGCATCCACCCGCATTTATGCCTTGACCTACCTGACTTTTTGGCTGATGCTTTTCGTCAATCCGAGCTCCGATGCCTACATAGAGAATCCAACCGACCCATGGACCCAGTCCATTATGACCTGTGACTTGGTGGGGAGTTCACCGTATTCGTGACCCAAATAAATTCAAAGGATAAACAAATCATCAAAACTTGGGAGTTCAGCATGAAACCATGTGATGAACAAAATCATTTGACATTTGATTTTCCATGATTTGTCCATGAAGCACTTGGGATTTACCGTGATTTTCCCGTTTTTTGGCCGTGAGCAAAGGGATAAAGTAGCATGAGCAGTTGGATTTTAACTCCTGCATTTGCTGAGTTGATTTCCAGTTGTGAGCTAAATCCACCACCGATGGAATCCCATTGAGAACAGGATCTCTCAATTTTCCCATGTAGGAACCTCCCAAAAGGATAGAAACGTAGTTCATCACTCTTATTTCACTCTCCTATCCTTTGTTTGTTACTGTACTATATTGTCCAATCTTTTTTTTTTGGCTCATAGCCATCCTCAATAGCTCAGGTATTGGCTGTTTCTTGGCGGTTGTGGGTCAGTTCCTGCCCTGTCCCAACACGGCTCTGGGCAACGCCACGAAACTCTGCGGGGAACTGACGCAGTCCGTCGCTGCGATCCTGGAGAGTCTGCCGTTTGCGCCTCGCCAGGAAATTCGGGTGCCACTGGAGCGCCTCGGCGAAGAAACGGTGATGGGTTTACACAGCATGGGTTGATGGGGATGGGAATGATATGATGGGGATGGTTCATACTGGCATATTGGAAGCTGAAAAATGATGGAAAAGAGATGGCTTTGGAGCTGATGATGGGAAAACGCGCCAAGTGTTATAGGATAGAATAGCATTTGTCCCAACATTGCAAGAAATTGGGATAGAGCAGCAGTTCTGTGTTCACGAAGTTTGGAATCTCCTGGCATCTCTTGGTACGACTTTGTGCACGAAGTCGAGGGAATCTTGTAATCCTTTCCCCCTAATACTAAACCCCCCCCCTTAATAATAAACACCTCAGGTAGTTTTTATTATTAGGGGGGTATTTATTATTAGGGGGGACCCTAA
>BGPT01000372.1:34499-51054 GCA_003297045.1 Symbiodinium sp. clade C Y103
TTTCAAAATCAATTAAATCTCAATTTAAAACGCAATTAATACGTTGCAAAAAATTGGATTTCGAAGCGGATCCCTAATAGTAAGCGCCAAACCTTAATAGTAAAAACTATTTTTCTCGATTTCAAAATCAATTAAATCTCAATTTAAAACGCAATTAATACGTTGCAAAAACTTGGATTTCGAAGCGGATCCCTAATAGTAAGCGCCAGACCTTAATACTAAAAACTACTTGGATTCAGGGGACCCTAATAATAAACACCCCGGGGTTGACTAGTTTTTATTATTAGGGGGTGAAACCCACAAATGGTAGGTCTATTTTTAAATTGTTTTTTGAAGGGGATCAATTAAAAGTCAAATTGGCCAACCACAAATTTTCCAAAATTGGAGATGGACCCTAGTTTTTATTATTTCGGGGGGTTTAGTAATAGGGGGAAGGGATTAATCACCTAAAGGGGGGTTGGAAGGATGGGCGGGTGGTGCCGCAGTTCGGAATTTCCACAAAAAACATTTGGTGACTAAAATAAGTAAGGTGTATGTATGATTGTAAAACTATAGTCAGATGGGGTTACAGAAAAACTTGAATCTGGGCAAGTCACCCTGCAACGATTGCAGTGCTCCCTTCGCCATCTTGGTGATACCCATTTGGGTCTGTCTGAAAATGATGTGTATACCCATAAAATGACCAATTGGGCCTAGGGAAAATGATGGTTAACCAACGGATTTAGAGGTTCCCCATTTTCAGACAAACCCATGAATATTTTGCTCTTTCGATGGCTCATTAGCCCGATCTCCTCTTCCTGGCATCATTTTTTAATCAGAAACTACCTCAACACAAACAACTGGACATGCTCTGGAAAGATAAGGCACCTTCGGGGTACCATTGGGGAAGGACATATGTGCAAAATTTTTCTTCAACCCCCTATATGATCTATATGTGATGGTTTTAACATCCTGTTTTGCTTGTAATTTCCGCTGTCAGTCCATTGAACGTTATAAGTTATATTATATATTCCTTTTTTGAATCCACAATTTTGCATGGTTGAATCCCCAATCTTCTGGGTTGAAGCTGTATTGATGGGAAAACATGCTGGACCCCCCGGTATTTGAGCAAAGCATCAAATATGGGATTTCACCACTAGAAGGTTGGTTGACCATTAAAAGGGTGGGTTAACCACAAAAAAAATTGTTTACACCATTCATCATGGGTACATCATTCAAGAATTGCAGTTGTTGAGTTTCCCCAGATGCCATGTTCATCCATTTTCGATAGGTTTCCATTGAAATCATGGGGAAATCCTGGAATTTTCCATAGCTTGGCTGAGGTCTGCCCTGGAAGCCCCTCAGCTCTGGCTCAGCGACTTGCAGGGTCTCTGTGGAGCCGCCTGGTTCGAGGAGCGGAGAGTTTCCCCCCTGGGACTTCGCTCGGAGAGATGGTGGGGAAAGCACCAAATCCATGGTGATTTCAGCAAGAAACATGGTGATTTTACTAAGAAAAATGCGGACTGAATCAAGAAAATGCATGTCATTTTTTCATGGTTGAACCGACCACAATAGTAATTGAAGCAAGAAAAAGTGTGGATTTGAGCAAGCTACTGAGCTGACTGGTGCATGGCAAGTTAGTGCGTCATTTCTTGGCGTTTGACCCACGAAAACGGGAACATACTATTCTTTTGTCACACGAAACAATGAGCTCTTTTTTTTTTTGGGGGGGTATCAGTCACATCGTGAGATCAGGCGACCACAGAATTTGTTGCCATGCCCACATCATCGGCGTATCGTGTCCACACAGAAGTGCTGAACATGAAAAGCACATGTAGTTCCATGATCCAGTCTTCAATCTGACTCCATGTGAGCACCCCAAATTTCCAAGTCTAGCCCAACCCTATCTCCATGACAGTCACCCCCATCCTGATCACCATGATATTTTTCGAGTAGCATTGAAGTTCCGGATTCCTAGGCCCCAAAAAAACTGGCTCCGAATTCCACAGTGTACCACAGTTCCTTTCTCCGGATCCTCCTCCCATCGCCAGGACCTGGGGATAATGCCCTACCGCACGCGCCGGCGCCAGAAGCTCGAGCAGTACGTGGAGTTGTTGGACTCGTTGCTGCAGCACATGACGTTGGCCTCGCGTCTGGGGGCCGCGCAGCTCGGCGTTCTGAATTGGAGATGGATGGAGGGTAAATCCTAGGATCCTAGGGGATCTTTAAGATTTAAGCCTAGGGTGATTTAAGCACTCAAATCTAGGGATAAAGGATGATCATCAGATAGTTTTGGGTTTAACCCCTAGATTTAGACGGCAAGGGAGGATTCCACGAGTTCTTTTGTCGGCGACCATTTTCTGAAGTTGAACAGTTTTCCGTTGGATAGCGTTGAACTTCCCAGAAGTTTGGAATTTTATTAGGATGAAAGGTCAAAACATGATGGATGAAACACGTTTTTCCAAAGGGTTTTGAGCCAAGATGTCTTGACATGCTGCCCTTGAATTCTGGGTAAACCTCTGGTAGTTGTATAGTTTCATACTTCAACCTTGTGCCATAAATTGAAGGAACACAAGGAACGAAGTTCCGGAGGCAACTCATTTTTCAAGAAATCTTGAGCATGTTTCATTCACTTCCCCACATTTTTTACAACATTTTTTCCCCACCTTTCATCCCATTTTTTCAACCGCAATGGTGCCATGGTGGCCATCCCCTAGACCAGGCTAACGGATGAAGAGTTGGTGAAGATCGAGGAGAAGTTACCGGCGCTGGTGGACGTCTGTGCCTACGCCGCAAGGGCGCTTCCACCCACGACGAAGATGGCGCTGGACGAAGATGTCCTGGAGGATTTGCAGAGGGTCGCTGGGCCAAATTTTCAGATGAGAAGAGTAATGACTGGCATGGAGTGGGGATGAATAGAGTATTAATGGGATTCAGGGGGGACTTGAATAGTATCGTAACAGGATGATACTAGTAGTTAATGGAATATCGTGGTGATAACAATGGAATATAACTATTGCCAATACTATTGGATTGGAGGGACAGCTGGCTTTCTGAAAAAGATCGAACAAAATCGACGCACCCGAATTTGGACGATTTTGGGTAAATGGTGAATTGTTTGCCGTTGATGTTGACCGAAGATGGATTTGAGAGTGTCGCTTTCTCATTTGGACAAATGCAATCTTTGGGGGGATGACAGCCCATGAATCCTAGCTACTTCAAGGTGAACAGCAGGCGGAAATTGGAGATCGGTTTCAACTCAGGGCGACAAAACACAAGATTCCAGTGATTTTGGGAAATCTCTTGCATCTTCAAAGATGGCCATAACTTGGGTATACAACATTGGGAAGTCGTTTTACATCATCCGATGGCTAGGGGCATACCCGATGCCACAAACCTCTATCGGGGATGGTTCAGGGTTTATGGTTTACTACGTTACATACCCAATTTCCTGACACACCGGTATGCCAAGACTTGCATGATGGACCGAGTGTGAACTTAGCTTTCAGGACCCGCAAAGGCCCTCCCGTTTTGATGATACAGTGTGCCATTTTGGCCGGATAAATCCCACTGATATAGTTACTTAGTTGATGATCAGCCCCACCAATTTTTTAGTGAGTCGACTATATCCAATATGTTTCGCCCAAATCCGGGGGGGGTTAAACCATTATTTTTGATTTAGTCTACCAAAAATATGTGGTTCAATGTCATCTGTTTTTTTTTTCCCGGATTTCATCCACCCAAAAACCAATGGTTCTTGATGATAAAAAACACCTTGCTCTCCAGGATGGGATTTTTTTCTGGCCCCGGTCACCTGGCTCTCAGGCCATGAAAGACCTGGAAGAGGAGTTCTCCACGGCCGTGGGCGCATTTTCGCTGACGGGACCCATTTTGAGCTTCACCCTGGCCATCATCTCCATCGCCTCAGGCTCGCCCTTTGCATGGTACCCTCTGGTAAACTGAGAGTTTGCGACATAGAATATGGCCATAGAAATGGTGGATTTTTCCATTAAAGATTGTGATTTCCCATACTTATGTAATAGTTTACCAGAGGGTAATTGCGAAGATCTACACAAGGGGAAGAATCCAGACTGTCAAAGATTGACATGGAAAAAATGAAGGAACTTGGCTATTGGATATATCATTTGTGGGACAAAACACGGCCACCAATGGGATCTGTATCACAAGAAATGTTGATTTCGACCACATTGAGGTTTAGTTCGCTGGTAAAGTCATCGAACTAAATGAGGGATTTTCCAGCAAGCCATAGAGCTGATTACTGGAGGGTAGTATTGGATTGGTATTAGTATACTGGATTCAATGCTGATATTATTGTCATCAAACCTGAATATTGCTATTGGATATTAAACATTTGTTCTTCTTTGCATGAAGATTCGGTTCTTCATCTTTTCTCCCTTAACTCAAGCACCCCCCCAAAGGAAACCTTGTTCAGTAGTTCGTGTATTTCCCGGCAAGCCATGTTTTGATTACCTACCCTTCGGTAAGCATCACTACCCCATGAATCATATCTAATTCTATCTATATACATCATACTACCATTATTGTTACATGAATCCACGTTTTCTCTTAGTAAAGTCTGAATTTGCTATGGCTAATCAGTTAATAATTTTCATTCTGTATAAATTTTAGCTCTATAACACCATAACTAGTGAATCGGTCATATATCCTCCATTTTAGATGGTGAATTATTCATGATATCCTCATACAATGGTGAATTTTTAACCACTCTCTCTATATATATATATATACATATCAACTCACCTAAAAATCTCAACCCGGCCAGTCCTGGCCATCCTGGCCATGGCCACAGGTGCCGTTGATCGTGTGAAGTATTTGGAGAAGTCGGTTCCTCCGGCTGAGACGGGACTCTGCAAGATTTGCAGGTCGGACACTTTTGCCATGGTCATTGGATAGCTTTTTACGGGAAAATCGACACCGGAAACCATGGTTTTTACCATGAAATATAGAGGTTTCCGGCTAAGTTTTTCCCGAAAAAACCAATCCAATGACATGGGAACCTGCTGGCAGTGGCTGCAATGTACCCCTGGGTTGATGAGGACAGTTGCTGACATACTAGCCTTGAAAAAAACATGGGGATGGAGAGAAATGATCCAAGAACGGGGAATCCCGTTCTTTTTTTTCAACCAGGAGTCAATGGAATGACATTTCGGGATGTTGAACACTGCTCACATGGGGATTTTTGTTGGGCCGTGAAAGCTGATGAACTCCGGGAGATGTTTGGGCGATATTTTAAGGGGGAGATGTGAGGAAGCAACTCTAAGTATCTATTCATTGATCTGTTGGAGAAGAAAGATGGTCACGATTCCATTGTCATCGTTTTTTGACCAATGATCTTTGGATTCCAAGTGTGGGTTGAATAGATGGGTTTGCCTGAACATGGTTTGCCAATAGTATCCAATATATTGGGGATTAGCATCATCCATGAACCTGGAATCTGGTTTCTAACTGGCCAGTATGGAAAAGTTGATGCTTTAACTGTCTAACCATCCGCGAGGGATTTAATGGGCTAAACCCCAAAATAGTGGCTACACTCTTTTTAAACACACCCAGATGGACATTTTGCCAGATGGACATTTCTTGATCCTCATGATGGAAGACCAGTGTTTTTTTCTCCGACTCATTTATGTACGCTCCGGTAATCAACCATGGCAATTGAAAATCCTCTATAAAGTCTCTAAATGGTGTTTAAATGGGAACCCCCATCTATAAATGAGCTATTTTCCAGCCAGCCACGTTTGAATGACACCAGAGGGTACTCATTTCCAACTCATTTCATGGGACCCGGGTAGACGCCCCACGACCGCCATGGCCCGTGGACCAAGCCTCGGGGCCGTCACCCGGGCGCCAGGTGGTTTTCGGAACTCTTCCGGCGCCTTGAGCTTCCGCAAACCAGATTCCTGGAGCAATTTTTTCAGCGACTTTTTTTATCATGGGATCCATATCATTTAGATTAAAGATATGGAAACATACTAAATAGATGTTGGATTTCAGAAATTCGTTCATCCATTTTCCAAGATCAATCTTAGTTGAGAACTTTGCACACATTTTTTTCCGAAAAAGAGCCAAGTCTATTTTGGATTAGCATCGACCATTGGTGGGAACGCCATTTTCATCCATCCGATCAACATAAGTTTATGGAAATCCCCATTTTTTTTTTCGGGGTATTTAGAGGTCAGGTTACCTTGATAAACATCGCTTAAAGAGGCATTGCCATGATTCTTGGAGTTTTAATGGATTCCAGTCATATAACTTGTCAAGTTAGGACCCAAATCCTTTGATCATGAGCCAAGAAATCAGGAAGCAATCCATCGCACAAGCTCTTCGTATTTCGAAGCACTTTGGCCATGGTTCTGGCCTTTCTCTTTGGCTGGGTTGGGCTGGAGAGAGCGATGGTAGCCTACAGCTTCGGAGCGGTTGTGACGGTCTCGGTGGTCGTGGCCAACACGGGTCAAGCGGGCTTTTCCCTGGGCCTCATCATGACGCGGTTGAATAGTGCAGTGATAGGCACTGTGATTGGTCAAGCAGTCCAACAGGTCCTAGTTGCTTGGATTTCAGGCTTTTTTTTTGTGAAGTCGCACCTGCACTTGACATATCAAAGGGATGGGAAATTGAAGTTGCGACACAATTTTTGGGAGCGGCCACAAATCCAAGGCTGTTCAAACGGTCTTTCACGCATCTCTTTTCGCTATCTTCATCTGGTGCTACAGTGTTTTTCTGATCTTCCAGATCTTGCACTCACCAGATCACGCTTCCACCGTCTTCTGGCTTTGCTGAGACGTTGTTTTTTTTACCCTCCAAAAAATCGACAGTGGCAACTATTTTGAGGAATCTCTACTTGGAGGATCACCCCGCTGGGCACGTAGTGGATAGGTTAGGAAGTCCCAGATTCATGATTTTTCCCATTTGTAACTACAATAGGTTATATAACTATAAGCCCCTCACAAACCAGTAACTAAGTTACTAAGTGGGGTGATCCTCCAAATGAAACCTTTAAAAGACCTTTTTGGCGGTTTCAGCGACTGTTTTGAAACTTCAACCCTAAAATTGGGAAGATATCCCCAATCATCCCAGTCTATCTTTGGGACGGCTCAACCAGCTAGATTGAATTGCTTTGCCTATTTATACTTACATACTGTATTCCAATATGTCCCATCAAATCATATCCAAATTCTTGTGGTAAACCCCATGAACACACATAATAAACCTCCAAGCTTTATACCCATTTCCGGTGATATTGCGCCTGCCAATGCCTCAAATGCATCTTTTTCCATTTGGTAGTTTCGCGTAGCTAGGGAAAATCACAAAAAACATCATAGGTAAATCATCTATGTAAACGGGCCATTTTCCATAGCTATGTCACAAATTACCAGGTTTTGGTGTATCCTTTCGGGCCGTGGTTTTGGCCGTGGTTTTGGGTGTTTCTCCAGTAGGCTTTGCCTGTTCTGGCCATCGGCATTGGTGGCTTGGTGCCCGGCAGCGGTGTCTTCCGCGTCTACAACGCGCAGATCGAGCCCGCCGCGGAAATCTCGTTGGCGGCCAGCGTGAAATCGGCGGTCTTCGGGGGTGGTATCATGCTGCTGATCGATCTCTTTCTCTACTCCAGTGCTCGAGGTGGGGAAAATGTTTCCAAAAACACCGCGGGATTTTTAGGGACCCCCAATGATCTGAATCAAAGTTCAGGGGTATTTTTTTGGGACTTCCAATGATAATCACAACCAGTGGAGTTTTGGTTTTGGGACGGCCGATGGGACCCAAATTCGCATACTGCTCTCATACTGCTCCTGGGGTCCCCATGAATTCCATGGAAAAAATCTGCGCCAAACATTGATGTGCCGACTTCTGGAAGACTTTTTGGACTACATGTAGTAGATATGCAGCGTTTCGGAACCGCACAGGAAGATCAGATCTCACATTTTTTTTGTCTTCGCCTCTTTCTATTTAACTTAGGATCTGAAAACGATCAATTGGGTCTTGAAGTGTTTTCTCTCCATTAAACCCAGAACATGAAATTCCATCCCAACCTCCCAGGTATTTGTGAAGCTGAGTTGAGGAAAGCGTTTCAGAAATCCGAGGGCTTGCTGTTGCGGGTCATGGGCTTGCGCGCCAGCACTTCCGCCGCCAACGCGGATGGATCGTCCAACGAGGAGACCCGGGTGCTGATGCATTTGGATCAGGTGGGGCTGGGTGTGATCCAAGTGATGGCCATGACTTGTTGTAGACCCATGGTGACTTGGGGATCCCCCATTTTGAGGAAACTCGGATATGGGCCCCCAAAATGAATAAATAGATCCAATACTGAACTGTAGGTTTCTGGGTGGTACTTCCTAGTAGGGCGAATTGAGTACAATGTGAGATTCACAAAAATAGGTTTGTCTGAACCTGTCCACCCTAAAACCCAACCGTTTATCATCATTTTCCTTATTACTGTAAGATTGCATTTTTTTGAATTGCAACGTCTTCAGACACACACACACAACTGTGGCAAACCCAATGAGAAACAATCTCGAAGTTAGCCACTCTTCTTTTCAGGGTTATTTGCCATTATTGGCTTTACCACATCAATCCACTACCAAACATTTGGGGTCTATGATGAATCATCCCAGGTATGCCACTAATGAGCCACAAACTCCAATAACTACGTTTTGTGGTAGCTGTATCTGTAGTTAATTGGGGTTAGAAACCAACAAAGATAACTGGGAGGTACCACCCTGAATGGTTTATTATGGTTTAAGTGGGTCCCCCAGGATACAAACATTGTGATTTGAATGGTAGTGGGGCTACCCCACGGACAAACCCACATCACATCCCACTTCAGGTAAATGATATCATCCCCCAGCGATGTGGAACACGCAAAATTGGAAAACCTCTAACTGGGTATGGCTTGTACCACTCATTTCTGGTAAATTGGGGATGGTTTCACGCATTCATATGCGGTGTGAAAAATCAGCTCCATCCCCGCCATTTAGTTGAAAATGAATAGGTTTTGACTCAATTTGGATCTTGCGTATATGCATTTGCATAAATCAATGTATACACACACATATATTTATATTCTGTATTTGTGTGTATGTATATATGTATAATACATTCTGGAAGCATTTGGATATTGATACAGACTAGGGATGAACATCACTTCATGGTCATCGGTACCATCCTTGCCAGGTGGCAGCGCTCATCCCCATGGCCAAAAAGGAGCCGGCTCCACGTGGCATCGAGCTTCCTGAGAAGAATTCGGAACTGTGATTTTTCCATTGGGAAAAAACAGCCTCAGTTTGTGAATGATTGGTAAAATCCTACGATAAAATGATAAAAAGTAGTGATCACTTGACTTACTTTTTGATGTATTTTTTTGGTTTTCCTTGAAAGAAGACCCAGATGCTGATCTTCAAAATCCTTAGACCTCGGTGAGTTTTTCGATGTTTTTAACCCCATGTCAGGTTTCCTGCGATGCTCTTCAGCACCGTGGAGCAGTCGCTGCGTATCATTGCCGTTGAACTTGGAACCCTCGAATGGATGTTGGAGGTTTCATCACACAGTGTGCTGGTTGCTTGAACTCATTGGATGTTCCGCATTTTTCGGTGTTTTTTTTCCCTGATTTCTGGTCTGATTTTTTGGTTCTCTGATTCCGGAGGGATCGAAAACATCGATGGTACTTTCTGAACAACATCCGACAGGTCGGTCAGGAAGAGTTGGGCCCCCTTTTGACGGAGATCGAAGGCTTTCTCAGCAAAATCCTGAGCTCATCCTTGGTGATGTTCGATGACATTTGCAAGCGAAAATTCCTCATTGCCAGCACCTCCGACACTTGGATTTGAGAAAATCGAGAAAATCTGAGAGGTGGTATGGGCGTGAAATGGTATTTATGGGAGTGATTCACTCAGATTGACTCTGATCTTTTCTGACTTTCCTGCTAGATTATAGAAACATGGGGAATTTCGATAAAATCAGGTCATCAGCAGCTGGACCATCTTTCCGAATCGCTCAGGACATGACCGTTGCCAGCACCATCCGAAGGGACATTTTGGCCAAGGAATACTCCAGAATCTCCACCACCCCAATGGCGGGAATGAAGCCGGAAACCCCAAAGGCGCCCACGCGACGTTTGTCGAATCTCGCTCATGTGGCGGCACGAAGGAACTCGGATGCCGGTACCACGCAAAACTTTCCGGAGTTGATCAATCAGATTCGTGCAAAGGCAAAGGAGAAGCGAGGTTTGTTGCCCACCTCTGATCTCTATGCCCAAGTGGAGCTTTTAGTTTCGGTTCTGGCCACAGTCAGCAAGGAAGCTAACCAGGTTCAAATTACCCTGGCTCAGTACGGCTAGGTTTCACCAAATTCGATGCAGTTTCACCACGCGTCACACTCGAAGAGTGTTGTCGCAAGCATGTCTTGAAAAGACACAATTTGACACGGGTTTGCCACAAGAAAAAAGACTACGGTCGTGCTTATGCAACGGCACGGGCATGAGGGACTGTAGTTCTTGCCACTTTGCCCATCTTTGCACCATTTGCAAGAAATTGGTTACTCGAACTGAATCCGGGCTTGTCAAAACATGTTCGTGCCTTCAAAATCCATTGGTCGATCATGATTTTCGTACAAATTGGGGAAGACGATCCCATCCATTTTTGGACACATTCATTTGGGTTTCCAACCTGTTAAAGTCAAGTCTGGATTTGTCTGAAAAAGGGCCCATCCTTTTTCCCCATGAAAATTGCCATAAATTGGTGTTTTCCTGGTTTTGAAACACTCCTGTTTCATCCTGACGTCAGGATCTTTTGGGCTCAAGTCGCGCGCGCGCGCGCAAAAACCATGGCAGAAAGATTGGAGTTGGAACACGACTTTCTCGCAGGGGATCCCAACGGCGGAGCCAGTGCCCTGCAGTCCATCTTTGGCCCAAGTGCATCTTATTTTTGAGGGCTTGGGATCTTGAATTTGGATGAACTTGGGATCTTTTTTTTTGGGGGATCCACGTCTGTATCTTGTTGTTCGTTTCTTGCCTCCACAACTAAGCCTACGTGTCCCTGGGGTGGGCCTATGATCGTTTGATGTTTCCCGATGTCTTGTTGCGAGGGCACATCAGATGATGCCTCCCAAGCTTGCAGGATTTTCGTGTGCAGACATGCGAAGAAGATTGGACGAGTAGACAGATAGATAGAAAGGAAAAGCACATAGATAAAGGGACATGAATAAATTAGTGTATTTCTCCGTCCATCCATCCATCCACCCATCCATCCATCCTTCCTTCCTTCCTTCCTTCCTTCCTTCCTTCCTTCCATCACATCCATTACATCCCCATCTCCAAGAGCAGCTTCAGATTTAGCTTCTCTGCGGCCTAGGACAATGCCAAAAGTTTCAATTGGGCAGCTGTCAAAGAACAACTTCAGGAGATGGGGCGGCTGAAGGTGGTGTACCAATTGATACAGGAATTTATGGGTAGGAGCTTTTTGCTGTTCAATATTGAGCCGTGAATTTTAGGGGCTCAAATACTTTGAGCCATAGCTGCATGAAGAAAGAACAAGGACAAAGGGCTTCAAGAACTAGTCTAAGTGGTTTCATGTTGGTCAATCTCCCCATGCCTAAAGATCGAGACGATGATCTCTCTTCCGCCATATTTTCATGTTGGGTTGAAATCACGAACCAGACAAGAATTGAGGAAATTATGGCAGTGATCGTGGGGGGAGGCGCAGAAGATATGCATAAGACTCTTGTGGCCTCAAGTAACTTCAATAGAATTTTTCACATACCCCCAAAGGGGCATTACTGTACCCCAAAGGGGCATTACTGTACCCCAAAGGGGCATTACCCCAAAGGGGCATTCCCCCAAAGGGGCATTACCCCAAAGGGGCATTACCCCTACAAATCAACCATTGACATCCATTGGGGAACATTAACTGGACGGGCCCCAGCTGGCCCTTCTACAGCCAAGCTGTAGAAGGGCGGCAGCAATTTGAGGCCGTTAACGTATTCGCGTTGACTTGGCCAACAGTGACTTGGTAAGTATGCCATCTACAAACAAGCAGAGGCATGGATAAGAAAAATTAGTGCCTCTAATTTTCTTGATGAACTTGGGACATGTGTTTTTTAAGGTTATTGGTACTGTGGCACTGCATGGCTGCTGGCTTTGCGGTGTGCAAGCGCAAAAATGCTCAACCATTTGAGTTATTGCAATTTGATCGACTAATTTGGTATGTCTTTAGTTGAACCATCTATTTTACTACCATTGACTTACAAGCATCTACCCTCTGATAGTTTCACATAGCTTTGGACAATTACATCTCTTTGATGAGTAAATCACCTACAAATGGGCCATCTATACCATATCTATGTAACAAATTACAAGACGGTATATCATTTTTGAGGGTTTAACTTACATTTACTTGGGTTGTTTCACTTGTTTAACTATCTGCAGGCTGGATGATGATTCCAATCGACAAGTATTATTAATTTACTTACAACTAATGCGGGTGAAACAATAATAAACCACCCGTTTGGGAATGGTCTATACCACCTATGGTGATTTAGGGGATGGTTATTGTTTCACCAACATGATTTACAACCTAGTATTTTTTAATTTACAGCTACTTACAGCCATCTACCCTCTGGTAAACTAACATAACTGTGGAAAATCACCATTGTTCTTGGGAAAATCCACTATTTCTATGGCCATTTTCAATAGCAAACTGTTAGTTAAATCATGAGATTGGGTTAAGGGGAAAATTTGAACCGGAACCCCCTATATTTCATAGGAAAATCCCATGGGTTTCCGGTTCAAAATTTTCCCTTAACCCAATCTCATGATGGAACGGTGCTGGGAATCCCAGCCATCCTCCAGGAGTGCCCGGACCTGATCAACGTTCAGCCCTCGATGCGCTGGACAGCTTTGCATCAGGCAGCCTTCAATGGCGACGCCGAGATCGCCGGCTTTTTGTTGGAGAAAGGTGGGAGAAGTTCCAGGATGTTTTCCATTGGATATGAAACTTATATAACCACATGGGGTATATGTATATATGTATATAAATGTACGCACCTATGTCGATTAATTATTTTGAATAATGGAGTACATATCATTATTGATTAGTGGGATGGTGACAGAATGTGACTCATAATTATCCAGGATATGTATCAAGAATGGCAATGGGATGGGATAGGGGTATTTTTATGGCTCAAATGACGGTGTGGTTGGGAGGCTTAGTAGTAGAATTGTAGCGGCCATAGGTACAAGTCATGCGTGATATAGTTGTATGATGCTTACGCCTTATGCATCATCAAACATCAGTTGCCATTCCCCCGGGTAACATGGACTGCCACGATTTGGGGGTTGGAAGATGATGTTTGTTCTAGAAATCGGCTGTTGTCAGGCTCAGGGTATATGGGGGTTTCTTAAGCAATGCGAGATCCCCAAGTCACCATGGTTGTTTTGATGCTAAGTCGTGATCATCCATGACTTGGATGATTTGGGGTACCCCCATGACTTAGGATATTTCACGAGCCTTCCAAATGTCAATTTTGGGGGGATGGGAATTCATTGCAGCTCCCATTTTCTGAGGGACTCGATGCATTTGAGTGATTCGCCAGGTGCAGACCCCCAGGCTCAGACACGCTCCGGGCAAACGCCAGCAGAAGTGGCCAAGAACGAGGCCTATGGGCGTGTTGGGGAATGGCCAGTACAACCATTCATAGGAAATTGAATTGGCTTACAATGGGATTTCCAAGAATGCTGAGATGACCATAGGCCTTTCAAGCACGTGGTTTTTAAAGTGTGGAACTGATGGGGTTTGGAGCAGCGACTGATGCAAAAGACCATGCTTTTCCGCCACCATAGTAGGCATTCTTGGTGTTCACCTGGTTGATCCAACATTGATGACAGCCACTGGTTTGATGGGGACTCAACCCACCTCCAAAAAAGTGAACTCCCAACAATAGATGTTTCAGATTCGTTCTTAAAAACCTGGTTGTTGGTGCTTCATGCACCGCGAAAAATTATCCCAGTGTTGTCCCATTGTTCCCCCATGAATTTCTTAAATACGAGATAAAAATAAGACAGAATTGGCACAACAATGGGGCGGCTCGTTTGATCCCATCATTTGTTTCATCGGATTATCCCATGATTATCCCATGATCTACTGGTCAAAATCCCCGACAAATCCTACTGCTTCAGCCTCCGCCCCAGGCAGTGAGAGCCGTCATCCAAAAGGCCGAAGGCGTGCCTGAAGAGGAGGTGGTAGCGCCACCGAAAAAGAAGGCCAGCTGAGTAGCTGCCGGAATGGTGAAGAGGGGTACAGGATTTGTCTATCCACAATATGGCTGTCTGGGAAATCTCCGAAATAGCCATAGGTTTAGTTCGCTGGGAAAATCCATCCAAATGAATAGTGGACTTTCCCAGCACGCCATCTCAAATTTTGACCCATCAACGGATTGCAATCAGGGGATTTAGGGATTTAGAATCATTCCGACCATTGCCATAATGGGTTGCAGATGTCCCGCATTGACTGGGTGATGTTGATTTTGCGGGAACTACGAAACTCATTGAAAGGGAGAAGCCAGACCTTCAAGATTGATTTGTTGAGCATGTGCTGAAGTACGGTATATATTCGAAAAAAGATAGCACACGAAAATCCACCATTTATAGACAATGCCCTGGGAAAAACCATTGTGTTTTCCATATCTTTTCGCATGTTTAGCCCCAAGGGTTATCGTAGCTTGTCGCGGCAAGGCTAAGAAGATGCCAACCTACAAGCTGAACATCAACAACGCAGTGGACAAGGCCCCCGTTTTGCAAATTGCACCATCATCATGGCGAGCTAAGTTGGCTTATAATCAAGATAGCAAGAGATAACTAGGGTGTACCGTAGTTGATAGTCAGACGGGTTTGTAAACCAACTTGTATAGAATTAGGGAGCACCACCTTGTAAAGATGGTCATGCAAATTGTCATGATGATGGCAAAGAGATTCACCAACATAAGCAATATTGAGGGCACAAATAATCTTGAAATTGTTTACAGGAGCAAGAAGTGCCAGGTTAATGTCATGACATAACCATAGATCAGCACAACTAATCAGAACAAGGCTGTTGATCATTATCTGCAACATCTACCAGCAGCAGGTTATCAAAAAACTTGGGAGGTTCCCCCCAATTACGCTTTATCAACTTTGAATTTGCTGAAGGTGATGTTTTTTGGGGTAAATCTGTTTTTTTGTGTAACGTGATCTTCAGCCAATCCATCAGAATCCAGGGTTGACATTGCAATCAAAATCCTCGGCGGGAAGGAATACGAGGGGAGCAGCTTGACGGACATCGCGGCAGCTCCCACCTCTGCATTGCAAGGCGTGGCGCAGAAGGGACGCGAAGTCCTGAAGCAGCTCGGCAGCGAACGCGAAAGCGGGGGTTTTCTGAAGGTATTCCAAGGTTAGCCATGTTGAAATGATCTGAGGGTTTCTGGGTTTTCCACTTCCTTTTTTGGATGTTTTTATTGGTGGAACCCACTCAGTACTGCAGGAAGTTCAAGGTTCACACCATCAGCTCCTGAGATTGCAGTGAGAGACGTGGACAGTTTCTTCAGTTGATCGCTTTGGCCGCTGCTTGAGGGATGATATCCACTTTTGATTGGGTAAGAACCCCGGTGATCGTGAGCCCCCTTTCTTTTGTAGGGATTTTCCCATGTCTTAGTGGGTGGGACAACCCCACTTGAACGATCACATATCACCAGATTCTCAGCCATGGCCAGCTTGCAGGTGACCTGGGGAAGTGGAAGTTCTATCGTATCGCAAAGGCGATCGTGGGCCTGGCCCAGTTGGAACAGGAAGGAAAGCGTGAGGAGGGAGCGGCCCTGAACATCAACAAGGCCTGGGGCGAGGCGAACCCGAAGTCATAGAAAAGTTGGAACCCTGGAATTATGAGGTAAATATCATCTTTATAGATACAGTAGATAGATTGGTATTTGATATCTGCATATATTCAGAATATAATCCTTACGTTTGTAGATGATTGCCCTATCATCAGTCCTACGTTTCCAGTGCCATGTCCGCTGGCGTAGGCCATGGATAAGAAACACGTCTCTTGGCTGCAGCAATAGATGGAAGGAAATCCACAACACACATAGATGCATGTGCATATACATATACATACACATACACACTGCTGAACACACATCCATCCATCCATCCATCCATCCATCCATCCATCCATCCATCCATCCATCCATCCATCCATCCATCCATCCATCCATCCATCCATCCATCCATCCATCCATCCATCCATCCATCCATCCATCCATCCATCCTGTTAAGATACATGCATCCTTATGTACATCATGCCAAGTACATCAGTGACACATCCAGTGTCCTTGACATCTGGGCTCATCAGGGCCCTTGAGTTACGCNACCATGAAAGGCGTCCGCATGCAACACCTGCAACTTGTTCTGCGACATGTCCAGGATGCCTTTGTCACCAAAGGTGAGACCATGAAAGGCGTCTGCATGTAACTCCTGCAACTTGTTCTGTGACATGTCCAGGATGCCGTTCTCACCAAATGT
>BGPT01000372.1:54764-115295 GCA_003297045.1 Symbiodinium sp. clade C Y103
CCAAGCACCGCGGACCAGCGTTCCCAAATGGAAAAAACGTTCAAAGCCTCTGTAACAGTCGGGGCACCCCAAGATCTATCGTCCACAAAGTTGCGCTGGGTGACCTGTGGATGCGTTCTGTCTATTTCCCACATTGCTGGGCACAGCACAGCAACCATGGCAAGAAGTGACCACGGGTCACCTTGTGGCAAACTGGTACCGACACTCTCTGCTGTCGGTAAAACGAAATTTTGAAAAGAAATAAANCACAGCAACCATGGCAAGAAGTGACCACGGGTCACCTTGTGGCAAACTGGTACCGACACTCTCTGCTGTCGGTAAAACGAAATTTTGAAAAGAAATAAATCGTCGTTGATTTGTCCACTGGTCCATCAGCATGTTGCACATGAAGGGAGGCAAGTCAAGTTTACTTAAAACATGAAGTGCAAGTTGTGGATGGCAGTTGTCAAATGCTAACGAAAAATCCAAAGAAATGATATATTGGTTTTTGGCAGCGGCATTGATGAGCGGAATCAAAGCGTGGTATATTTCGTGGCCTTTCTTCCCTCCCGTGGCAAATGGCGGCCACCACGAGGAGAGCCAGGCTTGACAATCGGAGCACTGAAGGCGACTGGCAGCCCACAGTCGATACCAAACTGAGAAAAGGGTTATTGGGCGTAGCCCTGTCACGTCCCGGGCATTGTCTTGGCGCAGGCCTTTGGAGCCCTTTGGGAGGTGCACTTGCGAGGCATAACGCCAATCACTTGGAAGTTTTTGGGCTTTTTCACAAAAGGAGCAAAAATCAGCAAAGGGAATGAAGGCTTCAGGTGGCAACGTTGCAAGCTCAGATCCCAACCAGCCGTCAGGCCCTGCCGCCTTGTTGTTCATTTTCACTGCTTTGTCACGCAGTTGCCACTGCGTCAAAGGTTTCCAGGCTCTGACGTGGCGCGGATTCGGCAGGGCATCAATTTCTGCATCAACTGCGTTGAAAGCAGCATCAAAATTGAGTTCAGGACGGTGCCACACGCGGCGCCAGTGATCACGTATTAACTCAAGCGATTCCGTTATGCAGGCAGTGGGCGCCAGTTTATTCAGGGTACTTGAAACAAGTCCTTGAAAAGGGACAAAGGTTAAAGCTTTCAACCATTTATAGCACTGAGAGGCGGATTGCTGCATTCTGGTCTTCCACTTTTTGATATTGTACGTTTTGAACGTCTTTCGTGCCTGCTCCAGTTGGGCAAGTGTTGTCCCAATGTGCTGGCTCAGAGAGAGAGAGGGATCGTAGAAGGAGGATCTACGAATTTTCTTCATCAAATTTACATATTCGTCGCTGTCTGTCATTGCGGCCAGGTAAAGTCGATTGGCCTCTTGGAGCTTGGCAGCGAGGTTGCGGAGCTTGCGAATCTCAAAGCTGTCGCTGTCATGGTCAAGTTTGCAAGATCGTGGCATGTTGTTAGTCAAGCGAAAGCTATTCTTGACACCATAACAACGAAATTCTTTTCCAAGGTGTCTAAGAGCAAGTTTCTTTGCATATAAAAGCATACTATGATAGTACAAACTCAAAGATTTCCAAGCTTGATCAACGGTCTGTTGATCCAAAGAGCTCGGTAAACTCGGAGCTGGGTTGGCATTGAGAAACTCGTGACAGGATTGAAACCACTGGTCAATAGGGGTTTCTTCGGGTTTTGCAAGGTTTGGTGCCTTCTGAAAACGGAACGGGTGTTCGCGGGATCTGGCTGTGTGGAAAAACACCACACTGGTCAAGATCTTGTGGTCTGCAATTGCTTCTTCCGAAAGGGCAACATCGTGAAAAATATCTGGACATGATGTTATATAATAGTCGATGCACCTAGTACCTTCCCATCTAGTTGGTAAAAATTGCTGGGAAATGGGGTGTTTAGCGGCAAGAATGGACAGGCCGGGAAAGGCTTCATTTTCCAGCAAAAACTGTTCGCTAGGGGTGTCGTTGAAATCACCAACGCAAACCCAAGGGCAGTGTCTTGACGACATGAACTGAATTTCAAAACAGTGCTCTAAGAAGGGTATCCTCGGTTGTTGAGGTGGTTGATACACTGTTGTCCAAACAAGATTTTCGACTGTGGCACTGACGCTCTGGAACTCCGGCTCTGACACCGCCGTCAGCTGGGAGGACCTCAGTGTGGCATCAATCAGCAACATTGCACCACCAAAAATTTGCGGTCCGTTTTGCACGCCGGGGGCATGATACACACGGTAGTTTAGTTTTTCACAAAATTGGTAGAAACTCTTTCTTTCGTTAGGTGACAGACCATCATCCTGGATGGAGATGATTCGAACATGGTTTTTACTGGCGAGCTTGGCAAATTCCCAGGCCCCGGAACCTCGAGCAACGTTGCAGTTCCAAGCAGAGACCTCTTGGATTCTTGGGCCAGGGTGAGGATGTATATCACCGTGACATGTTAAATCTGCTTGCCATTGAGCTGGACCCGCATTTGACGATGCGGACCAGCTGGCTTGTCAGGCAGATGTTGTGGCTCATCTTTCTTGATTCTGATCCACCAGTTTCGCCTTTGGAGTTGCGAGGATTTGTTTTCGCGGAAAAGCTTCTGTCTTTTGGCACAAGTGACCGATGGTGAGATACCATTTTTGGAATTAAGCCAGGTCAGACATTTGCGGCAATAAACATTGAAAGATATAGTTTCAGCTTTGGTACCGCGATTCTTTTGCTGCCGCTCAGGAATCGCAACATCCACTGGGTCGTGGGTCTTAAATCTTTGTTTGCGAAATTTGACCCATTTCTCACGTTGTCTTCGTGCATTTTTTGGGTTCTTTCTGCCCCACTTGTTCAAATTGGCAAGGTCCTGAAGACTGTGATCAGGATGACAGTCTTGGCAGTGTTTCTTGATTGCACGCTTTCGGTCTTGGTCGGGCAAAGAAGGCAACGCAGCTGTGCAAAGAGGGCAGGACCATGCTTGTTGGTCCTGCGGCAATTCATGCGAAACTTCATAGGTAGTGATCTTGGGTCTTAAGATAAGATCTGTAGATTTGTCAGGGTGGCGGGTTCTCCAGTGGTGCCGCTTGCTACTAAGAACAGATCCATACTTACCTTCGAACCTGGTCTGGCATTCAGGGCAGACCCAAACCAAGTGACTTTGATGGAACATTTTAATGGCTGTTTTCCTGTCAATCTTTTTTGTCTTATCCCCTTTTGGGGGTCGGCCAAGTTTCCTGGTGCCTCTTTCAAAAGCAAAAGGTTTTGGGCCATCTTTCGGAGGGTCAGGTCCACCACATCTTCTTTTAGGAGCAGGTGTGCTATGAGCAGAACTGCTTGCTGCACCTTTTGCGCCTCTAGAGATGGAGCTGACTGGCATTCGTTTTTTTGCGGAGGACGACTTGGGTTCATCGGGTTTCGGTTGAAATTGCTTATCAACTTGTTTGAGGCTAGCAGAGGAGCTAGCTGGCAACCAACTCCTGTAGGATGTTGCACGACGCTGGGTCGTCTTGCCGTCCTTTGGGTCTAAGGCATACTTGACACTGGAAGCGGAACTGGGAGGCAGCCAACTTGCACAAGATCCGGCTGCTGCATGTGGAGATTTTCTGGCTTTCTTTTTGCCATCCTTTTTGACACTGCTCGGGGAGCTGGGCGGGAGCCAGCTGGAGTAGGATTTTGCACCCCCGCGATTATCTCCGGCATCCCAGCTGGTGTGAGCTGGATTTTCGTGCCAATGCATTGGAAAAGGATTGTCACCTGGTTTGATGGTAACGTAGTGACCATTTCTCAAGAATAACGGCAACGGTGGAAAGCTGTTCGCTTGTTGAATGTTTTTGGCATGACCTGGGATTGGTGGAATCACAATCTGCTTGACCCAGGACTCATGACCTGGTTCGCCCTGCCATTTCCAAATTGCGATGTTCCTGGAAACGCTGTGGCACTAACCCATTGTTCATAAGTGGCCGGAACCGGTCCATCCTCAAGCTTTTCAGACCATCGCGGGTCGGGTTTGAAATCCCGCTTGAAATGTTCATGTTTTTGGATGTGTGAACTTACTTGCGCTCTGAGTGTGGCTCCAAGCTTTTTGCTGGCACTGATACTTTCCTTGACGTCACGTGAGTCTTGAAGAGCATACGCTACGGCCAGCGATCTGTATGCACAATCACCCTCTCCTCCCAAATCACAAAATTCAAAATTTTCGAATTCGGAAAGGGAGGAGTGGCTTTTTTCTTTTTGTTTATAGGCACGCTTTTTCTCAGGAGTTTCACCTTCAGCTTTTCCTTGAAGAGAACTACGCTTGGCTTCTGTCATACGAACATCGCCCGTCTCTGTTTGGCTGTTGCTTTCAGCAGGCGCATCTGCGCCTTCTACTTCCATGCCATTTTGGGTTGGCGTGTCTGGTAGTGTTGGAGCGATCTCCTGATGGGTGCGACGAGCTGGCGGCGCAGCACCTTTAGCACCATTCAGTGAAGTCCAAAGACTGCTTTGATTGAGTGAGCTTCCAGCAGCTCTGATAGGTTTCTGAAAAGGTTTCTTCTTCTGGTGAAAGAATTGGGAAATTGTGATATAATCACCGGCATCATTTTCAAAGGCAAAGCAAAATGACGTGGCACTGTTTTTGGCACGAAATAGCCAACCTCGGTTTCTGGATGGTTGCGCAAGGAGCTCAACCTCAGTCCATCCATTGGTATTGAGCCATTTTGAGATGGTTCCTGTGGACCACCGTGGCGAAATCCCTTGAGCCTCTCAGACACGAGCGCGATTTTCTGGTGGTTGGCAGGATCCCTCAGGGTTTCGCAAGCCCAGACGGCTCTTGCCTTGTCTGCGGTATGTCAACCCGTTGGTGTGGTCCATGGCACGAACTCGCGCCATGTACTCATCATCGGATTCATCCTTATTTTGGGCTATCCAATTGATCACAGTGCTTGTGCGGTTTTTTGCTAAAGGTTCANTGTTGGGCCGCGCTGTGGCACTAACCCATTGTTCATAAGTGGCCGGAACCGGTCCATCCTCAAGCTTTTCAGACCATCGCGGGTCGGGTTTGAAATCCCACTTGAAATGCTCATGTTTTTGGATGTGTGAACTTACTTGCGCTCGGAGTGTGGCTCCAAGCTTTTTGCTGGCACTGATACTTTCCTTGACGTCACGTGANCTTGAAATGCTCATGTTTTTGGATGTGTGAACTTACTTGCGCTCGGAGTGTGGCTCCAAGCTTTTTGCTGGCACTGATACTTTCCTTGACGTCACGTGAGTCTTGAAGAGCGTACGCTACGGCCAGCGATCTGTATGCACAATCGCCCTCTCCTCCCAAATCACAAAATTCAAAATTTTCGAATTCGGAAAGGGAGGAGTGGCTTTTTTCTTTTTGTTTATTGGCACGCTTTTTCTCAGGAGTTTCACCTTCAGCTTTTCCTTGAAGAGAACTACGCTTGGTTTCTGTCATACGAACATCGCCCGTCTCTGTTTGGCTGTTGCTTTCAGCAGGCGCATCTGCGTCTTCTACTTCCATGCCATTTTGGGTTGGCGTGTCTGGTAGTGTTGGAGCGATCTCCTCATGGGTGCGGCGAGCTGGCGGAGCAGCACCTTTAGCACCATTCAGTGAAGTCCAAAGACTGCTTTGATTGAGTGAGCTTCCAGCAGCTCTGATAGGTTTCTGAAAAGGTTTCTTCTTCTGGNGCAGCACCTTTAGCACCATTCAGTGAAGTCCAAAGACTGCTTTGATTGAGTGAGCTTCCAGCAGCTCTGATAGGTTTCTGAAAAGGTTTCTTCTTCTGGTGAAAGAATTGGGAAATTGTGATATAATCACCGGCATCATTTTCAAAGGCAAAGCAAAATGACGTGGCACTGTTTTTGGCANAAAGGTTTCTTCTTCTGGTGAAAGAATTGGGAAATTGTGATATAATCACCGGCATCATTTTCAAAGGCAAAGCAAAATGACGTGGCACTGTTTTTGGCAAGGAGCTCAACTTCAGTCCATCCATTGGTATTGAGCCATTTTGAGATGGTTCCTGTGGACCACCGTGGCGAAATCCCTTGAGCCTCCCAGACACGAGCGCGATTTTCTGGTGGTTGGTAGGATCCCTCAGGGTTTCGCAAGCCCAGACGGCTTTTGCCTTGTCTGCGGTACGTCAACCCGTTGGTGTGGTCTATGGCACGAACTCGCGCCATGTACTCATCATCGGATTCATCCTTATTTTGGGCTATCCAATTGATCACAGTGCTTGTGCGGTTTTTTGCTAAAGGTTCANATGGCACGAACTCGCGCCATGTACTCATCATCGGATTCATCCTTATTTTGGGCTATCCAATTGATCACAGTGCTTGTGCGGTTTTTTGCTAAAGGTTCAAAAAACACACCGTGACTTCCAGAAAGTTTCAAAACACTTTCGGCATTTTTAGGGTCAATTTTCAAAAAACCTGTGACGGCTTCAGCATAATCGCTCCATTGCTGGGATTCAAGCGTGCGCCATCCATAAGTTCCAATCAGCCCATCTTGAAGGCCGTTGTCACGGAGCAGGCCTGAGATGATGTTGGCAGGCTTGACTTGGCACTGTTTCCATGAATACTCACTGAAACAAAACGGGAGGTTGATTCGAAAACACATGATATCCTGGTCGCCTTTTGGGATTTCAACTTTCTTGGCAGAGCATGTTGGGAGAGCAGGCAATGATTCTCCAAGCGGCACAACGGGGAATTTTTTCATCTCAGGGCCAGAGCCACGAGACTGGACATGCACCCATCGTTGTTGGGTTTCACTCGGTGCCTCACCATGCATGACAACAATGGCAGTCTGGCTGGTCTTATCAATCCCATGAGCTTTGGCCAATGTTCTCAATTCGGTGGCTGTCTGAAAATTGGCAGAGCAAAGCTTGGCAGTTGGAGCTTCACCTTTTTCCAACATTTGTCGTAGGGCGTGAACAGTAATCACACTACCCTTGTCATTCGGATCCACCCAAAGCTTGGAATTCGTTTTTTCCTTTTGGGACTTGGCACTTTTTGCGGCACTTGGATTTCTTGACGTGGTTTGTAACTGCACTCTTGTCATTGGAGCGGCAGCAACTTGAGCCCATGTCCGGCTAGTTTCACATCTTGGTATGTTGGCATCTTGTTGCCGATAGGTCGTGTGATGGCTACTTGCCGGTGTTTTGCTACCGGCAGGTTGGCTGGCAAGTTTTCCTTCGCATGCGTCTGACACAAGTTGTTTCAGACGACTGAGAAGATTCTCTGGATGACTTTCAGCATGAGCAACAAGTTGCTGCAATGCACCCAATAGTGTTTGGGGCTGCGCTTGTATGGGTTGGCTTGGTTGAGAGGTCGGTTCATCATCATCATGGAAATTCTGCAATAATGACTTCAGACCTTCAAGCAATTCGTAGCAATGCGTATACATTGCACCGGCTGGCGCTGCTGGCATCTTTGACGTGGTCGCCAAATGTAGCGGTGTTGCTTACATCTGGTTTTTTGAACATAGCGGCACTGCAAAATAATTTTGGTTTTTGGAGTAAAAAGCCGCGCTCGCGCGACGCTGCTACAAATTTCACCCAAGAAGGCGATGCACAGGCAGGACAGCCAGAAGCGGTTCACAAACAAGGGCAGTACATGCAAAAGGGTATTGGCTGCAATGCGCATGGAACAAANCACCCAAGAAGGCGATGCACAGGCAGGACAGCCAGAAGCGGTTCACAAACAAGGGCAGTACATGCAAAAGGGTATTGGCTGCAATGCGCATGGAACAAAACACGAGCGCAAGCAGCGATGCGTGAGTGTCGGGCATCGCAATTGCAACTGTCACAAAGCTACAGTAACACCAAACTGCAACCAGAACGTGTGACAGGTTCGGTCGGTGTTTCCAGCAAAAATCGCAAAAATGTTTGCAAGTGTGCAACATGCAGTTCAACAGCCACTGCAAGCACTGTAGGCAAAAGCCGAACATGAGAATCCATCCCAGTGTAAGAGTAGTTTCATTGCAAGTGTGTTCCTTCAATGACTTCGCATTGACTCCATGAACGCACATCAACAACATCATGAACCAAAATCCAGTAGATTTACGGCCAAGCTCCACCAATGGTTCGAAGGCCTCCTTTCCGAAGTGCGCGCTGAGCTCCACGGCGCAGGCGACCATCATCAGAGATCGAGACATGGCAGGAGGAAGAAGGAAGAAGAAGAAGGAAGAAGGAAGAAGGAAGAAGAAGGAAGAAGAAGGAAGAAGAAGGAAGAAGAAGGAGAAGAAGAAGAAGAAGGAGTTGCATCTGTCATTAAAATCTAGAGACCATCTGGATATATATATATATATATATTTATATATATATATATACCAATAATAATCATATATATATATATATGTACACACACACATATATATTCTAAGATTCTATCTGACATCCTTTCTGGCATATATTCTAACATCCTATCTGACATGCTTTCTGGCAGTGCGCTAACGTTGTTTCTGGCATTCTATCTGACATTCCTTTCTGTCATTAAATCTGGCATCTATTCTGACATTCTCTCTGGCATGGACACTGCCGGACCTCAACCGGCACGAGCCAGATCTCAGTGGGAGCTTGCGGGCGTCCCGCAGTGCCCACTGAGATCTGAAGCTCGCGATTGGGCTCCGGCAGCGCCCACTGTCCGGCAGTCTGAGATCTGGAGCTCGCAGTGGAGGTCCGGCAGCCCACTGTCCATCGGTGCCTTTTGAGATCTGGAGCTCGCGGTTGAGATCCGGCAGTGCCCACGCAGCTCGGGAGTTCGCAGTTGAGGAGAAGAGGACAGAGGGGAGAGGAGAGAAGGCGGAGGCGAGGAGGAAGTAACTCTGATAAAACCCGGAGACCCTCACCTCTGTCAGGTGGGGAAGAACAAAACCACGTCGCCGCAAAATCACCTTTCCCCCAACGAAACTCCGCATGAACGACCTATCATTTCCTCAAATATATGTTTCCAACATGTTCGAACAAATGCAGTGAAACCCGGTGAAACCTAATGAAACACTTCCCCCAATGANGCATGAACGACCTATCATTTCCTCAAATATATGTTTCCAACATGTTCGAACAAATGCAGTGAAACCCGGTGAAACCTAATGAAACACTTCCCCCAATGAAACTCCGCATGAACAACCTATTATTTCCTCACATGTGTGTTTCCAACAAAAGCAGTGAAACCTAAAACACAATGGATTTGCCAACAAAAGTGACCTATAATCAACTAAAACATNAACCTATTATTTCCTCACATGTGTGTTTCCAACAAAAGCAGTGAAACCTAAAACACAATGGATTTGCCAACAAAAGTGACCTATAATCAACTAAAACATGAAGATATATCAACTACTAATTCTTTCTCCCCACCTAACTCCGGGTAGGCACACCTTTCCGGAAATCGTTTCCGCAGCTAAATAATGGAATTTCATGCAACAGGCACGCCTTTCACGACCTACTGTACAAATGACAATTACAATGGTTTTATAGTGGTTCACAGTAAGCCATATAAATCATGATTCAAGTGGGATACATGGGGACATCAAACATGACAATACATGATAATACTATGGCCAATCTGTAATCATCCCTGCACAAAAATTAATAATAGATTTTGGAAGGTAGCATGCATGACGAGCAAACCATGGTGATGGTGTATCTTGCAGCTATTGGGGTATATTTCCATTTTAATGACGGTGAAAACGACCTGTTCTACTTACTCTCCCCAAATTCCCCCGGGAAAACTTTCTTGGGTACACACTTAGTTTGCTCTTTTCATGTGTAGGATCATATCACCAGCTCAATTTGTGAGCAAACTCCCAGGTGTTGCAAAGTATTTTTCAGTTTTCGTTGGCAAACAGTGGCCAACCAGATCATCATAACAATAAATCCAAGAGTCCGAAAAATCAACCTAAACATCATGAACAGAAGAATGACAGTCATCCATAAAACCTACAGCCACACATTAAAAAATCGCCCACGTTGCTATGCCCCGCCTGTGGAAGGTCAAAACTTTCGCCATTGGCGCGGTGTTCGGGTGGCACCTTGGCATCCCACATCTCACGATGGCGTGCCAGGCATCCGGTGCCCAGGAAATAACCAGGACTATCAACTTTTAACAAAACACCCATTCCAACAACACAATATTGGCATTACCGTAAATTACTTTGTATGATCTGTTTTGGGATATTCGGTAAATTTCTCTGACTTGGGGGTTTACTATCTAGGTTCATTTGGAAATGACGTTCCAAGGCCAAAATGCAATCCGACATGCATCTTCGCAGTAAGAAAATGGTACTTAACATAGAAAAACAGTTTTGCATTCAATCTTACCCTTTCCAATTTCCATATATTCCATATAATGGATGTAGTTGCGCATATTATTCAGCATTTCCAATGGTAAATTTCACAGCTCTACCACTGCAAGAAGTCGACCCCCCAGCTGTAAGTTGGCTAGATAAACGCTCACATTTTAATCACGTAGCTATACGTAGCAACAAATATCCATCATAAACCCATCTGTACACCAAACCAGGAAACACTTTAGCTAACTATTGACTATGTGTGTAAAGTTGGATCATCCCAGATTTTCCCAATCAAAAAATTGGAGCATCCCCGCATGCTAGCCCTGTGAACTGCCGAGCATCCATGAGCGAGAGCCGTGATTGGGATTGGGCACCGCCTGCCAAGTCAGATTTCATGTGGAGTGTATGGAGTTCAACTTCTTGGGTTTGATGGGGATTCATATCCCGGATGGGTGGGACAAAATGTGATGGTTTTTGGATTTAAGAGGTTTGAGGAAATCCGACATCGTCCTCGGGCCTCGGGTGCGTGGAATGTTGCGATGATAGCCATACTTCTTCAGCTCCTGCGGTGCTGGGCTCGTCAGACCAACCATTCTGGCGCTACCTCAAGCATTTTGATATGTATTGTTTATACCCTCTGGTAAACCAACATAGCTATGGAAAATCACAATTTTTAATGGGAAAATCCACTATAAATGGCCATTTTCAATAGCTATGTTAGTTTACCAGAGGGTAGGGGGTGAGATGCCTCTCCTTCTTTTCGTGATGTTTTCCCTGAATGTTCCATCAATTTGCGGTTCGTAAAACAAACCATGCAGCCTCATACTAGGTAGGACAAAGTCTTTCCATGATTATTTTTCCACAAATCCCACAATGTCCCCATCATATCCCATTCTTTCTCCATACCTGGACCCATGTTTCAACCAAAACCTGGGACTTCAATCTTTACTGCCTATTTACTTTTGCTTTGCCCGAAAGGTTCGCAAATTGGCAAACATCCCATGATTTCCCCAATGTCATATCCCCATTATACAAACCACCAACTGAACCCGTTCAATCTCCATCACATCCCATTATTCCAATGATATTCCCATGATATTTCCATCATATTCCCATCATATTTCCAAGATATGTCCACTATATTTCCATTAAAACTCCATGATATTTCCATTAATATCTCCATGGTTCCAAGGATATACACCACAGTGGCCCTGTGTCTTTCCCAAACCGTGGCCATGTCCCACACATCTCGGCACCCCAACCAGGTCTTCAGCGCTGCGCGCAGGGGCGTCCCAACGCGAGGCCGTCAGGGGATGCATGGCCTGGTGGAAATCGAAGCCACAGAAAATGTGTTGGAAACTGGTGATGAAATCCCCAATTTCAGTTGGGATATAAATTAGATATAGCATGATATATAGCTATATTATATAACACTTAAGAAGGGGTTTTAGAACTTCAATGCTGCGATTCTGTTCAAAACCTGGGGATTAACTACTTAGATCGATTCAACACAAAAATTATGGGTTAACCATGTTCAACCACTAAAATCATTGCGCATCATGTAAATTCATGTAAGGTGATGATTTCGTTCAGAAAAACTTAGGATTTGAACAACAGCAAATTGGATTTTGTTTGTTGAAAGTCTACAGTCTACAGTCGTGATCCTTTCTGCGCTAAATTTGGATTTCATGAGCAAAGCTTTTGGATTCAATGATTAAGATCATCGGTAATCGAAATTCAATGGATTACTTATTTAATTTGACGGAAAAATGGAGGGAAATCACAGGTATTCGCCAAAATATAAGCGGTTTCCTTTTCCCTCCAATTCTGGTGGGTCTATGTGGATTTGAAAGTCAACAACTTGAGCGTGTGTTTTATCTAGCCAATATTGGTAATCCCATTATGCTTGATGTCTAAACCGCCTTTGAACGCAGGCTTGGCTGCAGGATTATGCAACATTCTCCAAGGCTCCGTGGCTAGCCAATGAACATAGTTGTAGTATGTTATAGTTGCATCGCATCTATGAAATTCCCCACCACTTCTGGTCTCACACGAAGTTTGAACCACCATTTTCGATGTATGTCTGGTAGCGCAAGGGGCCCGTGACAGCAAGGGAATCAGCCCAAGGTCTTGGGCCGCCGGCCCTGGGACAAGTCTTTGGTTCATCTCCCAGCGTTCTCTCTGGTTCCTCCTGTTACAACGGGAGAAATGACAGTTGCCACTCCCTGTCATCGCCTGGTTCACATTTTAAGCAACCATCATGGGATATGATGCAGATATCGGTGGGTAATATTGGGTAATGAATGGGGATGCAGTCGTGATTCATTCGGTATATAACCAACTTGATATGGTGAAAATGCTGGTTCACCCCTCAAAATGTCAGTTTTACCTGAAGCAGCCTTTTTCTGGCCGCAGTTTGGTGTGTCTTGAGAACACGTCCTGGTTTGCTGTTTGAGTCCCAGTTTCTGCCCATGATCGATTTCCACCACCTTCTACCCGCTTAAAAGACATAATTTGAGAGATGCAGCGGGCAAAATGAAGGGTGATCTCTGGACAAACCTGGTGATGGGCACTTAGGATGCACTTTGTAGCTGGTATATGAATGTATATCAAAACTGATCGAAACAAACAAAAACATTCTGCATGTGAAGGACAGCAATACCGTATGCCCTGCCAAACCCTGCCCCTTCTGTGTTTCGTCGGGTGGAATTAATAGTAAACTCGTTGCTGGAGTTGATTTACAGCACACAGCGCTAACTGCTCCAACCCAGCTACCCCAAGTCCTTGGGACGAAACCGCCAGCGTTGCGCACCGCCCACCCATTCCCCGCGCGTCTTCGGAACGGTTCTCTTTCGTGTCGGAGAGCCTGGGCTAAACCATCCCAGCTCTTCCCAAATATCAATGGGGCAAGTTGACAAGTTGACAAACCCGCAAATGGGGACAACATGGGACTACTGTGTTTCGAATGTAAGCCAATGAAAGGAGGCCAGCCAATGGGTCTCAAGGTGGTGGTGTTAACATGTGTTAACGGTGGTGGAAGAAACTAAGCGGCCAGTTCTTTGTGATAATCCCTTCCCCTATTACTAAAGCCCCCCCAATACTAAAAACAAGCGTCCGTCTTCAATTTTGGGAAATTTGAGGTTGGCCAATTTGATTTTTAATTGATCCCCTTTGAGAAACAGTGTAAAAATGAAGATCCCATTTGAGGGTTTCACCCCCTACTAATAAAAACTAGTCAACCCCGGGGTGTTTTTTTATTGGGGTCCGTCCTTCAAGGCCGATTTTTTTTGTTTCTACTAATAAGGGTTCTAATTTAATATTAGGGGGAACCATCGAAATCCAATTTCTGGCAATATTTCAAGTGCGTTTTAAACAGGAATTTAATCGGTTTTGACATCGACAATTTGAGCTTTTTATTAATAAGGGTATAAATTTAATATTAGGGGTCCCCTAAAAGTAAATACCACCTAATAATAGAAACTACTCCACGTATTTATTATTTGGGGGGGCTGAGTATTAGGGGGAAGGGATTAGCTGCGAGTGTCAAGAAATTCCATTTTGCAGAGGCACCATGCTGACATTGAAACATGAATAACTGACAACTTTGTCACAAACTGAAGGGAAATCCGTTGTGCAAATCCGCTTGAAAGGTGGCTCCCAACCACAGCAAATCCTGGGAGGATTGCTCGCACATTTTTTTTGGCTGAATTCATCGCTGGTTCGCGACATGACTGCGTGTATGCAAGGGATAATTGCATAGCATGAATTTAATTAATGGCAGGGTATTACAGTTTCATACAATTTCCTAAATGTACAATTCGCTTTCCTGCATCTGAAAATCTGGGGTCTTCAGTGTTTGTTATCCTGGGTTCAAGCAAGGTATTAGCTGCCTTCCAAAGGCTTCCATGGCCGCGAGCTTTACTTTTCATCCCAATTAGGAACTGGCCGGCAAGGCCGAAAACAACCTGCAATCGGGGATGTTTCTCCGCCCTGTCTGGGTGCATGGCTTGCTTGGCAAAGGTCCGACAATGAGCGGCTGATCAATGGCAACTGCGCGGCTGCACAGGGTGCTTTCAAACGTTCGTTGAAGCGCCCCTGCCGCGGCTGGGGCTATGGCATTGGTACAAGCGCTGCAATCTCTACGCTTGGGGAAGGGGACCTGAAAATTGATGGTTGGACCAGCAAAAAAACCATTGAACCAGGAACAAATGTGGATTTTGTTGGATATAATTAATGGCAAACAAACAATATGAAATCATGAAATCTGGGTATCTGAAAATAGTGCATGCCCCTATTTAGGTCGTACACTATAGAAAATCATGCTCGAAGGTTAGACTTTAGGGATGCCGCATTTTTTCAAACAAATCCACATGCTTTGTTCTGGGAAACGAGGTGCGTTCAACCATGAGAATCTGGATGTTTGCGGCGAACCCGGTTTATAAAACATGGGCGTCATGCCCATATCATGAGTTACTTGTTATTGACGATGGCATGACGAAGATGTCGGTGCCTGGCGTGACCCCCTGCAATCAAGGAAATTATATAAGCAGAGGATCAGATTGAAATTTGCCCGCCTTTTTGTTTCGGTACATATGTTTAACAGACTTCAAAACAAGTTGGATAACTTAGGCTCTAAAACTAGAGGAACACATGAACTTGGAAATCCCACCCTCAAAAGATCTAAAAACATTTCAGCAGTTTCGCGCAAAGTCTTGTTCAAACAACCTTTTGTTTTGAGCGCATGTTTTGGACGCAAAATGCAGGAACAAGAAGCTGATAATTCTTGCGCCTTTGCTAGCCAATAAAATCAATAAATCCAACAAAACAGAGAATATATCCCCCTTGAAATTCACCCCGAGGGTCAGGGCCCGCATTTTGTAGCTATAAACTGCGGGGCATGCATGGGTGCAAATGAAAATTTGTTCTTGCAAAATGCGCTGGGCAGACACATCAATCCATGTTTTTTAAACACCCTTTTTGTATCTTTTTGTAGGGAAGTATTTTTGGCCCAAATTTCTGATTTCCAGCAATCATTTTGAAAATGAAATTTGAAAACTATTTTGGGCCCTGAGGTCTAAAAAACATCATTTTGTAAGAAACTGCTGCTCTGCCATTTCCCAGGATTTTTCTCACTCAGCCCTCAATTGTCTTTCAGGATCAACCCATCCTTATGCATGGCCCCAACCCAGGCAAGTTTAAAAACTGCATTTTGACATTGCTATATGATATTATATGATAGTGATCTTAGGCCTGAATCATACATTTTTTTGTTCATACAATATGCCAGGGCGCAGGCAAATCCCTACAAAATGACCCCCTGAAATGGGCCTGGAGGCTTTCCGAATTAGTACATGCTACAAAATGGCTGGGTAGGGGATAGTGGTTTCCTACAAAATGACCCCCAAAACAGCAATCATATGGGCCTTGCGGCCGACCATTTCATAGGGGAAATTTCAACGGGGATGATAATATCAAAAATAAAGCCAATGGCACGAGAAAAGGAAAACAAAAACAACATCTGGGCTGACTTCGTATCTTTGGGCAGACTTGTTTTTGCAAAGCTGTTTTTTCGCCCAAAACTTGGTCTGAATTGGCTCTGGTGGATTGGGCCCGCTGTTTGCTCTGGTAATGTCTTACTGATGCACAGCCCTTGCGGATGAACAACGGCGGAAGGCCCAGTATAGGCAGTCTCCGCAACACCCTTCGGAGATGCGCCAGTTGTCGTGGGAACCTCTGAGCCTCGTGGAGAGGTGGCAACTTGCACTGGAAAGAACGACAGGTCGCACTCGTAACGTGCCTGGGATGGTATGGTTTCCGCGCAACGTTCCTGATCCCTACTTCACCCGTGTACAAGTCGCCTTGCTGCCACAAGCCAAACCATGGGAACGAAACTATGATAATCTATGCTTACATCATATCCATATTCAAAAACAAGAAACAAACTGGAAAGATCCACAAATCTGAGATGCCATCATCAGCTTTGCCACCTTTTACGGTGGCATCCCCAGAAAGGACCTCTCATCGTCTCATCCCAGGTTTAAACATGGGAGTGCTACTGAAAGACTCCAAATATATAGTCGACAAACGGTTGTCAGACAAGCTTTACTTCCATCATCTTGTATCCCTACCTGCGGGTGCAGTTGGGTTCTTAATGGGTATATCTATGATAACCCCCATAGTTGGGATATATCACCCTTTCAACTATGGCCACTAACTCCAACCCGGCGCTTTGCATCTCTCAAAGGGCTATGGCCAAATTTTCAGGGGAAGCGAAGAGCGTTAGTAAAAATCCCGGAGGCCAAGGTGTGCAAAGCAAATCAACCCCCAACCAACTAGCACATATGGGTTGGTCTAGCAGTAGGACATATCATATTCCATAATCCATGTATTAATCATATTTAAGCAGCATTTGCCCCATTCAAATGGCCATGAAAGGGAGTATCAAGCCCATATCACCCACTTCTGAGACCTGCAAGGTGCGTGTTGAAATACAACTCGGACAGAACATCATATTTTGGCCTATTTCATGTACATATATATATATATATATATCTATCATATCTATAATATACACGGCCAATCTTAGGTGCCAAGCAAACAATACTTTCAGCAGGATATTGCATTCATATTCCTCCATAAACTTAGCCAAGAATACAATACCAGAGCCATAAGAGATAGCCTTAAAACCAACAAACAGCCCTTCATAAGTCAGGTCAGGTTTCAACACCTATCTAGCTTGCAGGAAGTGACCCATCACACGGGGTAGCATTTTTGACTTCATCATGGACTTACATAATAATAAATTGAATTAAATTGAAATAATTACAAAAACTGCCATTCAGCCGGTTACCCCAGTCATGGCCAGTGTGAGGGAGTCTGCTGCCGAACTTTCTGGACGTATTCCAAAACTTGAGGTAGTTGGGCTTCCACCAGGGAAGTTTGGAAAGTACTACCCGTAACTACCCAGCTGCTGGAGAGACATATCTGGATACCCCCAAAATTAATCCCAAATATCGGGCGCACAAAAAAAAAACTATTGGATTATAGATGATTTTCCTCTATTCTTGGATTTGTTCATGAAGGCTATGAAAAGTAAACAATATTCCATACTCTCAGTAAATTCCCCGAATCGTGGATTTACCAATGGGAGAACAAGAATTATCGTTCAGAAGATCCACGCATTCCGTGCCACATCACAAGTATTCTGGATTTTATCAATCATCAATCTGAAACCTGCGGCCATTTCAAATGCGGGATAGTTACCCCTTACTAGTCATGGTTTCAGTGATGTCCCAGTGACGATTATTGTCTTGCAGCTTCAGGAGGGTATGCTTGGCTGCACCATGTCTTTTCCAAATGGCCCAGCCCTTCCCCAGAAACATGACCACCTCCAAATGGAACATTGTCTGTGAAATTCGGAAGCCCGATGAGATCGTTAGTGCTGACAATGGGGTGCCCCAAATCCAACAGTTTATCATCACTTTCCCTGTTTCTAAGTGGCACCTTTTTGTATGTATATACCATGCATATACTAAATCTTCAGACACACTGATATTTGTTGCTTACATGTTTTCAGAGAACATGTTGCTGCTTACATGCATTTCCTCGCTTGTCTAGAGTCTACAGCCCATTGCCTGGTGGATTTGCCCCATCTTGGTCTTTTCCAGGTTGAGGTGATAGGAACCATGTAAACACCTACTCCCAACATGTTTTGTCATTGGGGATCGTCATCCTTATTTATGCTTTTGAAAGCTACAGCCAAAACAAAAAAAACTATGTGGATCTATGTGGCATATACAATCAGTGCTGATTTGTCAAGTGTCCTTGTTGCTGCTGCTGATATTCCTACATTTTGCGGTTTGCATTCCACTTTTCGTTGCTCAAGTGCAGACCTTCCTGGCTGCAATCCAAATTTGTTGTCAAAAAATCATGTCTATTGTCTATTGTTGAAACCATGTTTGTGGGCGGCAACATCCACGAATTTGTGGACGAACAAGTTGCACAAATCTTGACACATTGCAGATATTTGGTGATTTGGTTGCTTCAATGCTTACAACCTCATGCCTGATGATGTTCATGGGTTATAGCACCTTGCAAAAAGATAGACAATTAAAATTATCACTTTTTAATTTTTAAGCAGGAGCTTACCAGAACACCTCTGCTTTGATCTTGTCTTGAAAGCGGTACCCTCAAACTCACTTGTTTATCATCAGTTTCCTACAATCATTTCCCCACTAAACGTGCAATTCTGGCTTTACAGTTTACACACCAATTTCAGACACACTCATATCATATTGCCGGTGTGCATTATATATATATCACACACACATATATATATATATGAATAAGATATCCAGATATTTGGTTGGTTTTTGAACCATTGGTTCCCCCAAAAACCCACCAGCGGCTGATTCCCCAATCCAAACCTCAGGCAACTCCATGGCTATGCGCAGCACGTATAATCTTGCCGCGGGAGCGGCAAGTGTAGCTATGGTATGGATATGGATGGTATGGTAAAGAGGTTCATTGTCTATACAGAGTATTCTATTGTGTTCTCATAAATTCTCCATGTACATCCATTGGAGACCGGCCAACGGATGATATCTCAAGGCTTGTGGGCCATGACTGGAGTTAAGCACCCTGCGGATGGCCCTTTGGGCCCCTCAGTGCTGAGCCAAGGCAGTGCAAGAAGGCTCGGCTTCAACGTATAAAACAGGCGTTTTTGCCCCACACCTGTGAGGCATTGACTTTACAAATTGACTTTACACCAAGAAACGTGGAGATGTCAGGCAACAATTGTTGGGATATAACCTGGCAAGACCCTAGCCCAAATCAATTCTTAACAGTCATGAGTGGCTAGAACCTACTAGAATCATCCAAATCATTTGGGACCATTTCCCAGGGCCATGAAGTTGACCCATTGCGCTTGGTGGGTGCTTCATCCAGGCTTTTGGTGTGAGCAACATTGAACAGCTCGGTCTTTGGGCTACACAATCCATGCAAACCCAAACCATATCGCTCTTGCAGACCTTGAATTGAAGGGGGAAAAGCATGTAGAAAAGTGCGCGTTTAAAAGGAGTTTGCTCTTTTCAGTGGCAACAACTTCAGATCGCCCATGATACCCAGTTTGAAGCACCAGATCCCCCAAGCAGCTGCATCTTTTGGCACTGCAGTGACATCCCCCGAGCCCCAGCAGTGTTCCCCAGGCCGCTCAGCCGAGCGAATCCTGTGCCAAAGGTGGATTGGCCGAAGGTGGGACCCCCCCTTTATTTGTTGTTGGAGTTGTACATCCCCAAAAATAAACCCATACCGTTGGACCATGATTACTGGATTATACTGGATTTATAAGGCAAACGAGACTCCACAACTTAACCCAGCTTTCTTTTGCCACCCTGCCTCATCAACCTCGCCGGGAGCCTCAGCGTCTGCTGCAGCCTGGAATCGCGACATGGGGTGCTGTTAGCCCCCAGTGGATGTGGTCGGTGTGGTCTATAGTATCTGTGACCCCCCAAATGGTAAGGTGAATAGTTGATGTGTTTGAAGGTGTTGGGTATTAAGACGGTATAGTATTAAGAATTGTTTGGGTGTAGTTGGTGTTGTTGATGCAGCTGGCCGCATTGTTTGATATTTGAGGATGTGTCAAATACCTGGGAGGGGTGTCACTGATGATCCATCATTCTAAATTCTTCAGGTATGGGTTAAAACCCCATCTCCCTGGCTTTTGCACCAATATATCATAGTATGGATGGATGTTCACACCTATTCTGATAGTAACACAGGTATTGATCGAGGGGATGTAGCCGTTTAGCGGGATGATCATGGGGAGTCGCAACTGGGATTTCACGTGAATGTTAGCAATATTAAGCAGAAAGCGTGGAGATTGATCAGTCCAAAACTATAATTGAACAGGGGCCATCCAGCTGAAGTACGGATGAACGACATGAAATTCCTGGCACAAATTGCCAGCAAAGTTCAAGCAGCATTTGTTGGCTATATCACTAGTTACTATTAGTTGGGAAATGAGCATTATAAGTACATCAATCTGTGATTAAATCAATTTCAATTGGCAGGTGCCTACTGTTGAGGGCCTTTATTGCTCACCATGTTTATCCAAAACCAGTCCCCGAGGGAAATATCTCAACGACCATCCCAGCTGATGCCAGCGATTGGCGCCGCGGTTTCCGGGTCACATGCCCCTCGGTGAAAAACAGCATGCCCAGAAGGTTGGAAATGATTTTACAATGTCATTGCGGTACCCCAAGTCACCAAGTTTCTTTCCCAATTGAAAAATCATGAAAAATCCACTTTCAAATTCTTGCTTGTAAACCATAAAACATAAAACAAGAGTATATAACTAGGAGTATATCAGTATATCGTCTTATATCCCACAAAAGCCTATTGTATCATCTCATATCCCCCAAAATACACCATGAATCATCATAAGTTGTATGCCACGGGATTTTTGACTCATCCAGTTGGATGCCTCAGCTCCAGCTGCATCAGCTGCTTCCTCCTGGAATGGGGGGGATTTTGCAGCAAGCCATGTTTGATTACAGGAGGGTAATGGTTAAAGGTTCATGATGTTGATGGGGAAAATTTACATTGGGGGGCATGCCTGTCAACAAGAATCGGTATTGGGAACTATGCGGTCTATCTGGGTTGGTTTTAACCTCGCAAAGTAGCGCAATCACCCCACACCTAATTCGCACACAAACATAGATGCAGACACACATAAACATCATACAGTACCAGGTTCCGGCTACGATACCAACTTTGTCTTCGGAATCTCTCAAATGAGTTCACGCTTGTGACTTTGGTTCTGCCGGTTGAATCAGGCTGTGGTTCGGATGGGCAGTACAGCCCAGAACATTATTCAGTTTCTTTCTGAATAAGGTAGGGAATATTTTTCCCAAACATGTGGTAAAGGTATGGGTATGAAAAGGAACGCCCTTATTCAATAGTTTCTAAGTTCAACGGCCAAGCCATCAACAATAGAACAACACTATGGGCGATCCAGGTGCGTCCGAGCAAATGAAACCATACCCCAAGCAGATTTGTTAGTGCACTCTCATTTTTTGTCAGAGGTTTTTCTATGTTTCTGAAACTCTCCATCTGCAAAGCCAAGGTTTGTCGGTCAAGATTGAACGTCCGCCTTGATATCTCCCTCTGGCAGTTTAACATTGTCACGAAAATTTGCCATTTTCAATAGGTAATTCATCTATAAATTGGCAATTTTCCACAGCTATGTTGAGTTCCCAAATGGTCCTTCCAGGTCCTTCCTATGAAATGATTAATATCTCTATTTTTGTTGGTTAAATCATGTTAAATCCCTATTCATCACCATCAAATCTTATGTTGAATTTTCAGATGGTAAAGCTTTCGAAAAATCCGGCCATGGCTCCTCTACTACTTCCAGGGTGTCATCTTCTGCTGCGTCTGCATCGGGTGATTTCGTCGCTTCAGAGCCTTAGTTGCACTGGAGACGGGCTAAGACTTTGAGAAAAGAGGCAGGGACCGTGCTGCATTGCTGCTTGATAGTTCCAAACCATCCTTGAAACATCATTCATGTATGATGCACATCTGAAATACATGATGTCAAAAAACACTTTGAAATGTTTGTCGGACTAGCTGGACGCTTAGTTTCCTGCACTTTTTTGTTGAATCAATGCCGTCTGAACTTGCTCCCATCAAACATTGGTACATGTATTTCGTCACCCATCATCAGCAAGTTACAATGACAAACACATAGTGAGGATCATTATCGCCACGACACTGTAATTATATGTAATTATTCTCAAATATTAATCCAACAGAAGCGGGCACCCAACCATGGTAAACACTGACAGAATCGGAAATCAACATGATGGAGACATGGCTGATGCGCATCTTGATTGTAGCTGGTTTTGCTGGTAACATCTACTCATTTCATCTCATTTCTGCTGTGCATCACCACTTTAAGGGCATGCTCCTGGGCTATCTAATGCGCCCCAAATCTGTTGCTTCTTCTCCGCTCTCAATTGCAAAACGTCTCAACATTCATCGTGAGATGAATCGTCATCTTTTCAGTTTTGGGGATTAGCTGCCCACATTTTTTTATATACCCTCTGGTAAATTGACATAGCCATGGAAAATCCATGAAATTCCCCTATCCCAAATTAGCCATTTTCATCCATTTTCCATGTTGATTTATCTAACACGGTGGGGCGGGATGCAGCTGCTGCCCAATAACTCAATGCTCCCATCGACTTTTGGCAGCGTCCCTGATGATGGAGGTCGCAGTTGGAGATAGGTTTGATTACATGATTGATGACGATTCCAATTCCCTTTGGGCGTGGGTTCAGGGATGTGTTTAACGGGTGTACCTTCCTAAGTTCGCGCACTAAATACCTGGCATTGCCAGACCTAGAGGGTTGATCAACAGGTGGAAACTGTTGAGCTCTGTTGAGTGTGTGCATAAATGGAACTTTGTACTTCGTGACCTTTAGAATTAGTAGATCCAAAATCGATGCCTGATCCTCCAGTACCGTATCATGCATGAACTAGGACAAAGTCAGTCAGATAAACAACAATTGAATTTGCCAACGTAGTATAGAACAATGATCATGTCCATTGTAGAGCTACCACTAGCAATAGTCAATGAACCTCTCCCAGATTTGGTTTCCTGGAACATGTGCGAAAACATTCCTATTTCTAGCGGCTTGCTAAAACTAGTCTTCCCACAGACTTCCCTTGGAAGTAACTCAATAATGAAGACATTATAAAGAAATCATGGTCCATTCATCACTCAGCAAATTCCTGGGTTACAATCAGATTTCCAGACTAAAAACCACACATTGATGAACCCTGGACCAACATCAGACAGGTTCCAATCTTTGCCCCTTCATCTGCCTGGCGTTGTTGCCATAGCTGAACCTGGCGTGGGAAAGGACTCTGTGGGAAACGACTCTTTTTTGGGTGACCTACCCTCCGGGAAACTAACATAACTATGGGAAATCACCAATTTTTATGGGAAAATCCAATACAAATGGCCATTTTCAATAGCTACGCTTAATTACCAGAGGGTAAGTTGAACAAACACTCAAAATTTGCAAAAGATCTAGACGGTTTCATCTGAGCTTCCCCCTGGAAAAATCGCCAATCATGACTACACACAGAATATATTGTATATAATATATTATCTTATTTTTGAAGGGGGGGTAGAACCTCCAGCCAGGAAACACAGGGAAAATGAGGATATGTCATCTGCGACTTGGCAAGAAAGATCCAGGCTTTTGGGGTCTCTTGGGTGGGTTTCCCGTATTTTCCACCTGCAGTTTGGTCGAGTTCCAGTCCTTGAGAAGCACTCGCTTTCAGCTATAAGCACTGGTGTCCTTGCTGATGTTCATGCACTACATTAGTTGCATCTCAACATTCTCAACATGGACTTGCCCATTCTCCTATAGGTTCCCCCTATCGGAATTTGTGGCTTCATACTGCAAGACAGGTCTCGAGGCCTGAAGCAAAACCCAAAACAATTTACGGAAGCCAGGTCCATAGAGCGTGTCACCAACAGGGAAGCATCTTGCCTTTCCCGAAAAAACCTGAAACAGGGGTTCACAATATGTTCTCCCTGTGGCATTTGGAACATCACCTTGGGATAGTTGGAGTTAGAGAAAAGGATATGGGTCAAAGCTGTTCTAAGACATTGGTAATATTGTAAGCCTATCTGAAGCCTTAAAATACTAAGCCCCCATCATTGGGCACATTGCCCCAGCCAAAGTCGTTTCCAACGCCAATGGCTGCCATGGGCACCTGTCGCTTCAACCAGCTCCGAAAGTTCTTCAAGTGACGTTGGCCCGCTGCCTCGTTGAAACCACCAACGGTTGGCTATTTGCAAAGTGCATCGAAAACAGCAAACAATTGAGCATGGCCAACTAAAAAATACCGGATAAATACATATGTGTGTGTCCATGGCGGAAAAAGGATTTCAACTATAGAAGAGGGATCTATACAACAACTGCCCGGGAGTTGACGTTACAAATCCACTCAACACTAACGGCTACATAATCTTCCATACCTTGTGATGATCCCCCTTGGCAACAGCAAATCCCATTTCCGGTCCGTTTCCACTAGGTAAGTCATCTACAAGTGGTTGACTTGCTGTTGCTTGGCTAAACTACAGGAGAGTAACCAACCAGACGCTAGAGTAACCCAAGATTGTGCTAAACCACCAGTTCATGTAGAGAGGTGGTGCCAATTTGTATTGCAAATCATCCCTTTTTTGGGAGTACCCCTCCAGTGAATAGTCGGGCTTCGTTAATCTGGAAATTGCATGAATTAGATGCTTGGAACCACCAATAAGAAAATCATCTATATACAAGAAAAGTATTTACAAGAAAATCATTCTGGACCTTCCAATCCACCTGGAATCCGGGATGGTGAAGGACACAAGATATAATGAGGGGTTCAAGTGGAAACCGCGGCGGGGAACAATTCCGCATTGGATTTGGTACATTGGATCCCATTGTCCTCATGCTGAGTAACTGAATCTTTCCAGACCTGGATTTCTGATGGTTTCTGGAGGGGTTTTTAATCTTTTTGGGGAAGGGATTGCCCCCATCATATCAGTTCTTTTTTTCTATACTGTACTCATGACATCATTATATATCCCCATGATTTTCCCTATGTATGTATGTATATATATATATATGTATATATGTGTGTGAATATGATGATGATGATGATGATGATGATGATGATGATGATGATGATGATGATGATGATGATGATGATGATGATGCTGGTGGTGGTGGTGGTGGTGGTGATGCTGATGCTGATGCTGATGCTGATGCTGATGCTGATGCTGATGCTGATGCTGATGCTGATGCTGATGATGATGATGATGATGATGATGATGATGATATAACCCCAAGTACTCCCGCTACTGTGGAATAGTATAATGCCATGATATCCCCATTCTTAGCCATTCTTGACGGTCAATATCCCATTGACAGGGTTTAACATTAGGGAGGAAGGAATTGACTCCATTATACATCCATCAAAACTTTCATGATATGTTCGTTTATTGAGATTTCATTCCCCATTGACCTGGTCAGTAGGGGGGGGAAACGGATTCCAGGGTTTGTTTTCCGCCCAGGTACCCCATTGCGTGAAGCAGCGATCCAGTCGTAGATGCGATCCAGAACCCAAGCCTGGCAGGTCTTGCGATGACCGTCCCATGGCCCGGCTGCGTATTTGTGAGCGTGACATAACGTGACTTCCCTGGAGTTTCTCTCCATTTATATCCATGTATTGATGATTTTCTTGTTGAAGAAACGGATTTGAATGGACTTTCCATTGCCAGGTTTGATTACCGGATGGTAACATGGTCCAAGCACTGACAGGTAGTATGACTTTGCATGAAAGGGTGTAAAACCCACACATGTAGTTTATCTCCAGTGAGAAGCGGATCTTCCGAAAGGTATCTTCTTGGCTTTCCATGTTGAGTGGTCTCCGTGAGGTCCCTCAAGTAGCAAACTGACAGCGGACCCAACACCATACAATGACCAGCACCAGCAGTAAACATTATTTCTTCGGCAAGCTGAAAAATGTGAAATCAGGCAGTAATGGAAGATCTTTCAGGTAGCCATGCTGTCACATTTTTTCACCCTGAAGCTCACAATTCGTGTCTCCAACTGGCTCCCCATTCATATTTCTTTATGGTGAATATGGATACAACATGATAAAATCATAGCTCAGAACAGCTGCTTAGCTCCCAGATGTGGTGGGCGGTTCCTAGCCTTGGGTACGTCCAGCTGCATGGCTAGCACAGCCACTTGGTCCATGCTGATGGGACACACCTCGGGCGTGGCAACCCGGGGATGCTTGATGCTTGTCATGTACTTGTCATGTAATTTCATGTTTCATGTTGCCCTGACCCAGCACAAATGCGGACTTTTTTGGCCACCACCATCAGTCATTCCACAGCGACAAGCCATTCCCGGGCCATGGAAAGGGATGATACCGATGATACCGTGAAAGAAATCCAAGATACAAGGGCCATCAAGGGCCATCAAGGGTCCTTGTACGAAAGGACAGTGGCGCAACGTTTTTCCTAAATCGATTCGAATTTCTTTGACCTTTCCAGCCATTTCAAAGGTTTCAAACGACCACTCATTGAAGAGCGTGCGACCAAAGAAAAGGTGGACCGCGGTACTGCGGTACACACTGGATTTGCTGCACGGCTGCTTCACAGCCAGTTGGAAGCGCACTTAGACATCGTGCAAAAAATCGTGTTGGTCGGGGTTGATATTCATTCAGATTCCTCCACATTCACTAACCTACTAACATCTACTAACCTGAGGTCATGTGGGATGATTCGGGAATGATTCCCCCTTCACACATTCCGACGCCAATTTCAGTCGTCTCCCGCCGCGTCTTTGGCAAGCGGAGCTGTTGGAGCGGCTCCAGGTGACTCGAAAACGGAGAAGGTCGCAGTGCCGCTGTCCTCAGGGAAAGTGGATTCAAAGGATCTGGCCATAGATCCCCAAATTTATGGCTGGAAAACTCCGGTTTGTTAAGCTGCCTATGTATAGTCTTTTGACGTCTTTTTTGGGTATACCTTAACTTGGACTTGATTGTTGGGTGCATCCCAATTTGGACACACTGGCGTTTTAAGCAATCAAACATGGTCTTGCACAAGAATGAGCGCCCGACTAGTTGAGTAACTGGTTGGTATCCGATATCCCTAAGGGATTGGACGCCCCGGTTTGGAACTTAGCATGGTGATATTTCCTGACCACTTTCAGGGTCCCAAAGCGATCGGTGTACCCCGAGGTCTGGGAAGGTACAGTAACGGCTCAATCATTGACAGGTAGTGGGCCGGCCAACAACTGCCAACAGCTGCCAACTGTACCCCCCCGACCCTCTCCAGCGCCAAAGACTTAATCAGTCAACAAAACGGAAAAAATAGACCCCAAACTACCATGAACGTCCATGAACATGAACAATATGAATATTGACAGTTTGCTTTTGTTGAGGAGAAGTTGATTTCCAATGAACATCTTTCCACCTTCCAACTTGCACTACTAGTTCCAGCTTTCAGCCCCAAGTTGGCCAACTAGGATTGAAAAAATAGGTGAATCATCCACACGTGGAGAAGCAACAAAGGGAACTTTGGAAATGTTTGAAATGTAGCAACCAGCTCCACCCCAAGTAGCCGCGAGCTCAACTTGGATGCCAAGTCAAATCCATGTAGCCTATACCATACCGAGCGACGTCGATCAACATGACAGCCCCCTTGTTCTTGAACTCTCCCCTGAATGCGGTTCTCATCGCGAAGGGGTTGCTGAACGTTCAGTCAACAGGATATTCAGCTAATGCCATACCCCAAGATCCAATTCCTTTCAAATCGGATCCCAAAAAAGAATAGATCCAAAAACCATGTTGCTGTTGAGTGCTTTCGGGTCCAACTGTTTTGGCTCCTGTGACACCCTAAGGACCAATCAAGAGACCATCACTATCTGGGAATCCATTTTCCACAGCCCCAGTCAATCGCAAAAGATACCCTTCAAGAATCGCAGAAATGCCCAAACCTTCCAGTTGCGCAGTATATTAATTGTCCATATTTATGGCAAACAAGACCGCGACCAAGCCTTGCAGTTTCATGACCAATCTGAATGCTGCAAAGGGACGCGTAGTCAGCAACGCTGATGATGGTGATCAACCTGATCCGCGTCAAGATGCGAAAGGATGCAGCCATCCCACGCTGAAAGCTTCGTTGTACAGCACAAAAGTGCGGCACCCATGACATGTGAGGTCAGTTTTAGATATGTTTAGATGCTTTGGCTACTTGGGCTAGATAGCCTTGTTGCATTTGGGACATTTTTGGAAGGCAAAATGATGTTCCCCTCACGTGCAAACAGGCTCCAACGGTTGCTTTTATACAACTTCAGCACCGCTGACATGGAACACCAATGGCCTGGAAGATCTGCTGAAAATGGCTACTTTTTGGGTTGCTGCTTTCATGACTACTCGTCCACCAGAATGTGTTGGAGTACCTTTGAAGTAAGCATTGTTTCAGCTTAGGGTTACAATGAAACGACAACGCCTTGGGATGCATACTTCAAAGCCATTCCCATCATATCATATCTCACAACCGGGGCAGGGGATGTTGACTTTTTAATGGCAGATGTGTTTTTCACAGGGGTGATCGCATCTCAAAAAAAACATCGCGGGGTATTCAGTGGTTGCACAACGAGGAACTTGGTATCTCCAAACCATTCGAAGCCTTCATGCACCAAGCCGGTTCGACACATCCTTGGACCACTTTGTGCGAAGTGGGTGACCTGTTTTGGAAAAACCAACCATCCCATATGGTGTTGAACCAATTGTATTAACGGAATCAACCTAATCAACCTCCAAGGAAGGATGGTTTATAGTGGTTTATAATGCCAACCTTTTCTGGAAAAAAGGGAGATGGCCTATGAATTGTCGCATGCTCCTGTAGCCAACGCAGCTTCCAACTCCAATGATTCTCACCGGTTGAACATTGAAGGGATATATTCACCGAAGCTGATGACGGCTTCAAACATTAGCTTTCCAGCTACAAAAGTACATCTTAAGATAGAAGCACTGCAACTAAATTGATCAATCGATGCATATTACACGAAGCCAGCCATTTCTTTATATCATATAGTTGCATGTAATATCTGTCTACACATGGTGTGTCAATATACTAAAAATACACACACACACATACATACGTTACATACATATATATATATATATATATACGTATACATACACACCATATTCATGGATATTACCATCCCATTATACACCTCACTAATCACCATTAATCCCCCTGTGTAGTGCCAGTTATAGATAACACCCAACAGTTCCCACCTCTCCGGGGCACATCTCGAAGTTGTTCCACTGCAGGAAGCTCTCTAGCACGTCCGGTCCAAAACTGTTGCCCTCGCGAGGGTTGTCCGACCAGCCTGGGGTCTGGCGGGACATCTGCTCTAAGCATGGCAAAACTTTGGCAGGGTGTGCTAGGTCGTCCATCCCATAAGAGGAATCTTGCAATGGGTGCATAAAGCTGTATTCAGGGATTGATGACCATATTGATGGATGATAACGGCAAAGAAGTCTTAAGCAAATCATTGCAAAATCAGTTTGAATACGTCTCAATCATCTATAAAAATTGACAAATACACAGCTCATTTTGACACAGCTCATTTTCACCCAAACAGCAATCATGCCTCAAAGTTTGGACACAAGAAATACGATGGTAGGTTTTACATGGTTTTTACATCGTCCCCCCGACAAATTCCAATGACCAAATCCAACTCCACGAACGACAGAAAAATCTGGAACTAACAGGAAATAAATCTCCTCTGATTAGTACATGTGTGAAATGAGAACATGCCGCGGTTATGAAAAGTGTAAATAAATAAATAAACATATATATATATATATACAGTATACTTGACGATAATTGACGATATATATACATATATATTTATATTGCTCTCCTGCTAGTGGCAAGGGTGAGAACTTCATTTGTTGGTCAGAGGTGGATCATATCCTTGCAACATATTTCTGTCCGCCAGAGGCCAGTGGACTTGTTCTGAGTCAAACCAATGTCACTATCTGGGAACTATCCCATCCGGCATTTCAACACGGCAATAGAACATGCTCCATTTATAGATCATTTTCCAACTAAGACCACATTTAGATAGCCATGTTCAAGTACCACGGGGTTGTACGCAAAATTCCAATGGGGGCACCAGTAAAGTCTCCTGTGAATGCAGTCCCACTGGGCCTTTAACGCGGAGATCCGGCTCCTGAGAGTTTCGAAGAGGAACGAACATTTCTGTTGGTAAGCGGGAAGCTGATGGTACTAGGTATACCCTCCAGTGAGCTAACATAACTATGGAAAATCACCATTTTTAATGGGAAAATCCACTATAAATCACCATTTTCAATAGCTATGTTAGTGTACCAGAGGGTAAATTACAATGTCATTTTAGAACATCGTACAACCCATCTTGGACTTAGGACCCATTTATGGAACATGCTATAGCTTAAAATCATCGGACTTACACCCCATGTATTGATAGCATAATCCTAGGAATCAAAACAGTTGGCCACTTCGGACTTCGTTTGGTGGTCGATTTTTCGATGCAACCCAGCATCAGCCCAAAGTAGATCGCACAAGAATCCTGGCACCATGTGATATGCTGAAAACTGACCAAAACTGTCGCCCGCAGACCATCATAGATACCGGGTTCGGACTGGGCAATCCCTTTCCCCAAGATTCAAAACAAGACCCGTGGTTTCGTGTTGGATCTATTTTGGGGAAGCATCTGGGTGGAACTGAAAACATCAGGAGGATAGGATATCCAAACATCCTCTGTCGTGAGGTTGGCTGCCATGGAGCTCTGCTGCTTGCCCAGCTTGACAAAGCCCAACCATTTGCCAGTATTTCGTCGAAAAAATGGATTGCAAAATTACTTTCTTCGAGTGATCCCCGCCATGAGCTTTATGTGGCATATAGTGTGATACAGATTTTGACATGCTTTCTGGCAAAACTTTCTGGCAGGGAAGAGGAGGAGATGACAACTCTGATGAAATCTAGAGACCGAAGGTCTCTAGGTCTCTAGATTTCATCAGAGTTGTCCTCTCCTCCTCTTCCTCCTGGCATTCTATCTGACATTTTCTCTGGCATATGCTCTGACATTCTATCTGACATATGTTGAGACATTCTATCTGACACTCTTTCTGGCATTCTTTCTTTCATTCTATCTGGCATTCTTTCTGGCATTCTACCTGACATTCTATCTGGCATTCTTTCTGGCATTCTACCTGACATTCTTTCTGGCATTCTTTTTGGCATATCTTTTGACATTCTTTCTGGCATATCTTCTGGCATTCTATCTGGCATTCTTTTTGGCATATATTCTGACCTTCTATCTGGCATTCTATCTGACATTCTATCTGGTCTTGAGGCCCGGCAGTGCCCACTGGGATCTGGAGCTCGCGGTTGAGGTCCGGCAGTGCCCACTGGGATCTGGAACTCGCGGTTGGGGTGCGGCAGTGCCCACTGGGATCTGGAACTCGCGGTTGGGGTCCCGCAGTGCCTACTGGGATCTGGAACTCGCGGTTGAGGTCCGGCGGTGCGCACTGGGATCTGGAACTCGCAGTTGAGGTCCGGCAGTGCCCACTGAAATCTGGAGCTCGCGGTTGAGGTCCGGCAGTGTCCACTGGGATCTGGCACTCGCGGTTGAGGTCCGGCAGTGGTCACTGGGATCTGCAGCTCGCGGTTGAGGTCCGGCAGTGCCCACTGGGATCTGGAGCTGGCAGATGAGGTCCGGCAGTGCCCACTGCGATCTGGAGCTGGCGAGGAGGAGGCGGCGGAGGAGAAGGAGAANGGCAGTGCCCACTGGGATCTGGAGCTGGCAGATGAGGTCCGGCAGTGCCCACTGCGATCTGGAGCTGGCGAGGAGGAGGCGGCGGAGGAGAAGGAGAAGAAGGAGAAGAAGGAGAAGAAGGAGAAGGAGAAGGAGGACGCGAGCTCTGATAAAATCTCACAACCCTCACCTGGCAGGTGGGGAATTAAATCCCCTATGCAATCAGCTACCTGGTATATATTAAGATGATTTGATATGATTTGATATATATATATATATGTATATATATATTTATATATATGTGTGTGTATATTGTACAATCCGCCAATCTTTTGGGGTTCCATGTTGCCTTTCAGGGGAATATGGAGATGAGTCAAACCCTGATCAGCACCCCCTAGCAAACCCAAAATAGCTGGTGTAAATAAATGGATGTTTATCCTTCTAGACTATGGTATTTCAGGGGTTTGATCCATCCCCGTATCATCCTCCAACCGAGCATTCACATGACAGGCCAGTTCTTCACTGGCCCTCCACTGGCTGTGTGAAGCGGGACGCTCATTTTATGCCTTTTGCTCTGTCATGCTCTGTCGATTCATTTTGCTATTAAAGCAAATGACTGAAGTCTCAAAGTTCAAAGAGTTCCTAGCCCCAGTCGTAGTGTTCCTTCCACCCCCCCCTTGCAGCCCTGGCTGTTCCTTCGTCCGGAATGTCCGTGGGCCGTTCAAGGCGTTTCAAGAAATCAAAACCTGACTCTCAGCTGCTGGTTTAGCAAAGCCCCACAAAAAAGATTCATGGTGGTTTCTAATGCCTGAAATGTGCACCCCTTATTGTTGGGAGGATCAACCCAGCATTCCAATGGCTAGCGCTGGGCTCAACATGCCAAATCCGGCCGTGTTTGGGAGATCTACAATCATCCCCAAATGGTTGCTTGATGGGATTGTTCATGGGGTTGGGTTTGCCGCATTTTGCCGCATTTTGCAACGTGAGAATTCATCGTTTTTGATCCATCCCCATGACGATAGTAACATGGCAACACCATCCCTGAATCAAGGCGGAGCCTCCAGGATCTTCACAAGAGAGCCCCGAAGAGACGCAAAGGATCCGATTTTGGACCACGCAGACCTCGGCTTCGTGGGAACTGTGCGCACCCTCGCCCTCCCCCCTGCCCACAAAAAACAAGTCCAAATGAAAGGCTTTGAAAGGCTTTTAAAACCTGAAGTCCCACCATCTCCCATTCACCAGCAATATTAGTAACTATTCAAACTCTGAATCTTGGAAAACAAAAAAAAGTCTGCGAATGCTGGACTTGGAAGAACATCTTCCTGCTGTGGTCATTCTTGTTTCAAGCTCTCCGAGCAAAGCTGATCCAGTCCACCCTTTTTATGTTGCTTCCAACCGCATATTCTCTCCAGTTTTTGGTGCCCTCGACAAATATACACCAATCAAAACCAATCAAAACCAACCATTCACCAGTCACTTTTCAACATTTCCCCAGTTATAGATCTAGCTTCACCCACCCTTGGGATTTTTTTACCTTCCATTGATGGCTGGGCGTGACATCTCCCGAGGTGCAAAGGGCATGCAGTTGAAGGCCTGGTTGAAGCTCCTGGAGAAGCCATGACACGACTCAACTTGGGATCTAATCCCACTGGGTATATTCCCATTAACCCCCAGTAAATCCCATCATGTTAGAGATCACCAGCTGAATTTTGAGTCCATGGATCCATGTGAGTTAAGTCTTTGCAGTTGTAACTCGTCCACAAATCAGTGGAATTCTAGATTCCATTAGTTTCCCCAGGGCCCCAGACCAGTTGAAACGTCCCCATATTGCTGGGAGAGCTGCAATCAGTCCATCTCAAAAATCCGGAAAAACACCCAACATACTCAGCACAGGTGATGCTCCTACATCTGGGCACGTCTGAAAATAGAGATAAATGGGGAGAAATGGGGTATACGGTGTACCTCCAAAAATTGCAATTTCAACCAGGAAAATGACAATAAACCAATGAAGTCAGGGACATTTCACCAAACAAAATCGCACAACAATCCCTTCAGAATTCATGAGTGCGTTGTGGAGATTTGTGGAGTGCCCTGTGATGCCCCGGTCTTCCACAGTTTCACGCTGTAGTTCATCTTGCAGGCGTCATAGAGCCCATAGATCCGGCTGATAGAGGTACACTCCTGGGCTGGCTGACAGTGGTTCCTCCATAGGAAGCTAATATTGAATGGCACGGAACATGGGGTTTCAATGGGTTTGAATGGCATTTCATTGGGTTTTAGTGAGATTTCATGGGATTCAATGGGGCCTTAATGGGATTCAATGGGAATATACCCAGCAATAATGGAGATGGAATAGGGTTTACCTTCGGGTAATGTAAGATACCTATGGAACATGTCTCACTTATCGATGATAAGTACCGACCAAACATTGCACTTGTCCATAGCTATGCTAAATTACCAGAGATTGACCGACACGGTATAAATAAGTACAATTACAGTATATGTTCATGTATACCACGCACACACACACATATCCGCCGACCCCGGCCTTGCAAGGGGGAGCGCGTCAGGGAAGAGAGGTTGTAACAACAACAACAACAACAACAACAACAACAACAACAACACCAACAGCAACAGCAACAGCAACAGCAACAGCAACAGCAACAGCAACAGCAACAGCAACNACAACAACAACAACAACAACAACAACAACAACACCAACAGCAACAGCAACAGCAACAGCAACAGCAACAGCAACAGCAACAGCAACAGCAACAGCAACAGCAACAGCAACAGCCACAGCCACAGCCACAGCCACAGCAACAGCAACAGCAACAGCAACAGCAACAGCAACAGCAACAGCAGCAACAACAACAACAGTAAAAGGATACAAAAATGTATCTTTTTCTAGGGGTTCAGAAGGGACGTTAGGCAGTTTTTGGGGTTGATTTTGCAGCTGTTCCGTCCTTCAGTGCCATGGTGTTTCCCTGTCGGAGGGCCACGCTTTGAGACTCGGTAGTAAGAGCAGCAGCAGCAGCAGGAGGAGCAGCAGGAGGGTTCTGTCTTTCAGTCTCTTTTTTCTAGGGTTCAGAAAGGACGTTAGACAGTTTTGGGGGTTGATTTTGCAGCTGTTCCGTCCTTCAGTGCCATGGTGTTTCCCTGTCCGGGGGCCACGTTTTGAGACTCGGTAGTAAGAGCAGCAGCAGCAGGAGGAGGGTTCTGTCTTTCAATCTTGTTTTTCTAGGGGTTCAGAAAGGACGTTAGGCAGTTTTTGGGGTTGATTTTGCAGCTGTTCCGTCCTTCAGTGCCATGGTGTTTCCCTGTCCGGGGGCCACGTTTTGAAACTCGGTAGTAAGAGCAGCAGCAGCAGCAGCAGAAGGGTTCTGTCCTTCAGTCTACAAAAAGCGGCCGAAAAATGATGTTTTTCTAGGGGTTCAGAAGCGACGTTAGGCAGTTTTTCGGGTTGCTTTTGCAGTTGCTTCGTCCTTCAATGCCAGGGTGTTTCCCTGTCCGCGGGCCACGTTTTGAGACCCGGTAGTCAGAGCAGCAGCAGGAGCAGCAGGAGGGTTCTGTCCTTCAGTCTACAAAAACTCGCCGAAACATGTTGTTTTTCTAGCCATGGTGTTTCCCCGTCCGGGGGTCAGGTTTTGAGAGTCGGTAGTAAGAGCAGCAGCAGCAGGAGCAGCAGGAGGGTTCTGTCCTTCAGTCTACAAAAGGTGGCCGACAAATGTGTTTTTTCTAGGGGTTCAGAAGGGACGTTAGGCAGTTTTTGGTGTTGATTTTGCAGCTGCTCCGTCCTTCAGTGCCATGGTGTTTCCCCGTCCGGGGGCCACGTTTTGAGAATCATTTCAATGTTGCCGACATTTCAATCTTGGCAAGTTCTTTCCGGGGTCGGCGGCAAGGGCGGCAGCCCTTAAATATATATGTATTGTACATATCTATATATATTTAAATATATAATATATATATATATATGTATACAATTGTATACAATTGTATACATATGCACCTCAGGACCGCGACAAAGGGGTTAGACTCACCACATCGAAGCTACCATTTCAGCCTGCCATCCTATGCCATCGCAAGCAGCCATGCCACCAACAACGACAGTTCTCCCAGGACCAATTCGTGATGAACTCGTGGGGCTAGTGACGACTGGAAACGGAAAAAAACGGCAACGCCCCCCCTGTGACTATGAAAGGAGTGATTGCGAATAGGTCTCTCCAAAAATCGGAATAGTGATGAATCGCGGCAATTCCAAATGGGAAACTAAAGCACTAAATGTTGTTTCTTTTCACCTCAATGTTCAAAAAAACCCTAGGGCCCTTGCATTCCAGTTTTCACCGCACCCTAATCACCAACCAGTGCCCCCCAAGCTTATGGGGGCTCTTTACCAAGGCACATGTCTGCCACGCAACAGGATGAAACCTCAGCAGCGCATGGTGCAGCAACCGCCATGGGTCAAAATCAACCCCGGTTCGGGATCTTTCTTGAAGATCGACCATGAAACATACTCCATATAACATACCCATACCGTATCACCAATTATCTGCACAACTCATAGTCAACACCAATCTGAGGTCGTCAGTTGTTTTGGCAAGCTCCCTCAATTCCTTCCAATCAACATCACTATCCATCCCTCAATGCAAGCAATCCTGCTCACAATCTTGCATACATTTCCCCCTACGAACCACCGATCTAACATGGCAGCTGAACATCAAACAAGTTGACCATTTGTACATGATTTACCCTCTGATCATGTGACATCGCTATGATGGGAAATTATCATTTTAAATAGGTAAATCCGGTAAATCCTCTAAACATGGGCTGCTTTCTACAGTTGTGCTAGATTACCGATGGTCCCAGGCTGAATTCCCTCAAACCAGCTCCCTTACCGGCCAAGCATCTCTCAGGGAACAGACATTTGTACCTCGCTGCTGTTTGGTCCGGATCAGCTGGAGCGGAAATGATGGAGGAAAACCAGTACATATAGTATACAAACATGCATACAAAACAATATACATATCATCAGAATGCTCCAAAGATCCAGGCTTAGGCTTATGAAGACTTTGGCATAATACCAGTTTTACTTCCACACACAGTATCGAAGTAAAATGAAGTAAATAGATCACGGCATCCACATGTGGCCAATGAAAAGAAACGTTGATGTTGTCATTGTGATATGAGATCCAATTATAGGCACAAAACTCAATCAATGGGGAGTCACATCAACAATTGGATGGTGCAACAGTGCAACCTGCAAAACACATAGATTTGAACGCAAAGTTTGGCTAACATCGATTTGCAAAAGAACAGCTTTTACAGCCATTCTACTGAGCCAACTCATTGAGCCATCTATGTTAAAACCTGGGAGATCAAATGCAGCTCCAAATGATTGACGCTGCAGGGTGCACCCAAAAACTGAAGTGGAAGGGTGGAATCCTCAAGAAATGGCCGATTGAAGAGGAAGAAACATCAACTCCACACCGATTTTTGTCGTAATACGTGGTCATAAGTGGTAGTATTCTCCTATGTTGATCCATGTTGTATCCTTCAAATCCTTTTTCCAGTTGGGAATGTGCTGGCTCTTGGCTTGCATATTAGACTTCCAGCATGCCTGTATTTTTTGTGGAGTTTTCTTGGGACCACCATTGTTTGGATAAACCCATGTGAAGATCATAACCATTTCTGCATGACGGCAAAAGCTGTTGCGACAAAGAGACGAGAACAGCAAGCACAAGGTCTCAATGCTGTGATTCCCCCTGGGCAGCCGACTTTCTGCTGGAAATGCAGCAGAATGTACAACTGGACCGTCTCCAATGAGACAAGAAAATCATCGTAAACTTGAAACGTGGAGGATCCCATGAAGAATACCCTACCTACTTCCAGGATGATCACCCTCTGGTAATCAAACGTGGCAATGGGAAAGTCCACTATAAATTGAGGTTCCCATGGGAAAATCAGCTATAAATTGATGGATTTTCCTTTGCCACGTTTCATTACCGGAGGCGATATCGGAGCAACATACAACAAACCCTTGGCCGTTTGCCAAGGCAAAGTTGGGGCAACCCAAGTCACCATTGTCAGAAACCATACTTGGAGGATCATCCCATCTAATACCTGGTTAGTAAGTTTCGTTTTTACCCAGTTATATGTGGGATTACCATGGATTACCCTGTTAGGGGACTTACTGACCATGATGGCTAACCCACTTTTTTTCATTTTCAACTAGCAGAGCTGCTTGGTACTGGCGCCTGTTGCAGTAGTTGCCCAAGCCCACATAGCGCGTGGTCAGGACATCACCACACGTGGCCAAGATATGGCGCAATTGGTGGAAATCACCTGGGTTGCCATGGTCAAGTTACATGGGATGGGGTGAATGTGGTATGGTCATCCATCCCATGATTAATGGGAATCCAAACATGCTGGGCATAACACATTAAATGACATGTATTTCTATGGATTGATATGATTGATGACCAGCCCCCAAAAGGGATATAAAATTCAACCTTTTGACAGTTGACAATGGCACACATGGCGTATGGTAATTTTTCCAATGGCAGCTTCCAAATTTCCAAATGCCATCTTCATTGGGGTTCCGTGTTGAAACAGATGATTCATGCAACATGGCCAAGAGCTGGTGACAGAACCAAAGGTTTTGAGGGTGACTGGTTAGTGCCCACAGGGAACAGACCATTTCACATCCACGATCGATTACTCGCCCCAGTTTGCTGTACGGCGATCCCGCATCATTCTCGGGCATGTTTGGTGATATCATCGTCACATCTGGGTACATTGTATAAATTTTAAAAAAAATCACCAACCTGAAACTTAAAGCCCCCTTTCCTTTGACGAAACTATATTAAACTATCATCTAGTTGGGAAACTCCATTTGTAGCTCCAACTCGCTCCCCCTGGGCCCAGGAGCCACTCAAAGATCCAAAGACCACCACGGCATCGGGGACGTGTAGCAATGGAGGATCTGACCTGTTGTGGAACCATGGTGAGTTCACCACCACCTGTAGCTGGTTTGACCCTTGGAAATCTGTGGAAAAAATTATGGAAAGCCACCATTTCGATAGGAAACTCATTTATAAAAAAAAAGGCAGTCTCTGACAACCCCGCCAGAAATAGCGAGCGCTTGCAAAATTGTCCTCCCTTTATTATCATAGAGGCCCGACTTCAAGAAGGGTTATTGCACACATTGCTCCTAACAAGATTTAAACACATTATGACATGAATCCCGAAGCATAGTAAAAATCCTCGTGGGGTTATGATTATTTAACATCTCTTTGGGGCTTCTATACCACGTTGTGTTGGGGAACATTGATTTCCGTTCGACTCCGCAGTCCCAAGCGACACGGGCTTCAAATAAAAACTATCACTGCTTGCAAACAGCTACGTGACTCTACTATACTATACTAACCTCCAGAATCACCCTCAGAAAGATAGAAGTTGGTAACATCCCACTAAAATAGTCATGTAGTTAAAGTTTTTGTTCTATCCTTTCTTGCAGGGTTTCCATATTAGAATATGTTACCATATTATATTATCATACATGAACTATTTATGTATTCATGGTTCCCATAGTAGAGAGGATGAACCATAGACAGAGATCGACAGCCAAGCGGCAGAAAGACTTTCGAGGACAATTCGCAAAGGCGAAAGAGATCCTTCGACGAGTCAAGCCTGGAGTAAGATCTACTTACCCTCTGGTTCTGTCAGCTATTGAACATGGCCATTTATAGTTGATTTACCATGATTTGCCTATATAATAAAATTGACAATTTTCCATTTCCGTGTTAGTTCACCAGAGGGTATGGTTAATGGGTTTTATTGACTTAATATTGTAGAGGAATCTAACTGTAAATGCTGTTTAAGTGACAGTGACGTGACATGTATATATAATTATATATATATATGATATGGATGAATTATATAACTGGAAATATCTGGAAATACTCTTTGCAGATACCAAACATGAATATGTTTGGAAGAAAATTGCGTATTCAACGGTAATAATTGGCACAGATTTATCCAAATGTTGGTTGATATCAACCTCTGGTTGATTTGAAAAATCGGGGACCCACCACCAGTGAGTTTGGTCCTCTTCTGCAATGTCTTGAAGATATCGGGGTCCTCCTGAGCTGCCACGGAGACGGTCACAGCTACAAGAACCTATGTAGCTATACATTGATACAATTTGATGCAATTTGGTAATTGAATGTAATCAATAGTGCGATTCTTTTCCAAGAATAAGAATGAACAGATATGAAAAGTATGCATGTTCTTGCACGCGCTTGATATTCCAATATCCATGCTGTAACAAAAAGCTCACTTTCCCACAGCATCTCAGCCGTTGTCCTTTGGGGTCCGTCAAGGTGTTAATGAGCTTCCAAACGTTCAGCCCCTTAGCACCGTAGGCGATCAGGAAACCCTTTCCCCGTTCATATTAAACACCCCCAAGAAATCATGGTGGATGTAGGGGATGAAACCATATGAAACCACATATATTTGGAATCCAACTAATTATAGGATGCTGTATTGGGTGTTTACATGTGTTTAGTATTAGGGGCATGGGACTATTGATGTTGCCTCACCACTGAAAGTACCGTCTCCGACTGCAGTTTAAAGGTTTTGACAACATAAATTTGGCGATAAAAAATGGAGTCTCCGGCCAAAATGTTCCCTCAAACCAATCAAACTGAAAAGTAGCAGTTGTCCCCGAATATCATCACCCATTTGAATGGTGATCGCCATGTATTCCCTATACTAACCATTTATTAACCACTTTTGGATGGTTATTGACGGTTATTGACCACTCATTCCCTCTATTTGCTACATCCTCCCATCTCTGCCGCCGAGCTGCACCAGTGATTACCAAGGTGAGAGTCAGATCTCCTGAAAAACGGACGGCACTGTGCGATATCCCACGTTGGTTGTGCTGATGGCTCCATCTATGTTGATGGAGCGGTTGTTTTCATGCTGCGAACACCCTGAGATGTTGGGTGTTTTGGACATGTTTGGAGCATTTTGGCCCCCCAAAAGCAAGGCCGAATACAGTCTCTCATGTCCTTGGACATGTGGAGGTAACGTATCTAAAGGGTTTTATCATACTATAAGTTTGTTGGTTGACGCAGGATGTTTGGCTGAGAACAGTTGATTGGCACATCTACCCTCAAATCCAACATGGGACAGCCCCCAATATGCTGTCACCCAGCTTGTGAATCGTTTCAGATCGGCAACCAGCCATCTCTTCACGAGTTCTTCCTACAACAAAGCTGGCTGGTGGTTCGGCAACTCAGCCCGCAAAACATCAAGCTGGGTATATGAATCGTTTCAAGTCAACGCAAAGCAACATGGAAAACTGGAGAAACAGGAAACCATCAAACATATATTAAGTAGAGAAGACAAATCGTTCAAACTCAAAAAGAGCAAAGAAGCATGACACTGAAACCATCAGTTTCATATCAAGTTGGGTATGCAATTCATTCCAACAAAGGAATCATCTACAACATCTACACATATCTATTCATAAAGAGCTAATCATGACCGATGAACCATCTATAGTCATCATCTACATCGTATCATCTATACATCCATCGTCCATTGGAACTATCATTTTCATCATCCATAAATGGCCCACAGAAAATCACCATAGCTATGTTAATCATTGGATTGGTTTAAGGGAAAATTTACAGGAAACCATGGTTTTTACCATCAAATATAGAGGTTTCCTGTAATTTTTCCCTTAAACCAATCCAGTGAAAGGTTTCCTCATCCTTCAGGTGACGATCCTGGCGGAAAAAACGATGGAAATCCCATTGGAAAGCCATGGAAGATCCTGCAAACAACGATGGAACACTATGGAAATCCCATTGTTTTTTTCATTCCGAAGTTCCGAAATGATCCACTCTATATTCCCAGATGGTGGATTTTGGATATTCTGTGCTCATTGGAGGGCAAACCATGTTCAAAGCCGCGCCTCGAGACTTAAAACTTGACACGCCGGTGGGGGTCCACCTGTCCTTGGCCGTACCCGCAACAGTGTCATCAAATATGGGCCGCTGGTCATGATAACCATCTGCTAAAATGCCACTTATCAGGTAACATTAAAATGGGGCATGGTTTATTACATGGGTTTACCACATGAATAATATCGGCTAACTATACTTTACCCTATAATGATATGATAATCATATAAATCCCATTCATAATGCCATCATTTGGTGATTGAATCCGATAAGTCCATGATCCAATCAAGATCCCCGAAGAATCCCACAAATTACCCCGTGGTCATTCAAGATATATAGCTATGGTATAGATGGCCCATTATATATATGATAAACATGATAACTTACCTCCAAAACATGGGCTTTGCCAGTTGGCAAACGGTTAAATAACCAGAAGAGGTATATAATTAAAACCACAGTGGTTCTAGCGACATACTATCATCATATGGTAAAAAAAGTTGCTATTCCCATACTATTCCCATATGATAAATATAGTAAATGCTGGTTTCCTAAAATGGGGTACTCCTAAATCCTCCATTTTAGCAGGATTTTCCAGTATAAACCAATGAGCTATTTTGGTGCCTCCATTTATGGAAAGCCTCAAATCTACACAAATATGGTAACTATTGTAGTGAATGAACATTCCTATATATAAATATGATAAAGATTCCCATGCTATTCCCATGAAAAGTTATTCCTACTAAATATATTGAAGGATACCAAAGGATACCCTCTGGTAAACTAACATAGCTATGGAACATCACCATTTTTAAGGGTGAAAATCAACTATTTCTATGGCAATTTTCAATAGCTGTATTAAATTNGGATACCCTCTGGTAAACTAACATAGCTATGGAACATCACCATTTTTAAGGGTGAAAATCAACTATTTCTATGGCAATTTTCAATAGCTGTATTAAATTACTATCTGGTAAATGGATTGGAAGACTAGTATTCCTCTAAAAATAGCTATTCTCAGGGTCTATGTTAATATGCCAGAGGGTATCTCAAAGGATCCCAAAGCATACCCTCTGGTAATTTAACATAGCTATTGAAAATGGCCATATTTATAGTTGATTAAAACCCATTCAAAAATCATGGTGATTTTCCAGTTNTCCCAAAGCATACCCTCTGGTAATTTAACATAGCTATTGAAAATGGCCATATTTATAGTTGATTAAAACCCATTCAAAAATCATGGTGATTTTCCAGTTCGCAAACTGTAAACCTTTACGGATACCCTCTGGTAAACTAACATAGCTATGGAACATCACCATTTTTAAGGGTGAAAATCAACTATTTCTATGGCAATTTTCAATAGCTGTATTAAATTNTCCCAAAGCATACCCTCTGGTAATTTAACATAGCTATTGAAAATGGCCATATTTATAGTTGATTAAAACCCATTCAAAAATCATGGTGATTTTCCAGTTTGCAAACTGTAAACCTTTACGGATACCCTCTAGTAAACTAACATAACTATGGAAAATCACCATTTTTTTCGGGGGAACATCAACTATTTCCATGGTCATTTTCAATAGCTCTGTTAAATAACCATCTGGTAAATGGATTGGAAGATTAGTATTCCTCTAAAAATGGCCAACTAAAAATGGTGATTACCAAAGGGTAATCCGCCCACGTTTTGGCCACGCATCTTGGCCACTTCTCTCTTCACCGCCTGGATGGATGCCTCTGCGGCACCGCGCCAGGTGGCCACAACGTCCCCTGCAGCATGGGAGGCCGAAGTTTTGCACGGAAACCTCCGGGTTTTGCCCTGGGGACACGTAGGAAAACCATGGGAAAACCATTGCAACCACTGGGAAATTTTGATTTAGTGTGATTGTAGTTGGTTGAACTGTTCAATGCGATTAATGTGATCATTTTATAGATGTGTATCCGCTTAAGATCAAGATCGCGAGCTCCCAGTGTAACGAGAAGTTCTTGGTAGCTTTAAGGGCCCATGTTGACTTCACAGAACGATCACTTGACCTGTGGTTTCAACCCAATATCAGTCAATTGACATCCTCATCTCAGGTAGGACCAAGAAAGTAATCCCCGAAAAAGATAGGAAACATCAAAACATGGCCTAAATTGGCATAATATAGCCAACCCCCCAGAAAGTACTGCGTTACAGTCCCAACGCATGATCTGATTGAGCCGAAAAAATCGACAAACCCAGAAACTGTGCAAGTGTAGCGCCAGTCACTTTTTGTTTGCTGGAATCGCTCGCAAACTCGGAGACTTTACTGCGATAAAGATGGAGTGGAGAGAAATGACTATAGTGACTTGATCCAGTGCCATCCCTGGAAATTCATCCTCAACATGGTTGCTGGAGCGGGATTTCAATCGTTAGTGAGCCCCCTGCCAAGTCAATCTCCATGTTTGCTGGTGAATCTCCACATACAAGTAGTTTGGTGCTTACCGCAAGCCTAGGGCCAATTCCACTCCACTTCCACGGACCAAACGTGTGAAACAAAATGGGAAGGCAACAAACACGACCGCTGCGTGCGCCCAGGGATTTTTTGGTTAGCTCTTGCATCCTAAATTCAACAAGAAACATCAAAATGAAGGATTGAAGAGGCACTGTAACTGCAGATTTACAAACAAAACCAAAACAACGGGTCGGTCTTAAGCTTAACCAATATCTGCTTCACCTCTGAAGAATCTTCTTTGCCAGAATGTAAAGAAGAACGCAGCAAAAACACAATTTTTGGATGGTTAGACATCATCAAATCCCATGGTTTCAGGTTAAACACTTCCGATGCTTTTCGCTACCGGCCATAGACCACCAAGCCCGGAAGCTCGTCTTCTTCGTCCTGGGGATTCAGGAGAATCATGAAACTCTAACGTGGCCTGGGTGAATCCATACCTTGATGTCATCTGAGTTGCTGAGACACCTCCCACATTGCCGCCTCTTACCCCTAGCTCGAGAAAAAGCTTTGGTTTCATTCCATGGTTTCCAAAAATCAAGCAATAGAAACACATATGTAACTATTTCAACTGGAACTACATCATAACACTTTTTTTGTTGGCTGATTTTCCAACATTTCCAACCCAGTCTGCTCCTTTCCTCGCCCTTCGCCGGTGCACACCATCCAGCCGTCCTCTTCCCATCGCTCCAAGGCTTCCAGTTGGGACAACAGACTGGGACCGCAGGTCTCCTTAAGACACTGGCTGACGCTCGGATAGGCCAGGCCAATGTTGAGGAATTGGAAGAATTGGAGGATTCCAAAGCGAGAAAAAATGATGAAAATCTTTGGAATCCATCATTTCCTATCCATTTCTGTGCTTCAAATTCCAAGTTTCTTGGTTCGATTCGTCGCCAAGTCATGTTTGATTAAGAGAATGTGATTATAACCATCTTCACCATCAATTTAACCATCATTTAACCGATTTAACCATCATATTTCACCCATTTTCATCACCAAAAGCTCCCATTCCCTGGTTGAAATCGACCCATTTTCACCATCCAGGTACAAGGACCGGCGTGGCCATGAGATCCACCTCCTCCAACAACTCCTCCAGCGAAACACCGTCGTTGGCGTTCAAGGACGGCAAGGCCAGGGCTTCGTCCTAGGCTGGTAAGCCACAACAAACCGGTTGTGAATGGGGAACAACATTGATGTGAAACGAGAAGGATGTTGCCATCCTAAAGTCCTTCAAACATATTCGAACATCATAAATCATAAGTTCTTAATGGATTGGTTTGAGGGAAAATCGGTCGGAAACTGGATTGTTTGTGCATCAAACTGGGTTTCCTGCAACTTTTCCCTTCAACAAATACTTGGAAACAGTCGTCTCTCTTGAAAATGAAAATCAATCATCAGCAAGCTGAGCAAGCTACATTCTTCAGATCAATCCTAAAAAAATCAAAAAAAAACAATATCCTAATTTGCTAAATAAAATCCATTTTTTTCCCATTCCCAGAATTGTCCAGAATTGGTCGAAGGGAAAATTGGAACTCAAGTTTGAGATAAAAAAAGTTTACACACCTAACATTCTCCCCAAAACCAAACCACATTGGACTTGTCATTTTCGACTTTCTTAGCGTTTCAATCCAAAATTTGGCTGGTTGGATCCTCAATTTTCCTGAAAAAAATCTCGAGCAATCTGCCGAGATTCCGTCATGCCATACCATCGTCCCTCCCTCGCTTCAGATGTCGTGCGACCCTTACGCGAACGACCACGGCGGAACTGGCCTAGGATCATCGATTCACCAAGGAGATGAGGATAGGCCCCCAACACCGCTGAACTGAACCTTTGGTTCAAAAACACAGAACCGAAATGACATGACATGACATTAAATGATAGAGACATTGGAGGAATATATCTCAATATATCTCAACATGATGTTTTTGCAGCCTGGTGAGACTGGATTTGTCCCAGTATGCATGTAGAACACTCTTTCAAACCCACAAAAATGATGATATATGACGATAATTGACGATATATTCCAATGATAATGGGGACTACTCTGGGATTTCATGGTTGCTTGGTTCTGCATCCCAACTGGTAACTGCAAATGGCTCACATTCATAACCGTTCTTTTCCCATGTATAAGTTGATTAAACCTCCAATAAAATGTACAAATATGATCAAAATATGATCAAATATGGACCTCCACCATCATTTGTAGATCAGTTTAGATCAGTTGATGATCAGTTGATTGTTGCCAAGGTACAGGTCATTACACCAACTGAGACCCCGCACCTCGTCCATAGCGTCTGGGCCGCCGTTCCTTCGGCGTTCGCCGCGTCTCGAAGCTTTCGGCGCGGCCGGCCGATTCGGAGGAGGCGAAGAAGGCGTTGGCCGCGCCGGGGAAGGAACCCAGGAAGGCCCAGGGCACCTGACGATGACTGGGCCACTATCATCATCCATATATATATATATATAACTTGTGCCTAACATATACATCAACCATGGATATAGATGTAGACATATCAACCTTTTTTGGGGGTTTGTGATTGGATTTGGGGGTGTGAAATCAGCCAGCAAATGACATTTGAAAGCAGCAACCGCCCACTTTAGCACTGCCCAGTTAACTTTTACGACCGAACAAGATTCTCAGTTGTATCTGCCGATTTATGTTGGTTAAACCAGCCTGGACTAAATAACCAACACTGTAACCCGGTTTTGAAGGTGCAACAGTTTTACCATCCATTTCAAAGGGATCAAAATTGGATTCCGGGATGTTATAACCACCATTTCTGTTCCTTTGTGGACCAACACCGTGCCCGTTTTGACAACCAAAACGCCAGGACTTTCTCCTCTGCCGAGTCCAACACCGGGCACTTCATGTCCACCTGAGTTGGCGATGAAACCAATTCCATCATGGCTGAAGTATCTCTTGTTGTACAGATATGGTGAGTAAAATTATTCCATATATTCTTATATTATTTATAGGATATTTATAGTTTTACTTCTCACTGTATAGAATAGTATCATATAATATCAACATCAGATTGATAAACCCTTACGCCATTCAATTGAAAGCTACCATTGAAGTAGCAAATCCTCACTATTTGAGGGGTGCCCTCCCTAATTACATGATCAACCAGGGTGTATAAATCAGGATTGACATCATGTCTTTTACAAATGTGGGACTAGAATGCGTATGTGGAGCATTGATGGGGTATACATTTCTCATATGCAGCATGCTTGGGATGACCGCAGTGACTGATAAATGTTTTTGCATCCCTGAGAAAACTCAAGCAAACATACCCAGGACCCCAGGGTAAATTAACACAGATGTGGAAAACCCATGCTTTCCTTAGGAAAAAGATCTACAACAGGATGGTAACTTTCAGGTAGACTTGCCATGTAAAATCTTGAAATGAAGACTCTTGTCTTGCCAATTCACTGCTTTCATGGAGGTGTAATCAGGACTCAGGGGAACTGATGCGAAGGGATCCAACGGCACATAGGGAGAACATGGGAGAAGCACAACAAACACATGAATAAATGGGGGTTTCCTAAAATGGAGGTACCAAAAAATGGATGGTTTATAATGGAAAATCCTATTAAAATGGATGATTTGTGGGTACCCCTATTTTAGGAAACCACCAAATATACGCAGGGAACAATGGGAAATGGCTAGATAATGAAAGACAATCCATCCTGTATACATTCAAAACCTTCCAAACATGGTCTATCGTTTATATAGCATACTTATACATACGCGCATATTTCGTATCGAAGCCCTTGAAAAAAAAATAGAAAAACACATAATCCCAGTAATTCTAATAGCAGCAAATGATACCCTCTGGTAATTAAACGTAGCTATTGAAAATGGCTATAAAAATAGTGGATATTTTCCCATTTATAGCATGGTGAGTGTCCATAGTTATGTTAGTTTACCAGAGGGTATCCGTAAAGGTTTACAGTTTGCGAACTGGAAAATCACCATGATTTTTTCATGGGTTTTAATATGATAAATATGGTCATGTTCAATAGCTGTGGCTTCCATGGCGAACTGTTAAATAACCAGGGGGTAATAGCAACAAATGATATATGATTTTTTTGGGGGGCTGCCCCAGGGCTGCCACCCAGACACTGGTAGCCATCCCGTCCCCGAGCGACGCCAGCTCTTGCCAGGACCACCCAGGGTCAAGGCCAGACCTTGAGGGCGGCTCAACAACCTTGGGCATATAATGATAGTAGATAACAATAGTAAATACATACTGATGCAAATATATAAATATGTTGCTACTGGTGACATATATATATATATTTACAGCTTTACTGATGCTAATATATATATATATATATATAAATAATAAAACATGTTACCACTAGTGACATATAGAACTTATATAATACGATATGGTAATTTGATAAGAGTGAAAAACGCATGGTAGTCGCAATAAAGAAATGGGGATAATACATAGCAGTTTTTCGTATAAATGGTCGCAATCATACAGTATTAATATTAATGATGATAAACGCAATGCTAATAACAATAACACATTTGACAAATATGGCAATAAACTGTTATATATATATATATGTAGAGACATGGTAATAAGAGCAATAATACTAGTAATAATCCAAATAGAAATAGGAATAGGAATAGCAACAGCAAAAATATAATGAACACCATTGAAACATTGCAATAAATCATAAAACTGGAGTACTGAATGGTAAGGATGATAAATACATTGTATACATATTTATAGTTTCCAATGATGCACAAACATGGCATATTCCACATGGTAGACAAACAATATAGAAATGTTATTTTCTGACTGAATACACCAAATATGTACATAACATAAAAATGAACAAACATGGGTGCACATGACTATCTTCGTAGCTCCCTCCTATCTACCTAGCTATCTGCCTATCTACCTACCTACCTACCTATCTAAAGCCTCGCGATGTTTACTGGACGGCAACCCCTACCAGAGCCGCTTGTTGCAGGGTCCAGGGTTTACATTGCACATTTGATGCAGGATGTTCTTGAGCACTGACATAGACCAGCTGTCCAGGTAAAGCTATCCATGATTGCATATTAATTATTGGACAGAAGCTGGCTGGTCGCTACTCAAGTTCAGGATCCTGAGTCACTTCTTGAGTAGGGTCTCTCAGTATCAATCAGCAAGTGTGGTCCTATGTATGTCCCATCTTACCCTCTGGTACTCCATGGCAATGAAAAATCACTCTCCATCATTTGTCCGCCAGTTAAATTTGAGGAATCATAGGAATCATACCATAAATGGATGATTTTTCCCATGGATTATATTCCCTAACTGTCAACCTCCATGCCGGCCACCGAGCTGCCATTGGCGTCCAAGGCCTTGCAAACGAAATCATCATAGCCTCAGCGCATCTCGTTATCGTGATGTGATTACTGGTGCTTAGCAATGGAGGAACGGGACGCATGTTAATAGTTATGGACTGGATCATTCCCCAATCCCTAAGCACACTTTTAGGTGAACCCACGTCTGTTTCTTTGGGATTCATACTTCTGTGGACCAAGTATGATTGCATCTGCATGGGTACTTTTGCTACTTAGTTCAAGAATAATTTCACATAATTTCATATATTGTACATATCCTCCTTGCCGAGACTTTTGCATCCAACATCCAGCGTAGTGTGGTTCTAGCTGGGCTATACCCGGACAATCCCGAACATACCAGTCATTATCAATTAATCTACAGTAATCAATAGACACACACATGTATATATATTCTCATATGTAGGTACAGTATATACAAAATCACATCATAGATAAGCAACATCTATGAGTGAAAGGCCCTCCTGTAAATTTACACGGATACAAAGGCACACGATTTTCCACTGAATATGATCGTTCTGGTGCTTCCTTTCCATATAAGTGCGTTATTTCTTGTTACTTTTAACCGGAACTTTGTAATTGGATCACTTCGGAATTGGATCAAAAGCACCAACAACTCCCAACTCCAACTGATTCCAGTTCTCAGGGAGCCCCCAACACATTTTATGACTTCCCATTCAGAAGCTGGATGAGTCTTGTTGGTTGCTTCTCATATTGCTGGCTACCCCATTGTGCTCTCGTTAGACACATGTATAGCAGCCCTATCTGATAGCGGAGGTATCCACTTTTTGCGCTGACATATCACCAGTATCTATCCCTATCATCCCATACGGATACCCTCTCGTAATCAAACATGCCGTGCTGGAAAATCTCCTATTGAATTCAACGATTTTCGCACAAAACCTGCATTTAGTTGGGGGATTTCCAAGCAAGCCATGTTTGACTAGCGGAGGTTAACCATTCTTAAAAACTAGCTCAGCACCATATTGGCTATGAACCATTGAATATAACCAAGCTTAGTTTCTTATACCTCAAATATATCCCAATAGCTATCCCCATTGTAGTGATGATCACAATTGTGATGGGACTATCCCCTATACAGTAACACTTGTATGGTGCCTCGTATTTCTCCCGTTATCCCACTATCAATAACCATTCGCAAATCCCGTCATAATCATATCAATTCGTTATATATACATATATATATATATACATAATATCCAAACATGTATCCATACGTTGTACTGATATCCCAACAACTATCCCAGTAGAATACTAACCATTTAGGGATAAGTTATATATTTTGAATCTATGGGATCTATAACTTCTAACGGGATAACATTGGATGACTATCCCCATTAATAACCATACCCCAGCATGAATCCCAATATAACTATCCACAATGCTTGAGGATATCGCAATAACCATGAAACATAACCACTATTGTTGAATATTGATAATATACCCCCTGTTAATGACTGTATGGCAAATATATCAACTGATTTTTTTCCTGAACTAATCACCGATTATTCTGTATAAATGGTGCCTAATATGAACAACAAGACTAACCTTCCACCACTAACAACTATCCCAAATCCCTATATATATATACACTTATATCAACTGGGTTTCAATACTCATGGTCTACTTGATTTGGATGATTTTGGGGTACCCCCATGACTTCGGAAACCTCCATATATCAAATACATACTAATTACTAATAGTTTTCCAAATCTGGCTATGTATATATCCATCCATCCTCATCCATCTATCTATCTATCTATCTAAGAATATCAAATATATGCCGAGTATCCCGATGATATCCCATGATACATCCCAGGCACCATCCAACTCATCGTGCACATCGATTTTCAGCAGCAAATCTGCGGCGAAGCGCGCGTCCTTGTCTTTTTGGCAGGCCGCGGCGTAGGCGGCCAAGCCTCGGCGCGGCCCGATTTAACCAAATATGTTAAGTAAGGCCCGCTACGATGTTATGGGGGATACCACTCTAGTTAGCTTTATTCTGATATGTGCCCTGAAAGTAAGATATATATATAATTTATATATATTTATCTATATATTATATGTGCATTTGTAATATGTATATTTAGAATATGTGTTTTTGTTGATCTATGGGAACATCTTCGTAGATCGCTTTGTCAAAAAAACTTGCGATGATTAGCTAACAATATTACAGGACATATATATATATAATATTGTATGTGTGTATGTACATTGCATAAAATATGTTGACAGTCAGATCTAACCAAGCATGAGATATCTCGAATGTCAAGTCTTCCCCCCCAAAAAAGGACCAAACAAACACAAAGAGAGGATTTCAAGACTGACTCCAGTATACTACTGGTGCGGAAACAGGGTTGTTACCCGAAGAAAAACAACAACTGACAGTTTACTCCTGTAGATAGACAGATAGATAGATAGATAGATAGATAGATAGATAGATAGATAGGTAGATAGATAGACAAATAGGCACATAGATAGATAGATAGATAGATAGATAGATAGATAGATAGATGGATGGATAGATAAATAGATGGACCTATGGATATATAAACAATACTATATATCGGTAACTTTTTGTATACACATACCCTTTCCTGGGGTAGATACCTGCTACTAAATGATCAATCCGGCATCCTACCTTCAGGGATCATCCAAGCCAGACTCCAAAATAAGTGGGCGATTTGGAATGCAGGCAAGGTGTGACTCGGAAAAGCACCGGATTTTCCAGGGAACCAACATGCATTAAAGTGTCAAGATGTGTCAAGCACACACCTACATAATTTTCTAGAAATTTGACGTCCACCTTTTGAACACATCTTGTGTGGCAAACCCATACAAAGAAATAACGAACATGTCGAACCCTAGGCCCCAGGCCCCAGTGCAGGTCACCTTGGACCCTATCCACCTAGTGACTCCCAAAGGAATAGACGTCCATCTCATTTTTGTACCATTGCGCAATGGTTTGGTGTGCGTTTCCCACTTCCTCGGCTGGCACGAGATCACCTGGGTTAGGACCTCCACAGCCCTTGCTGTGCCTTGATTATGGTCCAGTCACGGCAAGTCATGGACGTGATTTGGAAAGTAGAGCTACATCTGCATATGAAGCTGCAGAAACTGTTTTTTTTTTTTTTTTTTTCGATGCCATACTTGCAATCGTTTACATGTGCAAACATGTGTGCCATGATTGTCGGGCAGTTCCCTGACACTTGCCCACCACGTGACGCGGAAAAACCCATCTCATTTTGCGATTTGGGGGTCCCTTAAGCATCAAATGTTGGCACTGGAAAACCAATCAATCAGTTCGATGATTTGTCCACACGTAGATTACTGGTTAGCTTTATCCAACACCTGTATATTGGATTCACGACGGATGTCTCATGGTCAACACGTCACAACAGCCAAGAAAGTCATGAATGGGAGAATCCCAGGGACTGACGAATTCAATTTTTTTTTGCCATTTACTAGAGTCATCTAATGTCCTACATTCATCAATCATGACTACCCTCTAGTAATTTGACAACGTCGTTGACGATGGAAAAAAATCATCATTTTCACCAGTTTACTATGGAAACATCACCATTTTCACCAGGGAAATCATCATCACATATCATCACTCATCAATGACCCATGCCTTCCATCGGCGCCCAGCCGCATGGCTGTAAGCCATGTCGGTGGCCATCGGATCCACTTCCTGGGCGACGGGGGATGCATGGTGCTAGACATATCCCAAAGAAACACTATGGTCATCCCAAAAAAAAGATAGAAAAGGGAATCTTCACTCATTTAAAGGGGATTTAATATTCCAGAATCTTTTCAGGGATGACTATAACTTCCATAATCCCGCTTTTTCGTTTTTTTTCCATTATCCTCTGGTAATCAAACCTGGCTACTCAAAGCTCCTTGTAACGGATGTTACAATGTTCATCATAGGAGAAATGCCAAAATGTTCCGTCCAACTAATATATGTCCCCAAAATGGTGGGGAAACCCGGAACGGTGTCTGCCACCTTGGTTTCCCAGGGACAAAATTGCTGAAGAATGATACGGTTCAACGTGCACCATATGAATGTCAATTCGGATCACCACCACGTTTCTAGTCTTGAATATAGAACATCGTTGACACCAACTAGATATTCTTAGGCCCCAACACCAACTAAACATTCTTTGGCCATACCAAGACCTCTAGGTGGCAGCAGTTTTTGCTGCATTTCGCATCACTCTGTAAGGGGTTTCCAGGGATCAGCTCCGTTGAATCAAGACTCCTGATCCCACACTTTGATCTTTTGAATGCGACCTGCGGATGATGTCACGAGGACGATCACCTATTCATCCATTCAGTCCACCCATAGGTCCATAAAAATCTGACCCATGGGATGGATATGGATGGATAAGATGATAACCAATGACAACTATATCTTGTTCATCTTGTCTGGAACTCTGTTCCGACTTGGATCTTGCAGGATGTTCATGGAAATATGAAAGATCCTGGGAGTATACCTGGGCCTATGACACTGAACCATGCGAACAACCCCTTGCTGCATCAGTTCAATCACCAGGTGCCAGAACTGAAATGGAACCTGAACGCCCGCAGTTGGCTGGCGTGCAACTGGAAATATGGCGGTGCTTAAGGCTTACCGTCCGGTGTCATCAAACATGGCTAGCCAATCCCCGAACAAAATGGAGGTTTTATTTTGAACATCATTGAAGTCAATGGCGGATTTTTCAGCAAGCCATGCTTGATGACCAGATATTTCTTCAAAATGTCCAGCTCCTGGATCTCAACTTTCCTCTTGCTGATCTTGCTGAGGCTGACCCGATGGGCTTCGGGCGTCATGCCACTTCCCACCCAGGCAATCCCTTTCCCCCAAGGAGCATCCCTTAGAAATCCTAGTCAGTAAATTTGTTCATTTTGTGTGTTCGAAAATGTAACTGGGATATGATCAGGCAGAAGGAATTAAAATAATCCCGAAACCAGGAAGGTATTAGTAGCTGATCTTTAACTCCTTGTAACTGGCATATGACGGGCTAGATCCCACTTGTGAACCAAGTGCTGAGGAATTTCTGAGTGAATCACTCCACTTTCTGGATGTCTGTTCAAAAATGTCAAAACCAATGTTCCATGACTAACAGCCATACCCCTGCAGCAACTTCCGCTTTATCATCTGAGAATTATCGCATCAAATCATCCCATTAAACCATTCAAACAGAGTATCGCCAACCCCATGCATGGTTTTTTCACGAACGACTGAATATAATAGTAATCATCAACATCTCAAATTGAAATCTCAACTCTGAGTTGGAATGTATGTTTTTGGGCATTTTTTTTTCCCTACTGTATCAGATTTATTCCAGCAAGTATCCCCATGACATGGGCCCATTCGCCTCTAAAGGCGGAGAAGAGTTTGGTTCCGTGCCCTTGCCTTGGTGGCGGTGAACACTCCATTGGCAAACTATAGTTGTAATGTGGGTAAAACAATAATAAACCACCCATTTGGGAATGGTTTATACCACCCATTTATGGTGATTTGGGGCATGGTTTATTATTGTTTTACCCACATTAGTTTTGTAATGTTTTGTAGATAGATGTGACACTACCTTTAATACTCAATACGAATATATACGAATGATCTAATGACCCATGGGTAGAAAAACAGACCAAACTCAACAGTATTGTATCCGTCTTTGGAACAAACATCTTGACAAGCATCCATCAGCCTAATTAGCTTGTTGTTGGCTTGGATGCAGCATCTTCCCTTACAATGTTCTCACAGGCTTTCTCAAACCCAACCTATGATTTCAATGGATTTGATTATATAAATCATTGCTCCACATTCATTTTCAGTAGTGTGGTAGACCCTATAAAAACCATCCCCCAAAATCACCAATTTTTATGGATGCTATAAACTATAAACCACCCCCAAATGAGAGGTTCAATGATGTTCAATGATCATTGGGTTTCCCCAGTTAGATACCTTTGATTTGCCCAGTTCCATGGATCAAGGTGCCCCACATAGAGATGCTTTCGTGAGCATGTGCTGGGCGCAAAGCCATAGGAGCGACCGATCCTGGGTTGCTGGGAAGATTTCCGAGTCTATAACAATTCTATTCTCCACTTTTTTTTTGGGAAGAAAACTAATGATTGATGGATTCTTTTCAGAGAAACATGGTCTGAACACCAACATGTTCAAATATTTTCAAGCTAGCCAAGTAGCCTCACGAGTTCAAGATTCCTTCTCAAGGCTCATAGGTTGCATTGCTAGCTTCAAGTTTGTTGGAGATGTCAGTTCATTCCAGTTCATTCCAGTTCTGGGTGGCTACAGTTCAAATGTTAGACCGAAATATACCAACATGTGTGTGTGTGTGTATGTATATATGTATATAGTGATATGATATTTATATATTTTTATATATATATATTATATATATATGCATCGGTGTATTTCCCTCTCTATGTATTTATACATGTAGTAGATAGTCTTGCATTGGCCGCTGGTGGGCCTGGGTGGGTGTCCCTTTTGGCCCACTGCGGTGTTTTCCAAGTGACAATTCACCGTCACGGAAGACATTGTACATGCCCACCTAAGAGTTGAAGTTGCTGATGTCGGGAGTTTTTTTCTCGCACCACCAGCAACTATAAATCAATTCACATACTCCTCTGGAAATCTAACATATGGAAAATGTTCCACTTATAGATGATTTACCTATCAAGACTGCTGATTATGTTTAATTTTCCACAGCTATGTGAACCTACCAGAGGGTAGGATTTTATGGATTTTCACTCCTGACCATCAATTTCCGGTTGTTGAGCAGCTGGCGGGACCGGTACCGGCTCATTATCTATGATGAATCATCCTTGTCATGGGTGGAAAATCAACCAAAAACAACTGTGCCTACTTTCCATTCTCAAGCACTTCTCGTGACTTCCTATTTTTTTCTTCCTCTGACAGGTACCTCAATCTTGGTGGATCATTTCCAATTCTTGCTTTGAAACAACAAGGACACATTTTCTGGCATCCCAGGAATAGAGGGCCCTGGAACCCCAATCAGCTCCTACAAAAAAAACGTGCAAATGGGAAGTCATGTCTGATGGTAGCTGGTTGCGGCCCATCAGTCATGTCCACAAAAAGTGAACATGACCCAGGTACTGACGTTCTTGGTTGCATGTCCGTTTTTCCGAGACATCCGTAAATTAATGCATCCCAATTCTGCATGATTATAAGAGCGCGCATCTTTCATGCTTAATTCTAATATATCAAGCATGCCATGATTTTCCTTACTTTGGTGTCAAGACTACCTTTTTTGCCCAGGTTTAACCACTCACCAAATTTTGATGTTCATGCCATGTGCTTCAGAGGTGCTGCACTGACTGTGAAGAGAAAGGAGTGTGCTTGTCGCTCCGTGGGGTCCCAACACTCTTCCTGCGCCGCACTGGCCCCGTTCCTTTGGTTCCGAGATGGGCTTCAACCAAAATGGGAATGCTTTGGGGTATGATCACTATTGTTGATGTGTTCCACTAAAAAAGGGATTCTTCAAAAAGTTGAAAAACCTTCATCCAATCCCCAAAGCATATGGATGGTTAACCACCAAACCTGGTTGATTAAGGCCCCTACCGTAGGTATGAGATTCTTCTTTGATTTCTGGTGAAGTAGTTTGAGCTGGGCCAATTGCAATCAGCTAAAATGCAAACCAAATAAAAACTAGAATACTAGTTGATTAAATGGTCAGTAAAACCTCTTCGCTCTCTATGACGACAAATGCCGGTAAACATCGTGGCATATCGCCATTTACCACTTACTACTTTCTAATTTTCACCATCCCAATAGGTCGAGCCAGTGATCTGCAGCCGAGGAGCCACCAAAAAACTATGGCTCTGAGTGCCGACCTGAAGTCTGCAGCGAATAGGTCTAGCACAGAATGATTTACGACAGGAAACGGCCAATCCATCTGTACTTACTCAGAGAATTCTCTCAAACGTATTTTTTGAGTCCCATTTTTTGGGTATTCTTACTGGTTTAAAATGTGGTGAACGCTGCAAATCTAAGTGCATTGTCAATCACCAGCAGTCAGCAGGATTGGGGTCAACATTTCAGACCTCAAAACTTTAAAACCTGCAGTTTTTCAGGTGTTTAAATAAAATCCTTAACTTAACCTGTTTAACCAGTGGCTTTTTACCCAACACTGGCCTGTGCGCCAAAGCGGATGCTGCCCATCTGCTCAGGACCACCTGCTTCGGCATAGATCCGGTCACGCTGCCCGTCGTTGCAGAACTCGAAGATCAAACCTCTGCCAGACCCATCGGGCCGGGGTGCCTGGAACCTGTGGAAAAGTGAGTTGGAAATGGAAAATCGCCATGGGGCCGCAGTCAATGGAAATCTATCATTTGCTGGTTAATATATGTTAAAATGTCCCCATTCATGGCAAAAAGAAGATCAAAGATCAAAGTGTATACCGTACAGCGGTTTGTGGCTGGTTCATTCTTTTGACTGGTTTATGGGCTGTTTAACATGGCTACCCTGGCAAACAAACCAAAACTACAAAGGACAGAAAACGTATTGGAAATCATTTCGCTCAAATGCTCTGCCCGCATAACCAAAGATACACAGCAAATCCCCTTGCTTTCACTGGCTGTTGTGAAATACCAAAATTCCCTCAGAAGGCGCTGCCAACAAAAATACCAGTAGAGTAGCTCACTGACACATTGCGTCCCTGGAGAAAAAACACCCGCAAACAACAACCTGCATTGGAAAAGAGTTTTCCTACGTTTTCCGACAATAATCCCATCGCCCTTTTTACGAATTAAATGAAATCTGGTTTTGTATTGGACCTATATGAACCTATTCAATCCTATTCACCTTTATTGGCGTATTCTGTATTCTATATCATTATTATATTGGCATATATTGGCGATATATCGGGATGGCTTTCCACAAATTCATACAATTCCAAACCCCATGTTTGATGGTATTTGATGGTTGAACCATGTTAAACCCTCATCAATTCTGGTTGTAAAAACCACCACTTTTCATGGGAAAACCCCCGTGGAATCCCCACGGAATCCACGGCACTGGCTGCGATGGGCTGCTCGAATTGCAGAGTGGCGCTAAAGGCAAACTCCGGACCCAGGTCGCCCATGAAACCTGGCGTGCCAATGGGCAACGAGAATGGGAAGAGCTTACCTTTTTCAACGATTTTTTGGCGATAATTGGCGATAATTGTCTATTAGAACATTTTGTGATACTAGAATATCAGAATAATTCAGAATATACTTTGCATACCTCACCAATTAGGGGATGTTACGGGTGACTATCATATTACAATAGCATACTACGACCAGGGAGCAAGAGTGGCATAATTCCCCAAAGGCACAAACAAGTAAAATATCGTAAAATGCTACCCAAATGATCTTGAAAATGCTGGTTTTCCATCGATGTTGCCTATACATGCAACATAGACATAGAGGATATATAGGGGTACCTACGGGCTATATAAATCGTATATATCTTATATATATATATATATAAATATTCTTATATCGGGGTACCATATGGTACCATGAGCAACTCCCTGTGGCGCTGTGCCCCACCTGTCTGCCGGAGGTTGATACCTCCAGCACCGCTGAGGCGGGGGAACTCAGCGCCCTCGCAGGTCATCACCGGTCGTGCGGTGCGCAGCTCAACGAAGACCTCGACGGAGGGGGAAAATGCTGCTTGAAGTTTGCTTTTCAATAGAACCAAATAGTGGCCGACAATGAAAAATATGGTGGTTTTCTCATGGATTTTGTTTTGGACTTTAATGATACGGCCACAAAAGATAGAACAGCTGGTATAAGCTGCAAACCTGGGATTGTAGAAAAAACATCTATATCATCCTGGAAAAAAACTATAAGCAGCACCAAAATGGTCCATTCACATCCAGTTCTGCTGGTCTTCGCCAGGCGGCCGCTCGTCGCGGCAGCAAGCCTGCTTCGCGCAGCTGCTCCAGCACCTTTTGTCATAGCTGGAGATGCGTAAGTTCCATGTGAAAATGTTGGTTTCACTAGGAACATTGGTGGTTTAACATGACTGAACCAGCAAGAATCGTGGTTTATTTAACCAGCAAAAATTGTGGTTTGACCAGAACAAATCCTGGTTTAAGCAGCAAACATAGTTGCTGATACCATGAAAATGGTGGCTTAACCCATTCAAAAGATACTGTAACTGAGGATCACTGTGGATTCAATGTGATAGAATTGGATGGGAATCCTTCGCCTAGGTTTGTCCAAAAATAGCCACCCCAAATAGCAATTTATGATCAACCAAGGGATTTTGGGACATCCTATCTCAAGACAACCCCATTTGAATGACGCGAATCATTGGAAAAAATTGGTATTTGATTGCAACTATCTGAAAGAAAAAAACTTGGGTTAGATCAGAAATGATGATTTAACATGATTTAACCATCAAAAGTGGTGGTTGCTATCGGATGATGTATAGCAATTCCAAGACAGATAGGTTTTGATAAAATCGATTCTAAAATGATCGGTAAATATGACTGGGATTATAATCCAAATGACCGGGAATAATTCTGGAATATGTGCAAGATGACTACTTTTTGGGTGGGGACCCTCCAATCCTAATCATCTCCATGGTGCAGTCAGCCAATGAAGCTGTTCCAATTTTCCTGGGTCTATCTACAGTATATAATTATATATAAGGCCATGCACATGGCTCATTTGAACATAGGGCAAGAAATTGAGCTCAATTGAAGGTGACTCCTCTATTTGGGACAGAGCCTAATATGAGCTTTGGCCATCTCACCATCACTAGGGCACACCTTCCTGCGTTTAGAATCAGAGAAAAGCCCGGGCTTCCCAACATGAAACTCCGAGACATGAGATTGGATCAGTTTCCGCCCGGCTCTCCAGAGTTTTGGGATACCTTCGGATATTTCAATAGATCTAACTCATCTAGCCGCTTATTTTAGCGTCTGGTAATTCACCATACCCAGACGATCCATGTTAGCAATATTTGCATACATTCCAATGTTGGCCTGAGAAGCCAACATTGGAATGTTGGCTCCTGGAGGCTACATTCGTAA
>BGPT01000372.1:118780-147803 GCA_003297045.1 Symbiodinium sp. clade C Y103
ATGTCAGATAGAATGCCAGATAGAATGTCAGATAGAATGCCAGAAAGAATGCCAGATAGAATGCCAGAAAGAATGTCAGATAGAATGCCAGATAGAATGGCAGATAGAATGTCAGAAAGGATGCCAGAAAGAATGCCAGAAAGAATGCCAGAAAGAATGTCAAATAGAATGCCAGATAGCATGTCAGATAGAATGCCAGATGAAATGCCAGATAGAATGCCAGAAAGAATGCCAGATAGAATGTCAGATAGAATGCCAGAAAGAATGTCAGATAGAATGCCAGATAGAATGCCAGATAGAATGTCAATTAGAATGCCAAGAGGAAGAGGAGGAGAGGACAACTCTGATGAAATCTAGAGANGAAATCTAGAGACCGAAGGTCTCTAGATTTCATCAGAGTTGTCCTCTCCTCCTCTTCCCTGCCATAAAGTTTTGCCAGAAAAAGAATGTCAAAATCTGTCTCACACTATATTCCGAAGAAAGTATCATGGTGGGGATCACTCGAAGCAAAGTAATTCTTGTTTTTGTTTAAGATGTTAATGCGAATTTTATTGAGATTTTAAGGGATTTAATAGGTTGTGGGTTTAAATAGGATTTAAGAGGATATATTGGGGTTTAATGGGATGTAGTGGGATTTAACTGGGGTTTTAATGGGATTTAATGGGGTTGAATGGGATATAAGATATAAGGAGATGTTATTGGGATTTTAGGAGTTAACGGGAGTTTATGGGATTTACTTACTCTCCAGTTTTTTGGGAGGGATTTCAGTATCTAAATGTATCTAAGTATTGTACTATCTGTTCAGCCTCAGGATCATCCAACCACCAAACATGTTTGTATTTTAGTTTGTGTATTTTGGATTTTCACCAGTTCACTTGGAATATTGCCCCAATAGTGATAACTATTTTAGCAGTTTACTTTTCTATCTTTTTGGGGCTGCTTCAGTATCTTTGATTGTTTTTGTATGGTTAGATATGGATGTTCAGTCTTGTTTCGCCCCTGATGGCATTTTTTTTGGGGGATTCTTGTTTCATACCGTCTCAATATGTGTGCAGAGCTGTATGCTTAGCGCCGTTTCATTTTTCTCGAAGTTGTGCAAAAAGGAAAAACATAGACTCCGTTCTTCTGTCTTCTGATCAGTGATCTACCACGATATTAGTTTCATTTGATCTCCCAATCACCATTGAGTCATCAACAGTTTCTTCGCAAACATCTGGGCTGCTTCTGCAGCAGCCCTCCTCTACAAGCCTCCAAAATCAGCCAAAAAGATCAAAAATGTGACCAAAGTTGTGCCTTGGTACGACATCTTGCTGGTTAGCATGGGAAACATGTTTGGAATGAATAAATGGTTTGCATGGGAAACATGTTTGGAATGAATCAATGGTTTGCATGCTAAACATACGAACCATGGTTAAAAGCATTATGCATTGTTTTGTTTTGCGCTGAAGGCAACATTGAGAAACCATAAGCACATGGCCATCGTTTTAGATTAAACAAACAAGGTCATCAAAATTGTTCCATCAAAAAATTTCGCTCCTGCCTCACCATGAAATTCTCCATACCTATAGTGCTCACCATTTCGCAGTGTTTAAGCATGTTTTAATCTTATCAATCATAATAACAAATAAATTGGGTTTCCACTCTTAGATGCACCAGTGTGCCATATAGAACCACCCGACGGGGGTTTGCCACTCAGGTTGATTGCTCAGTGATAGTGGCTCAGAAAATTTGAAAAGAACAACCTTACCCATGAGGCCCTGCTTTCACACTCAAATCGCTTCATGGCGTTTCATGGCTGCCCCTTGAATCCCTGGAAGGTGTCAGCTTCAGCCAAGTGGCGCATAGGTCTTCAAGGTTCCAGCCTTGAAATGCGACTGGCACTTCCTTGGCGTGTCATGAGGGGTGCCGCTTGAAGAATGTCAGTCGGGTATCATCCCGGTCTTTCCGACATATTTCAAACAACCAAGCCACCAAGCAGCTGAAACTTGGGTCAAACCTTGGCAAATCCCTTGAGGAGCTGCCGTTTTTAAATGCTCGACGACTTCGTTGAACTTGGTACCAGCCGAACAGGTCGATGACGTCTATCACTGCAAGGAAACATGTTGAATCTTTGAGGAGTGGTTTCTGTGGTTGTTGCTTTCTAGCTACTGGTCAGTCTCCTCAGCCAATGGTGGATTCGAAATTCTCACATCATTGCCTTCCACTTGTCCCAATTGAACGCCATCATTTGGCTCGTCTTCAGCCATTTGCAATTATATTAGATTATACAGTATATTCCCCTAAAAAAATGATTGGTGAAACGGTGAAACATACATTCGTTCGGAATCGACAACCCCCAACTGCTTGCCATCTCCATGCTAAACGATGTTGCATTTTCCCTCAGATAGTCCCGAAAAAATTGCTCAAAGCGTAAGATCCTGCAAAATAATTACTTCCTCAGCACAACCCAGTATTGCCGTAAAGCATCCTCACCCAAATCCCATGATCCACAGAAACAGTGCAAGTAATAAGCAAATATAATCAAATGATAATTATTAGATGCAGGGGTTATCAGCATGTTCCCATTTTTCCCAATTTCCCATTCAACATGCCCATTGGTCTCTGGATGTCTCTGGTGTATATCCCACCTCTAAGTGGGTTCTAATCTGGTCATTAGCTACTTGCTAACTGGGATGCACATCCAAGTATCCTATTTGTCTGCCTGCGTCTTAATAATTCACAATGAACATCCATGACTGTCCCTCACTTGGATGATTTGGGGTACCTTTCATGACTTAGGAAAGCTCAAAAGCTCCAACTGCTGTCGCGAGCGGCTCCAGGATACACTTCTCCACTGCCATCCGCACTTCAGGACGCTTGGGCCGATAGGTGGGGCAGCTGGGATCGCCGCATTCGCCCAACGCGCACCTCGGCGCGTCAGAACGGTGAACTCTGGCCACTGGTGTGGTTAACATGTGGGGTTGGCCACCAAAACACCCTGCCGAAATATATGGTACACTTGTGTTTAAATTGAAAAACACTGGAAACTTGGGGAGTTACTGAAACATACTGCTACTATAATTCGAAACGAGGGGGTGGAAAACGGCTCATGAGTTTTCCCCCTCAGCAACTGCAAGAGATCAGGATTTCTGGCTTCGGGTTGAGCATCCATCAGGCTAAGATAAGGCAATTTGTGGAGCACTGCGCTGGGACAACCCCGGAGCTGGAATGGGTCTGGTTTCGATGGCTATCAGGGTCAGAACCAACTTTTCCAACCACTCCCTATGAAAATGCCTAATGCAGTCAATTCCTGGACTGCTGAACAATTCTGGGCACCCACGGGTTCAGCATGCAGACGCAGCCAAGCAGGTTTCTTGCTCAAGGGTTGCCTTTAGCCAGCCCTCCTCTGCTACAAAAGCAAGGTACTGTTTGATTTGCTGAACTGGTTGGTGGTTGCACCAGCCATCCCAAAGAAAGCTCTTGCTATGGTCTACAGGAAGACATCCTCCACTGATCTATTTGATAAGCCTCTGGCAAAAAACAACAACACAGCTAAAGCTCAGTGATTGTTTCCTTCTCAAGAATCTTGGTCATTGAGGGTCATCATCCCGTGAGCAATCAGATAGAACTTCGGATTTTCCACATTTGTTTGCCAGAATGTGACCCAGGCTGACCTGCGCACACTGCTAGTTACAGTACATCAAGCCGCACTCCGTGCTAGGCTCGTCGCTGGTCAAGCCAAGGCTTCCAAGGCACTATGAAAAATAGACTTTGGATGGGATGAGTCAACACCTATGATTTCGGCGAATCTTTGACATTCGCAATGCTGATTTTGCTGAGAAAATTGCCGTTTTCCATCATCCAGCTAGGGCAGGACTGACCCACACATCCCCGCAGAGGACGTCTGCACAAGCTCCCCCCCAAAAAAAAACAATGTATTTGCGAACTGAGCAGTGGCCATCAGTCGGCAAAACAATCTGATGAAATTTCATAGGGTTGGTTGTAAGATGTTACCGAAAAACAGGATTTACACGGATTTACACTCTCATTTCCTGGTGATCTTTATCATTCAGCAATTTCCACTGCTCAGCAACCACTCAAAGGGCGGATTTGCTGGTATGATCCCGGATCTAAAATCTGGGATCGAAAAAGCTGGTCGAGACCCAGTTGGACATCGACCAAGGACGCAGAGAACAGCTGCAGCTGCTAAAGGCATTCTTGCCCACTGCCAAAGAAAGGACAGTAGAGTATTTGGGTAAAAGTTGTCTTCCACAACAACGGAAGATTTGAAGAGGGTTCTCAAATGCATTCAAATGGTCTAGTTTGATCCATTTCGAGGACTTTGAAACGTCACCAAAGTAGACGGCTCTCGGCAAAACCAAATAAGTCCACACAAATCTGCTTCTCTAATTAAGACTCATCCCCTAAATTTGGGGATCATCATCACTGGACTTAGACATGCTTGGACATCAAGACATGACTAAAAGCACCAACCACTTCTATGTTCCCCGGCATGGATCATCATCCCTCTCCAGCATCACAATGGGAAAACGGTGCCTTTAATATGCATGTCAGTGAGCATGTGGCTTACAACTATACTTACACCCCAAGATAACCCACATACACATTAAAAAAATATATCCCCCCAATTGCATTGGGCGGTTTAATGGGTTATCAGATCAGCCACAACTTATTCTATCCCTGAGATGCGCAAGTTTCGAAGCAAATCACGCTCGGCCACTCAAGTAGTTCCACATGCGTTCCAGCATGCTGTCCTCTTCACCTTGCACAGAACCACTGCTTGGGAAAACTCACCTGACTTCTTCGGTGATCCTATGACAAATGGACTTTGCCATTCCCAGACGTGCGGTCTGGGAAAGCTGACATTTTTGAATCGAAATGATTCTTGGATACGAGATCGACCCCGAGGTACCACATGCGCCCAGGAAATATGCCAGATTTGGGGATGCACCTCCCGTTTCATGGGGACATGGGAGGGTATCCTTCATGGCCAATGTTAGATACCCTGAGAAAAAAAGAGTCTAGGGCTGTTTAGGCTGGTTGGTATCCCCTTTTACATCCCTTTATAGCAAAGCAGTAAAGTACATATACTAGACAGTTACTAAACTATATCAATCCAATGTTTATCCTTTTTGGTCGCGTTCATATTCCCCAGTTGACCAACCAGGCTTCATCCATACCATCAACGCTGAGATTTTGTGCCTCTTTCCTGCCGGATGTAGCGCTGGAAACCCTTCTGCTGATGCTGCAGATTCGTCATGAAATGCCCCAATTGCTGACTCCATTCTTCATGATCAAGACCTGGCCGGCTGTGCTTCATGTGTGATTCACCCAATGCCATGTAGGGTTTATACCACTGATGCCTGGTGAAATTGGGAATGGATGGACATATGTTATTGGGCTTACGCGACTATGAGAAACCATGATGAAAGTATATGAAAGAATCAGGCAAAAGGTTCTGGTGGTTCTGGTGGTTCTGGTTTCATCGGTCCAACCAATTCTTGGAAGCAAATTCATACAGGAGTAAATCAGGCCTGTGAAACTCTCCGAGTTGTACAACTGGAACTTGAAACACATGCCTGTATGGTATGGATCAAAACGACCTTCTGGGATACAATTGCAAATCCACGGGGTTATTTTTTCTTATTCCAACCTCTCAATAGTATTCAATAGTGACATCCACATGTAGAGTTCGAAGTTTATCAAATACATGTTTGACATTGTTTGACTATTCGATGGATTTCAATGGGTATCCACAATGGGTATCCATATAGTTTGATGAAAGCACTCAGAAATGGCTTTAGGTCCAGTTAGAGGGTATCCAGGATCCATATGCATCCACATGTTTAAGGGTTCAAGGCTCAATTTGCAGGAGCCCCCCCTAGTTCGTGGCAATTTCATCGCCTCCCCTAATTTACCCTAAACAACATCAAGCCGTTGGTGGTTTCAACACCTCCAAAACAAATTGCCAGAGTGAAGCATCAAACAAGTGCGTTTTCGACAGTTTTCACCCATTTGTCCCACTGCTCTGCTCCGAGCCACGGTTGGGTGCCATCGCCCGATTCTCTGCATCATAGCGGGTCCAGGAGCGAAACGAGTCGCGGAAGCCTCGCTCCGATGCCTCCGTGTGTGCTCTTTCCGGTGGCGGCTCGTCGTCCGGGAGAATCTCGTCCGGCTGGTCGGTACTGACCTGGTTGCACGATGTTACACGGAGATATCGACCGAACGAGCACAGGGCAGACCGAACATCACGCCTTAAATTGTTGATGTTCGATTGTTCTGTGTATGTTGGCTACTTTTGTATTCATCATCTGTGTATGTGTATGTGCTCCTGTGTGGATACACATGTATGTTGGTCACGGTTAAATGGTTAAAAACAACCATATCAGACATATCAGTGAAAAGCTGTATTTATGATACATGTAAAAATAAAAACATGTGTAAATATATGTAAGTACGTCAAAAAATGTGTAAGAAGTGCATATGAGAATCTACATTTTTGGAGAGGTAGAGTGGCTTGACAAATTTCCTGATGATTGTCCCGAGGATGGTATGTAACATATCAACATCGGGATGGGTACATGAATGGCATTGAAACGCCCATCAGAAATCAATGAATCGCTGGTGCTTTCAGAAAAAAGTACGGCTTCTTAGGAAATCAAGCGGTGGATTTCGATGTGATATCCAGACTCTTTCCCTTACCCCTCATATTAAACAATCCCTAGAAACATCTAGAAACCATGGAATTTAGTATTGCATATTCATTTCGGGTCTTATCCAAGGTCTGCACTGTCCCTTGATCAAACCGCCCATCTTGGACAGCTGAACACCCAATTTTTTGACAATTTCCTGGGATCATAGTGCGCCCGCCCAAAAAAATGGTATAATCAACATTGACATTATGATTAACTCATTCTCACTTTCCCAGTGACATTTCCCAAATTCACCCTGGAGTCTTCCGAGCTCATCATCGGGTCTGCCACCGTGAACGCCATCGGCTTCTCCCCGAGCTTGCACTGCAGGGTGATGCCGAACTCCGAGGACGACATGGCAGGCGACCGGAAAGGAACGTCCGAGTGGCCTACCTCTGATCTAAAAAGCTCCTGGCGGGGAGCTACTAGGTGTCTAGTTAAAGGCAACAAACCACAATATGGAGTTGAAAGGTACACATGAGAGTAAGTTACAAGGCGCCCGTTTCTTGATTGATTCAGTCTCCATTTTTGGAAGTCCAGTCCAGAGACTCTTTTTGACGCAAACCTCCCGTACCTATACTAACCCCAGAATCGATCAACATGATTAATCTTGGGTCTTACCATTTTGAAGTCCCAGGAACCCATCACTACAAGAAGAAACATGTGTTGTTTTTGATTTGTTGTTTCGCAGAAGGCGGCGTGAACAGTTCAATATTGCTAGTTCCTAACCATGTGTTGGGAATCGTATACCTACAACCCGGCCAAAATCCATCTGCGAGCTATGCCGCTTGACCAGTAATTGTTGAACCATCTTTTGGTTTCATTTGACATTGCCCATCATTGCCCATAACCCTACAAGCCACTGGATTATCATCACTGTTCTGATGAAAATGCCAGGCATATTTGGGTGCTACCGGGTTCTTCAAAAATAACAGCCAACCCATTAAGTACAAGACCATGGAGGTCATGTTGCCCCCGGCCCCCAATTCAATGTTGATTTCTGAATTTTGTGCTTTAGCGGCCTTTAAAAAAAAACAGCCATTTCTGTTGATGGTGTTTGGCACTTCCGATCACAACAATGTTGATTTCTGAATTTTGTGCTTTAGCCGCCTTCAAAAAAAAACAGCCATTTCTGTTGATGGTGTTTGGCACTTCCGATCACAACATTGAAGTTGGGGGTTGCGGGGGTAATTTATGTATCTATGTGGTTTCCTGTTGATGGCTGTTTTTTTGAAGAACCCGGTATCTCCTGTTTTCAGACACATTTGCAAAGCAAACAAATCGGCGACCAGAAACGAAGGAGCCATGCCCCCCACCCCCCCCGAAAAAAAATAAATAAAAAACTCTCAGTGAGATCACAACTAAATGGGGTGGTTTTCCAGCCCTCCTGTGTTTGAATACCAAAGGGTATCCATACAATTGGTTAATGACATCATCAATCTTGGCACAGCCAATATACAATCCCTATAAGTAATTCAATTTCTATATAACTCTAGAGTATTGTAAGCCATACACCCTTTGGATTTTGCCTGATGATCTCCATGCCATTTCAGCCAGGAGACACAGGATTCCTTTTGCCATTGGGCAGCTCTGCGGGGAAATTCATTTGCCACATGGCAAAGTTCCGCCTGAAAGGTCAGCAGCTTGTGGGGGTTACCGGCACGGACTCGTTTTGTAACAAAAACAAGGCATGATTTTGATGATATTACTACGCAAATTTGTGGATGATACTCATAGATAGTCATATTTTACGGAATAGTGTTGGCCATTCTCTTTGAGATCCGGCAAACAAGAGAACATCTATTGATGTTGATTGGGTTTCAAGGGGCCAAACCGAGCAATTTCATGGTACCCTGGATGAATAGCAACCTGAATCGCTGAATTATGATCTTGCACCGCCATGCGCGTAGACCAGTAGTTGCTCCATCCAAATTACAAGCCCTCTAGTGACGGAAATCGTTGGTTAAGTCCCTATGTCTCCACTGTACCTCAATAAATCTGGGATGTTTCAACATGTTCTTTCCATCTTTAAATTCTCAACCCTTAAATGGTAATTATTAGGATCACTTCAAGATCATCATCCCAGGGTGGAAAAAGGGAAGTTCCGAAGTTCCCCTTTTTCCAGGCCAACCCAAGCTTCTCATTGCCAGGTAGGGTTGAAAACTTTCTCCCCATTCCAATTGGCTAATGCTCATATACAATACATCCACATTGCATATATCATCATATATTATATCACATTATATCACGAATTATATTCCCACTATATAATCATATATATTCCCACCAAAAAGTTGGGAGATCTTAACCATATCTCAACCATACCCTCTGGTAGACGTTTACATAACGAACTGGAAAATCACCATGCTATTAATGGGTTTTGATCCACTATTTCTATGGCCATTTTCAATAGCAAACTGTTGGTTTACCAGAGGGTAAATCCTAATTGGCAGCTCTATATCTACATCCACATTCCATATTATCCCCACTATAATGTTTATTTATATATTCATATGTTATATATAAACAGTATATATATATATATTATACCAACCATATCTCAACCATATCTCCCAGTGTTTTGCTTCAACTTCAACCGCTGCACCTGGGCGGCTGCCGCGGAATCGCCTGGCGGATCTCCTTCCGCAGCTTCGCCGGCACCGGCGGCAGCGTCAGGTCCGGCCACCAGCGCCGGCAGCCGCGCGGCAGCTGGGCATCGGCGTCCTGCGAAAGCAGGGCGAAATGCGGATTTTTGGAGGGAAGAACATGGGAAAATCATGGAGAAATCATGGGAAACTTGGAGTAGTTGAAGAATCATGAGACATATCTGAAGGCCGATGATTGGTGTGGGTCTTTTTCGTACTTAAAAAAAGTATTGCTTGTCCTACTTGCAACAGGATGATCCCTGAGGTTCGCCCAGGCGCAGATTTCTTTGGTCACATGCTTCAGTTCTTGGGTGATGCCCCTGGTTTTTGAATCTTGTCCAATAACCAGCATGGTCAATCTATAGAGAGATGCCCAACAAATCAATTTCATGCCCACCACAAAAACTGAATGACTGACCACCAGTGTTGAAGATGACTTTCACGTTGAATGTTGAGTTCGACCAAGCCAATGTTGCTCCAAAGAAGGTTCCATTTCAGCGATGGAAAACCTTAGATTCTCAGATACCACCCAAGACAGCTGAATTTTGCTGGGATCTGAGCTTCATTCCTCCAGTTATGCCCAACCACATGAAGTTGAGATAATGTTGAGATCAATGGACAACGCGGTATCCAATCACCAAACCCTGTTTATTTGGAATATTTCTACAAACATTACCTGACCATACCCGACAATCAACGCATTGCATGACTGTTGCCAATCCAATTGCTTCAGCTGATTTTTGTTGCTTATTTCATCATATTTCATCATTTGGGCCGGTGAAACCGTGAAACCCCTAAAATATCACAGAGTTCTTGGAGGATGTTCCCCATACTTCCCCATTGGCAGCTCCCCACATCTCCCAGGGCGTCCTGAAATTCTTCGGAGGGGCCATCGGAGAGTCCGAGGCGAGTCGCAGACTTCGCGCGCGACGACATGGCGTCACAAAACTGCCGCGACACGACGTCGACGCGACGTCGTTGTCGTTGATGGTTGAGATCAACTGCCTTTTTGATGCGGAATCCACCCAAAATTCAACATGGTCTCATGGTCTTTCCTGCTGTGATAATTCAACTCACTGAAATGAATAATTTTCTTCGCGATCGGGGCATGTTCCACTGAATGGTGTTGCCGCATGTTGCCATAGCTGTCCTGTAAACTGAGACCCCGAGTTGAGCCAAAATATCTCGGGCGATTTTGTCCGGCAGAAATGTTCCGGAGACATTTTTCTAAATGCCACCCGAAACATTGAGCAACAAAGTATAAGAAAGTTGCACTTCTTGAGTCTTTCTCTCTCTCTCTCTCTCTTTCTCTCTCCATCGCCCTCTCCAAGGGTTCAGCCTGAGGTTCTTGGAACCAAAACTTAGCATAACTCAGCCACAACTCATGGATCCATATGGGTCATAAATATATGTATATGTGCTACCCCAAAATGATATTGTTAGGTCCATCTAGGCCATGAGTGCAATGAGGCCCCACCCCTTGCAGACCCCCCTGGTGGAGCCTGCCAAATTCAAAACGCTCACGTTGACAGCGTTCTCTTCAACGCTCTCCGCCATGCGCCCACCCCGGTGGACCAGTGGTCTCAAGAAAAAATGGTGCCATGATGTGCCATGGCATATCATGGCATCATGAAATGTGGGAAGGTGCCGTTAGTAAATCTACTTACTTTAGGGGCGAAATCATGTGAACGATGAATTTCTTGTCTTCAACACTACTTGAGTAGGATGGGTGGCTAGGAGAAAAGCGTGTCTAAATGTGAAGCATGAAAGTGGATGTACAAGACTAGCGCGTTGAAACTGTTTGCACCCGAACAAGTATTTCCATCCATTTCCATGCTCTCAAATTCACGCCTTGGGGAGGTGACTCGCTGATGTCCGTTTGTTCAAAGTTGGAATCAGGAAGGAAAACCCCCAGCCATGCGAAATTCACTGGTTTTGCATGGTCCAATGGACCAGCTGACCAGCCTCATGAAAGTCAAGATGGAACTCTGAAATTGCAGTGAAGTCCCAGCACGAACACATCGATAGTATCAAACATTTTGATAGGCACGCAGGATGTGATGTTTCCCCAATAATAGACAAACCCCATTTCAATCAAAAGAATTGGATCGGGAAACATTCCCACTCGGAGGTTCCCGGCATTGGATTTTCCACACTATATCCATCCTCAGAGGCAATGCCTAGGAGTTTATCCCTGGAAAGCAGAGTTCTTCGATGTCTGCCAGATCAGAATCAGAACAACAAAGAATCACTCACTCTATGATTCTGCGGTGAAGCCTGTCAATATACCACACACTTCTGTTCGAACTGGGGAGGTCCTGTAAGCAATATGCATGTTTGTGTTTGGTTGCTGGATATGTATGTACAAAGAGATATGATGTTAAATGATGTTACTATTTTTTGTCGGGGCTTCCAACAGTCTAGCTGGAAACATTACATCTACATAGTTTGTATGTATGCATTTTTGCTTTTGTTTCTTTTTTGCAAACACCACACTATGATATCTGCCCATATGTATATGTACAATATATAATTTAAACATATACTGGTAAACACCCACATGGCCGAATAGAAAACGGTCAGGCAACCGCTCAACCCTGGGCCACGTTTCTTCCAACGGGTCACCCGGGTCACCCGGACCGGATCCTGCAAGAACTTCGTGGGCTGGAAGTGCTTTTTGGCCGTCTGGGCAGGCCCATGACGTCATGGTGAATTGTGCAAATGAATGGTGAAAAATAGAGGATGTAGACACGGATTACCGCTGCACTGGATGCACATATATATAATATAAGATAATACAAGCAAATATATTTATATATATATATATCCCCTACAACTGGGATTACATAATGATTACAAGTGATTAAGAATGGGACTCACAAATGATGAACAGTATTAATGGTGTTTCTGATGGGAGTGTAAAAGCAACTTATCCATAAATGTGGGATTATATAAATGTTATTAATAGGGGTAGTCTGCAGGGGTTCTCCCCACGGTACATTTAAGAGTGCATCCGTGCCAATTCAACCCTGATCATTGCTACTTGTTTCACTTTGCCGTGGTCATCTCCCTTCAAATGTGTGTCAAGTTTTTAGTTTTTCACCTTGCCATTTTGCTGTAAATCCATTCGAAAGCATCCACATTTAATGCCACAAAACTGATGGTTTCCCAACGTCAAACACGTCAAACCCCTGGCTCCACCCGGCACAAGCAGCACCTGACTGGAAGCGCCGAAGCTTTGTGCCTCGCCAGTATGGACTTCCTACTTGGATGGGCTGTGGAGTCCGTTATACTATGGTATAGTTTGTGAGTGGGTTTTATGTCTTCGTAATTCATAACCATGTAGCGGATTCAACGCCATTGCTAAGCAGCAAGCTAACTTCAAACTAATAAGTAATTACGGGCCCCCGAAATGAATAGATCCAATACTAAACCAGAGTTTCCGAGGATTAATGGTATTATATGGTATTCCTTTCGGCTTCCTACGTCGAGCCTTTGCTTGTCGCTCCCCTGCCCATAGGACAGGTGGAGGTGCGGATTGACGCGCGTAGTCTTTCCCTTGATTGCTCCGGCCTACATAGTCCTTTGAGGGAAGAGCTAGGGCCTGGTTGCAATTTGTTTTTTCGGGGCCTCTTTCCTTGGCCCGCTTCTGGTGCCAGAGTCATCCTTTCTTTGGCGATGTCACGTAGCGACCTTCGCTATGTTTTTTCATCCCAATCAACTTCAACCCCTGCAAGGACATGGGGATGAGACAGTTTTGGTACAAGTTAATGGTGTTACATGGTGTTACTTTGTCCCTTAGAATTAATATCCGCGAGAACCTCTGGTCCAGCAAACCATTCATTGGCGCAGATACGCAAGGTGCCGGTTCTGAAGACTGTTCAAACCAGGGTTTCGCCCCTCCAACAATGGATCTGGAAAGGTTTTGGAAAAGGCTTTGCATCTCGCAAAGATGTCTTTTTCTGGTACTCAAACCTCAAGACTTGCCATGTTTGCTGTTTATCTTCAGTCAAGGCTAGGGCCATCCAAACGTGTCCAAACTCCCATCATCCCATCAGCCATGGGAAGTGCCTCCAGGCTCATAATGGCCAGGAGAAGAGGTTCAGCCTAGGTGCGGCGTAGGGCCACGCCGTGGCTGTCTGGGGCATTGCAAGTTGCTTTTTGCGGTGGAAAGTCTTCCTCCAAATGAGCCTTCCAACGTTACACTTTAAGCTGCATCATCATCTATATAACATCATGGCAAAAAGATTAAACATGATTGAACTGCGTGTGCATCCAAAAAGATATGAACGGTCAATGGCTATGTACAGCTACACTCTATTCGTGGGGTAGCTCCACAATAAGGAACCAGTGGAAGCAGATCTTTGGTCATGTGAGTTGCAAATGGATCCTGGAAATTGCCTGCCATGGCCTGTCATGGCTGAGATGAGAAGGTGAATCCCAAAGAAACTTCTGGAGGAACCTGGGAGGCAAGTTTTTGCATCCGAGTTTTAGAATCACTTCAGTGTTCCCTGATCAGAAAGAAATCAATATTTCTGCAAAGGAGACTGTGCCCAGCAGGGCGGTTCTTGATCCGACGTTGACAACAAAGTGAGGCGATGTTCTTTTCTCATGCCGCTGAAACGCAGCATTCTTCGTCTCGAACTAAGGGCAAAATTCATGAGGATAGACCCATGGAACCCATGGGATGTAGCAACTAGATCTTTTTGATGGATCGTTGCAATTGAGGTCCAAATCTGGGGGATTATGCTTTGTAGCAGTAGAAGCAGGAGACACAAAAAAACAGACGCAGACACACGGCCAAGGTGTAAAGGGTCACAACAATTCACAACATGTCACAACATAAGCGATGCCCACAGTGACAAGGCGGGAAACTGGGCAACATAAATTAAAGCAGAACTCCCCAGATCTCACCATGACCAGGCATGGTTAACCCCCGGAAGACCAAAATGGAAATATACAATCTCCAAAGTGTTTTTCATCTTGCCACAATCTTCATTTGTTGGCGTCTCATGTTGTCGGGAAGATTTGCATAAAGCTGGCGTTTGATTTCGTTCATGTGGCACCTCATGAATCGGGCACCCTTCGGGCAAGTTTCGTTGCTGGAGTGTCCATCCGCCGAGGGGCAAATATCGCTCATCTGCTCATATCTGCTCATCTATTTACATGTGGGAAACCTAATGATAAACTTGCCATTTGGGATGGTATACATGAGGGTGATTAGGGTGAATTATTGGCTTTACCACATTACCGTTGCTTAAACTGGACTGCGGTTCAAGTGCACTAAACGCAGGCGCAAAGCAGATCATGAGAGTTAGCTGCAGTTGGCTAAGCGACGGCGACGGGCAAGAAAACCGGGAAACGCATCCTCTACAGACTACAGCCGTTGGGAAAAAGTTGCATAGACAGAAATATTATAGCAATCTTGCTTGGGCGGAAAAAAGGTTCAAAGTTGAATGGATTCCAAATCAACCCATGTAAATCTGCATAGATCTAAAGGATCCTAGAAGTGACATGAATGCCACAGAATACCAGATTTCTCTTGATGTCTCTGACCATATATGGCATTCCTCGGTGGAAATATCACGGATGGACACCACTGTTGGACAGCAACTCTAAGCTGCGGCAAGCTGCTGGTGGATCATGCCAGGCGCCATATCTCTGAAGTCAACTTCCATTGAGAATCTTTAACAGTTGCCGTAAGCCCCAACCACCATTCAAAGCAACGTCCAACCCCACAAGTGCTTGTTGCAGCCATTTTTTCCGAAACCTGGAACCACCAATGACCAATGCCCCGCAAATTGCCTGCTCAAGGTTTGACAAATAGTGCCATGAGGCTTAAACCTTGCCACAGTAGTGAAAGCCTTGAAGTTGGAAATAGTCGGAAGATGTCAGTAGCAAACAGCCGATTCTGCAGTCCGAAATCCTCTTTCAAACAGAACAGATTGTTTTGGTTCACTATGGTCGGTTTATGACTGGTCCATTGCGCTGCTTGAATCCAACCAGCGTTGCCAAGTTGCGTTGCTCACAGATTCTCCGGGGTGAAACGGGTTGCAAATTCTGTTCTACGTCGAAATGGTCCCGGTCAGCTCCAAAACCAGAAACGAAGGACAATCCCCTTCTTGGCTTGAATTTGAAATGTGATCAGCCCAATGCACGTCACTTCCCCCTCTAAGCATTGACTTGGGAAGTTGTTAGGGCATGTGAGGGCTACCAATTGGAACTGGGACCTCAACCATCAGAGCGTGATCTTGCCATCTTTGAGGCATTGCTCTTATAAAGGATCAGGGAACCCAAACCTTAGCCGTGACCACTTTGGTCGATGTATGGATCTTAAGCCACAAATCCATGGTGTTTTGTGCTACACGGCTGCCATGTTCAAAGCCGGGTTTGTCTCAAAGTGAAACCATTGCCAAGAATTGTTCCATTTTCCCAGAAAACCGCATCTTATTCGCTTTAAACTTGCCATACATGGCATACATTGGGGGTACCGTAGAGTAAATTGGAGCTAAATCCCCAGTCTTGAATCATAGTAAATAAATCGAACCATTCTGGGAAAGGTTGGGCAGGGTTCCTGGTGAAAACTGACCAAATTCATTCCCCCGTGTCAGGATCAGCATGCGAAAAGCTGGATCCTAAAAACCAGCTTTTAGAACGGAGTCTCCACAGGGTGTGTCTGAAAATATGTTCCTTTATGTTTCTTTTAATATATACAATTACATATACGGGGGGTTGCTGTAGCAATTTCAATAATATCAAGAATCAAGGGTTTTATAATGTTTTATAATTAATGGGGATATAGTGGGGTATGGAACCAAAAATTACAAACATATCCAAATGGCCGTGTCTCAACATGGGGTAAATTGGAATCTTGATAGATCTTGACAGGGAAGAAAACAGAAACCAATGGTAAAACAAAGGGGTTTTGGGCACCCTTTCAAACAAACCCAGGTAGTCAGCAGGTTTGAGCTGCAGACCTTGTCGTTGGAAACGCTGCATAATAACAATGATATTGGCTGCACTTCCAACTTAGAACTACCAAATTGGAAATCAGCGGAAACATATGGAAAAGGAAAATCAACAGTCAACACATGCCACAGTTTTCATTTTCCGAGAACAGAAACTCATCTTCGCAGCGTTCCATGGGTTCCGCGTTAACTATCAGGAGCGCAAAGGCCCAAATTTTTGGGCATCGCTTTGGCCCAAGTTCCGAATCATCAGCCCTCACAACTTCTTTGTCTTCAGCCTGAGTTCACTGGGATCAACAAAAATCAGCTGGCTGGGAAGTGGCAAATGAGCTGCAGAAAATATCGGTTGGTCCATGGAAACATGGGAGAATTCCACTTCCAATGGAGCATTAAGATGCATTAAGACCATTAAGAAGGGCTTCACAAAGCATGATGCAACACTTCAGCAAGTCGTACAAAACCACTTAAAACCACTTAAAACCACTGGGATCGGCCATCCACGGTCACCGTCCAGTTCCTATAATCTACAGTTGGAATGGTAATCCAACGTGATCCAACTATTTCACTTCTTCATTTCCTTGTCATGCACTCCACTCTTTTGGGGCTTGACCTTTTTCGGGTTTCAAAGACATCTACAAGCTGGTGATGTCATCTGTTGATCCCAAGCCTTTCAAGGATGACCATCCAACTTAGCCAACCCGACCCACAGATCATGACCTAAGTACACCCAGAAACCCGATGGGTATGCAAATATATTTATTTTGGGGCCCATATGGCTCCACGAAATCCATGTTACTCTTGGGGAAAGTGGCCTCTGAAAGAGCCCCCTCATGTCTGGTTGGATGTTCGAACATTGCATGGGATAGGAACCGTCCAAATAACGCCATCCCCCTGACAGATATCAATATTGGGGGGAAGGGATTGGTGTATAAACCACCAATCAGTGATGCTTCCATTTCCGACTGGCTTGAAACAGTGGCTACGAATAAACAACTACCATAGCCATGCACCAACTTAGCTTGTTTCAAAATTTGCGGCGCCCACAAAGTCTCATAAATTCCCATCTGACTTTGGGAAATGATAATAAACCACAGGTCTGTCTGGTGCTGGTTGACAATGACAATTGAAATGATAATGTTGAAACAACAGATTAAACAAACAACAATCATAACAATAAACCGAGACCGTAAAAAACATGTAATAACAATACTACCTACTACAAGTAGCACTTCTACTACCATTGTCACAACTGTTGTGGTTCCCCCAATCCTGATTATCTTTGTTTGCGGCGACATCAGAATGAGCTTGTTGTAATATCTCCAGGATCATTAGTTTTCTTATACATAGTTGATGGTCAAGCCGCCATAATCTTCGCAGATCTGGAATGATCTGGGTAGAATCCTTTTTTGCTGTTTAAAGCATCGTAAAAGACTATTTCTGGTCCTCTTCCCCCATAAGCAGGTTCCAAGGTTCCAGGGTTCCAGCCTTGCGGTTCGGTTCCGGTTTTTCGGGTTCGGCCCCCAAAAAAAAAACACGAGACCACTACCCGACTGGTCCCAGGTGTCGAATTGCTCCGTCCAGGCACTTTGGTTTGCTCAAATTGCTCAAGCTTCTAGTGCCGAAACCTTGGAGGCAAATCCCATCAGCACAATCCCCATCCACCATGACTTCGGGGATGTTTAATACAGGGCCAAGGAATTGGGGGTATTCTTTTCTAGGGGGATAGGATTCATTAACCAGTTCCTGCTTGAAATCTCATGAAATTCCGACATGGAAAATGATCTTCGCACAATGAAAATGACGAAATGGTGGGTAAATGGTCGTTATTAGGCCAATAACCAGACCATGGCTGTTTTATGGCTACCATCCATCATTTCTACAAGCTTGGCTTCTCGACAAATCTGATCGGATACCGTGCAGCAAATTAAGACTGTATCGGGGACCAAGGCCTATGTATCAACATGGGATACTAAAAGTGATATAATGACAATGTAACGACTCAACATATTCTATGTATATTCCATGTGTATTTCATTTAAATGTCATTTTCCTAAAATGACTTCTAGAAAGGAACGGATCTGATGGGATATCAAACTCAGACATCATGGATGCCACCATCAAGGACACTTGGCCAGGTCATCCTGTGGAGATAAGTGGTTTCACCCCAAAAAACGCGGGTCCATCGAGGTCACCATGGCTTTTTCTTGACCAATAGTGGGTGAAACTCATGCAGGCATTCATAAATATGGAAAATCACCATTTTCTATGGCAAAATCGACTATAAATGGCAATTTTCAATAGCTATGTTAGTTTACCAGGGGGTCAATCCTAATTGACAGCTCTATGTCTGAGAGTGAAATGTCACATAGTTACGATACACATTTGATCTATTGTCTATTGTTGATAAACACCCCGTATTGAACCAACAAATGAACCCAGTTGATTCATTGCATGACTGCATCAGTTCTATCCCCATAGTAGGCTTACCTTCCGGTAATCAAACATGGCATTGGATCCCGGTAAATTTTACATGTGCATTTCCATTTTACCATCATTTACCATGATGATCCATCTTTAGTTGGGTGATGTTCCATGATTTTCCAATACTTTTCCCATGTTTTGGACGGATTTCGTTCAGGTATTTCCCAGCCATCTTTGATGACACCCCAGCAGCATCGCATCGAACACAGCGCCCAAGCGCTGGAGCCGGGAAGCTTTTCTGCAGACTGCCTCCCGATGAGCCCAGCAAGGCATCGACTTTGGCGTTCATCTTCATGACCTGAGAACTGCCGAGCTGAAGGAGATAAGTCCCAGGATGTCCTATGTATTCCTATGTCCCATGATCCCAAGACGAATGACTTCCCCAAAGAAGTCCCAAAACATTCCCCAGAGATTCCCTGAGTGGTGGATTTTCCATTGACAACTTATAAGATATCATCTTCAGCAAATCCATTCTGATATGAGTTACAACATGTTATAACATGTTACAACTAGGAATGGTGTTTGTGGCTTTAGTTTACCCAGTTATAGGGGCCACAGGCTTAACGCTGGGGATGTGTCAACCAATAAGTTTACCTTCTGGTAATCAAACGTGGCAATGGAAAACCCCCTATAAATGGAGGTGTTTATTGGAGAAAGCAACTACCAGGGGGGGTTCCAATGGCCATGATTGACTACGGAGGGCAAATCTGAATGAACAAGACATATCAATCAAAAATAATCAAAATGTATTTTCACTTGATACAGCAAATGTGGTTTAGGCTACAAGGGCATACACCCCACCAAATCTGGCAAACTGTTCAAACCATCATCTTCCCAATTGTCCATAAATTGGGGGTATACCTACTTTTTTGCGGACACTGACTAATGTAGATTCACATGCCTTCCAATGACCTGACATAGATATGGAAAATGCACCAGAACTGTAGATCATTCCAAAGGGAAACAACCATGGATTTCCATAGCGCTTTATCGGGTTTACTGGAGAGTATCTGGGTGAACCAAATTTGGCATTGCTCCAAGTTCAGGGGCTTGAACTTTGGAATATGTTCTAACCTCCTTGCCATTTTTGGATCAATGGTCTTTGTACAGATTATGGAACGAAAAATCACTTAAGGTGATTATGGTGATCCACATTTGGTAGGGAACAGGAAGACTTGGCAGTCCGTGTCCAACCGCGGGTGATCCACGGGTGACTATCCCAACTGGTTGACAACTGTGGAATACTTTTGAAATTTTATAATTCTCACCGAGGTGAAGAGAGTAAAACCGGACATCAATCATGTAATTAATGTGTTTCTCGTGGGTTTTCTTGGCCAAAACTTAGCCAAGATTGTGTAATTATGCTCTGGCAGCATTGTTGGGGAAATGTAGATCCACTTCTCAACTAGGATGTTCGAAATAAACCATGGCAAACGGCGTCGTATCAACCATATCTTGGGGAGAGGCGAACAGTCACTGAATAATACAAACGCCAAACAAAGAAACAAAACAACCAATACTATCACAAGAGGAACAAAACATATCTAGCAGTTGCATTTTCAGAAAACTACATAAAACTACCAATATGCCACGTCATGATCCATGGGTCATCCATCCTTCATCCAAGTGACGTTGTGGGCCAACATGTGCAGGTCCAAACTTTTTGCCGTGCCTTTCATCTTCTTAATCTCAGCAAGGCACGGGATGGATATTTTCAGGCACCTTTGAAACATCCATTGATGGAAGACCACTGGATTGTGTCCCCTCAAGGTTCTTCCTCGATTGGGGAACTTCTAGGGTCTCCTGGCTGATTTTGTGGCACCCGAGGCATTTCCGACGACATCAAAAAAAAGGAAAACAAGAAACCCCAAACAGCGATAAACAACGGCAATGGTAAGAGTATTACTTAAAAAAAACAATCAGCAACAACATATCTGCACACAGCAACCAGTTTGCATTGGCGCATGAATGCGATCAAGTCACGCCCGTCTCGAACTCTTCCTTGCACGATGGAGAGTGCATGATCTAACACTAATTTATCAAGGTGATTTTGAATATGCAGCATCATGTTGCCATCCAGTTTCCGGGGCATATAATTTTGAACCACAACGTATCATATCGCAACCATTTGAGCGCAAAACTGGTCTGTGGTTTCAAGCCACTTCAAAAAATTAAATCAACCATTGCAAAACATCCCAAACATGGTTGAAGAATGTTGAGGATCTATATTAACTATATTTGAAACCCTGAATTTTAGTCAATCAAACAAGGCCTTTCCACGGTTTTCCCAGTTCCGCTGGTCCGCCCATGGTCTCAACATGGAGTTTTCGCCACGTATCCACGGAGATTTCGCCATCGCCATCATCCAACATTTTAAAGAGCCCGAAAAGATCCTTGGCATTGGCACTCCCAGAGATGAGATACATTGACAAAATCGCACCACCTCCCAGCCTTTTTTGCTGCTCTACGACTTTAACGCATTCATCAGGAGATTTCACCACAGAAGTTTTGCTCAGTTTGGCAGGTGATATCTCCAGAGCAAAGCGTGCACATACCTTTCCATCAAGGGGTTCTGTATGGTTCTGCACTCCAATTCTCTTGTTGTTCAAGGTGTTCGGCAGAAATCCATCCAAGGCTTGCCACCACATCTCCAGGACTTGAATCCCAGCTGTTGTGACACCATTTGACTTCTGATTTTTGTTCCTTCATACAATTTCTTGCTTTTCCTGTGTCAAGAACACAAGACCCCACATGTTGCAAGAGTAGAATCAAATGCAAGAGAAAACTAAAGCATAGCATCAAGTGCCACAGGAAGGTCAATGAATGTTATTGCTCTCCACTCCGCTTTACCCCATAATACCATGCAGCAAGGAGGGAACAAAAACGTAGCATTGAGTCATCAAGTGCAAGAAGATGGATTCATGTTACTACACCCCACCTCGCCCTTGGTCATTTTCCAACGCAAAAAAAAAAAACACGATCATTTTGCAACACAACTCCACCACGCGCCCAATGTAACTGCGCTGCCCAAATTCTGCGCAATGCAACCAAAACAGAAGGGATTCAGGACTGCTCTTTAAGGATTCTCCCCCACATCTCAATTCTTTTAGAAACGAATGTTTGGTATTCACGCGGTTTAAGTTGTATAGAGTTGGTTGTGGTGTTTATTTAAAACTATTTTGGGCTGGTTTAAAAATTCAGTTAGGAACTATTTAGGGTTGGCTTAGGGTTTGTTCAGGGTTGGTTTTGAGAGTATTTAAGATTGGTTCATGGTTTTTGTCTAGGATTTATTTACGTTTATTTGAAGTTTATTCAAGATTACCAAAGGTTTATTCAAGGTTTGTCTAGGGTTTATTTATGGCCGGTTTCGCGGTTTAGCTGGTATTTAGGGTTAGTTTCTAGTTATACAGGGTTTGTTTAAGGTTTATCTAGGGTTTATTCAGGCTTATCTGGTGTTGTTTTGGGGTTGGTTTAAAGCTTATTTATGGTTGGTTTCTTTAGGGTTGGTTTAGGGTTCATTTGGGAATGGTTTACTGTACATAGATCTGAGTTATTTTATTTCAGGGTTGGTTTAGAATTTACTTGGGATTGGAGCTTCGGTCGGTTTAGGATTGTTAGAACTGATTTAGGGTTTGTTGAATGTTTATTTAGTGGCTCTGCGAAACCTTTGTGGTGTGTATTCAAAATTTGTCCCCCAATGCTGCAAAACATTTTTTATCCAAAGCGAAAGGACTGTGACGACTACAGTCCGGGCAGCCTCGGCGAAAGTGCCTCTTTCAGAAAAAAGTTAGGAAGCAGGAATTAGGTTTCATCACTAGAAAAAACATGAACTTCGGATTGAATTGCCTGTGTCAAATAAAGGAGACCGCGTACTGATGTTTTCTTGCTAAAAACAATAATTATCAAGAACCCCGCCGGTGTGGACACACTGTTTGGGGAAATAGGGGGGGGCACTGTTCTGTGCCATGCCCTAACCAATGAGCGTGTTCCATGGGTAGTGTTCCAATGGATAATGGTACCGATGTGTAGTGGGCTAAGCCCGGACACGCGATTTGACACGCGTGGGAGGGTGCTTTCCAGTTATAGAGCGCCATTCTTGGCCGTTGTGACTTGCTTGTTGCAGAGGCCTATAAAGCCGAACATTATGACCCCAAGTCAGCGCTGAAGGACCTTGATACCGGGGGCATCCCCTCTGACCCGAAGAAATTCCATCCGCCTGTAAGCTTCAGTCAATGAATAATGAAGCCCTGTACGGTCGCGGGCGTCCTCGTCTAAATTTTGAGTTGAGGTTCTCTATCCAGTTTTTGCGATGCTCCTTTGCGTTATACGTATACACAAACGATTTCATTGGGAATCTGGAAGATCTTCAGAGTTTGAGCGCAAAGGCCCACCAAGGTCGCTTGGGTAACAAAAACAACCCGGCCCGGAAACCGTATGTGGAGTTATGTGGTTTTAAAATTCATCTTGGTTCGTCCATTACTTCGCATGTTTCCAACATGATTGATGACGGTCTCAGTTTTTCATCAATGAGCTCTGGGCCATCAACCAGGAGGGATACTATTCAAAAATTGATTTGGAAGCAGCAAACTCTGCAGAAATACAGATTGCATTTGAAAAGGAAGATAGGGAAAATAAAAGAACTAATATTTTTTTTTTTGACCAATTTTTTCTGTCTTTAAATGAATTCTGACTTTACTTTGCTATTCCCACAAGTTAAATTGGATCCCCCATCCCCCAGTTGATGCCAAAATTAAAACAAATATATAATAAAAAAATAATAAAATAAAATAAAAAATTGTTGCCTCCGACATTACAAAACAATGTTTTTCTTTGTTTTTACTTGTTTTTATTTGTTTTTATTTTTCTCAACTTCCATTACATTCCCTTGTGATGGACTCCCAGTTCTCATAGAAGAGTTTTTGTGCGAATTTCATTGCGTTCTCTGACCATGTGCAAAGTTCCTGTGTCAAGAGCATTTTGCATAGGATCATTCCTGGGATGGCTCCAAAAACTGGACAATTTGCATCTTTACCTCAGTTTTGAAGAGTCAAACTCATGCGACTGCGCAGTTTCCAAAAGTCTTGCTCTTTGCACTTCGCACTTGTTAACTTCACCTGGAGGTGCACAGTTGCTTCACAGCTTTTGCCGTGAGCTTCCATAGCATCAAGAGCAAGTGGTAAGTTGATTGAAACATATAAAAGCGTAGCATGCGAAGCAAGTTGTACGTCGATTGAAACACTTGAATGCGTAACATCAAGGGCAGATTGTAAGTTGCTGGAGAAAGTTAAACGGTAGCATCACGAGCGTGAAGGAAGCGCCAAGAAAAAAGTGAAGAGCGTAGCATCAAGAGTGGGTTGTGAGTTGCTTGAAAAAAATATCGCGTAGCATCAAGAGCAAGTCGTAAGCAACAAGTTGCTTGAGAAAGTTAAGAGCGCAGCATCCGAAGCAAATTGTAAGTTGCTTGAGGCAGAGAAAAGCCAACACCGAGGATTTGTTTAATAACAAAAAACAAACAGAACGCTATTAGCCTGCCCCCACCTCCCGAACCCAACCCCACCCATTTCCTTGGGATTTGGAAACGAGCATGATAGCCTACAAAAAATGACCCCAAGGCTGAAGGAAAAGAGCAAACACACGCACGGCTTTCCAGTCGTAGGCAAAAATCACAAGTCCCTTACAACAAGGGGAACTCTTGTGTCAACCTCTTCCTGAAGACATTGGAGAGGGAAACGCGAACCCTCAAGATAACCCTTCTGCTTCCTAGTACGGTAACAACCGTTCAGGATGACTAAGAACACATACACACACATGACATTGCTTGTCGGGCATCACATTCTCCCCATTGATATTTTTTGGAGGTCTGTTCTCGCTTCCTCTAGCCAGTTATCCCAAGCATGGCTTACAATCCTTAACACTGCCACCATTTGGATTCAGAGCAAGGTGCGGTGGTATCAAGCTCAAGCAAGTGTAGCCATACCTGCATGATGGCAAATGTGGAACAGGAAAGCCATCCGAAATGTCCGGGCACAACTGGCCAACATGGATACATAGCCCGTTCGACCCCTGTGTTAAACCACCAAAGAAACCGGTCGACAGCTCACATTCTGAATGGTACTGACTTTCTTTCTCTCTCTTTCTTTCTCTTCGTCTCCTTGTCTTCTTTACATTCTGGGTGATAGAGTAACACCTTTCAACTTCAGGGCTTCAGGGTGACACCTAAAACATCACATACTAAATGGATCTAAATGGTATCTCTCGCTCTCTCTCTCTCTCTCTCTCTGTCTGCTTTTCTCCTTTGGATTCTGGGTGATGCCCAAGCGACACGATACAGTAACGCCCTTCAATTTCACGGAGACGCCTCAATTACTATATCTTCCAAGTCTGATGCGACCATCAGGAAGAACTGGAGTGCCATCAGTGGGTCCAAAGTCTGAGACAATGCAGTGTATTGCGCCAGACATTCTCGAGTCGAATACTGATGTATCAAAGAAAAGACTTCTTGGGAAGGCCCTCTGAAGTCGCCAACAAGATTTTAAGCATGCACATTCTGGTCCTCTTTATTCTTCACCCAAGGAGCTAATGCTTTGAGGGACGGATCGTTTATGCGACGAGTCCATTGTTGAATTCGCTCCTTGCTGTGCTGGTCCTCTAGCTGAGCTTGAAAAGCATGCAGCTCGTCGAGCAAAGTCTCTGCCCTGGTTTGAATGTCACTGCTGTTCTGACTTGTGGCCTGATTAGCCAAACTTTTTTCAGCAGGCCGTAAGCCGGAAGTCTGTCCTGCTTGCAACTCCGAAGAATTTCAAAAGTGCGAGCCGAACGCCACCGAATCTTCCGCAGTGCCGCCCCCAGGTTAGGATCAGCTTTTCTTGGATGGGAACCATTACAAAATTGGGATTGAAAGCCGAAGCACCCTTGAAAGCCCCGGGACCAAAAGAGGATCGGGTTGCAACATCCTGGTGCCAATAAAGCCCAAAGGCAGTCCATAAAAAGACAGTCCACTCATTCATTGATACATTTGTTGATGAAGTCATTCATATCCGGAGGAACTGGTCAAACAGCAAGGGTAGCCTGGTGGATACCCAAACATGCTGGTTAAACTCATTCATTGATTCCTGCACTCATTCATTGATTCAGTCATGGATTCACTCATTCATGATGGCTCCACCCGTTCATTGCTTCATTGACTCACTACTTCATTGNATTCATTGATTCCTGCACTCATTCATTGATTCAGTCATGGATTCACTCATTCATGATGGCTCCACCCGTTCATTGCTTCATTGACTCACTACTTCATTGGTTCACTCATTGCTTCATTCACTTCATTTCATTTCATGTAATTCAATTTACGTTCATTCATTGCATTTCGTTTCATTTCATTTCAGTACATTTCAACTCCTTCATATAATTCATCCATTTTTCATTTCATTTCATTTCACTTCATTTCTTTTCATTTCGTGCCGTTTNCGTTTCATTTCATTTCAGTACATTTCAACTCCTTCATATAATTCATCCATTTTTCATTTCATTTCATTTCACTTCATTTCTTTTCATTTCGTGCCGTTTTGTGTCATTCATTCAATGAATTCATTCATTCAATCGTTCGTTTGTTCATTTGTTGATTCACTTATTCATTGATTCCTGCACTCATTCATTGATTCAGTCATGGATTCACTCATTCATGATGGCTCCACCCGTTCATTGCTTCATTGACTCACTACTTCATTGNNCGTTTCATTTCATTTCAGTACATTTCAACTCCTTCATATAATTCATCCATTTTTCATTTCATTTCATTTCACTTCATTTCTTTTCATTTCGTGCCGTTTCGTGTCATTCATTCAATGAATTCATTCATTCAATCGTTCGTTTGTTCATTTGTTGATTCACTTATTCATTGGTTGCTGTGCTCATTCATTGATTCATTGATTGATTAACCCCTTCATTGTTTCATTCATTGGTTCACTCATTCCTTGAGACATTGACCGATTACTTGGTTAATTCATTGATTGATTCATTAGTTCGTTCGTTCGTTCATTTATTCAGCCACTCGTGCATTCATTCAGCCACTCGTTCACTGGCATCTCAACAACCACTTGCTCATTCGTTGGTGCACCTCACAACCTCAATCTCTCACTGCTTCTGCATCTCACAAACATTGCTACAGGCCATTGTTTTCTTATAGACATTGCACTGTTTCGAAACTTCGGCCCCAGCGCAGCCGGGCACTATTGGTTATTGATTGATGAACATCCCCTACTCAGGGGTAGTCACAATCCAACTAAATTTACTGCGGCACATGTTAGAGCTACACATCTATATTCCTTAAAGATCTCAATAGTATACCCCAAGAATATTCCCATCAGTTGCACAAGATCCCCATCTTCATCCCCACAAAACACATATAATCACCATAGTTGACCCAATTGCACCCCATGAAATCATCATTTTTCCCAGTTAAGCTTCATTAAAACTCATGAAAATGAGCATTGTCCGGGTCAAATCCAATTGGATCCTAACACTCTTCCCAAATAAATCCCATTGAATCCCATGGAAATCAGAATTTTCCCAAGCAAATCTCATTCATCCGATTAAAATCACCATTTGTCCCAGTTAAATCCCATTAAATCCGATGAAAATCACACTGTTTTTCATTTTAGTCCCATCAAACTTGAATTATCCATGAAAAATGGGTCCTTTTCGTGCCTGCAGCTGCGGATGCTCCAGCAGTCGAATGAACTCCGGCAGATCGATGATCCCATCTCCTTCGCCGATATCTTTCACCCCTGTGAAAAACCAGGGGCATATCATGCTTTCAGTACGATATACCCATGTGAAAAAAAATATAACCCGCAAAAAACCACTCTTTCCATGTGAGCATGCTGTGCAAATGGACGAAGCTGATGGTTTAAAAAATGACTACAGTATAACACTAAGTGATCACTCAAAATGACACAACATGCAGAAGCAATCGATGAAGAGTGTGATATCATTAAATCATACCATTCCGCACGTTCATCCGCCAGGTTTTTTTGGGGTTCCAGTGAGAGTTTTGACTTAAGGCCATAGTATATGGCTGTGCGACAAACCCATGAATCCCCTGGTTTTCAAAACTAGCTGGGATATGGGGATTTGTATGGATTTATGGATGTTCGTCCTTCCAAAAAAGGTCCAACTTATGCATTGACGAAACAAAAGGCCCATCACCACATTGCGCAAAAAGTCCTGAGACATCGGCCTGACGAAAGATGTGATTCACCTGGCTGATCCGAGCTCATCGCAGGATCATAGGCTGACATTGTTTACAGATGTTTATCGTAGATATACCTATTATACCTATATATTGTTGATGGGGTGTATATAAGCTATAGCTCATACTTGGCGGGCCAACCTTGTAGATACTTTTTATTCCCCACCTGCCAGGTGAGGGTTACTAGATTTTATCACAGCTGACGGGGGGTGGACGTCTTGCTCCTCCTCTTCCTCCTCCTCCTCCTTCTCCTCTTCCTCCTCCTCCTCGTACTCCTCGTGCTTCTTCGTCGCCAGCTCCAGTTCGCAGCAGGCACTGCCGGACCTCATCTGCCAGCTCCAGATCGCAGTGGGCACTGCCGGACTTCATCTGCCAGCTCCAGATCCCAGTGGGCACTGCCGGNCCTCATCTGCCAGCTCCAGATCGCAGTGGGCACTGCCGGACTTCATCTGCCAGCTCCAGATCCCAGTGGGCACTGCCGGACTTCACCTGCCAGCTCCAGTGGGCACTGCCGGACTTCATCTGCCAGCTCCAGAGCCCAGTGGGCACTGCCGGACTTCATCCGCGAGCTCCAGATCCCAGTGGGCACTGCCGGACTTCATCCGCGAGCTCCAGATCCCAGTGGGCACTGCCGGACTTCATCCGCGAGCTCCAGATCCCAGTGGGCACTGCCGGACTTCATCCGCGAGCGCCAGATCCCAGTGGGCGCCGGACTTCAACCGCGAGCCCCAGATCCCAGTGGGCACTGCCGGGCTTCATCCGCGAGCTCCAGATCCCAGTGGGCACTGCCGGACTTCAACCGCAAGCTCCAGATTCCAGTGGGCACTGCCGGACTTAAGAATGTCAGATAGAATGCCAGATAGAATGCCAGATANTCATCCGCGAGCTCCAGATCCCAGTGGGCACTGCCGGACTTCAACCGCGAGCTCCAGATTCCAGTGGGCACTGCCGGACTTAAGAATGTCAGATAGAATGCCAGATAGAATG
>BGPT01000372.1:148468-188539 GCA_003297045.1 Symbiodinium sp. clade C Y103
CTGCCATAAAGTGTTGCCAGAAAAAGAATGTCAAAATCTATATCACACTATATTCCAAAGAAAGTATCGTGGTGGGGATCACTCGAAGCAAAGTAATTGAAGATATTTGTCCGATGGACTTCTCATGCTTCCCATCGGGAACCCAATTTGGACTCATGTCCATCAATTGCGACATACTCATCATACCCTCACTCCCCCAATATTTGCGGCTGCGTCCCAGTAACTGGCTCATATGACGGGTAATGACCACATCAAAAACCAGTATAAACCAGTTACATATGGAATCTCTCCAGTTCTGTTGTTTTTTTCTTTAAATACGTCAACAAAAACACCAAGTGGGAGGCACATCTCACTGCCTGAGCAGACTACTCTGATGGGATGAGGTCCCATGTTGTCCCATGGCCAATCCCATTCCGGTCATCCAACAGAACGATCACCATTCAAAACATGGGACAATCATCAACACATGGACCATTTTACACAGCTAAGTTCAATTCCTGCTGGCTTATTCCCATGAATATCGCATTTTTGTTGTTGAAATCCAACTTAAACCATCCCACTACCTATTTAGCATAGTCATTCTCCATAGCAAACGGTTACTTTACCAGAGGGGATCTCCATATAACCTAGCTACTCGGCGTCGATAAGCCTCTTGCGATCGCGCCTGGGACAAAGAAGTGTTGATCTGGACTGAATTTGGTCGAGATACCGTGCATGGATGAAATCCTGCACCAGTTGATATAGGTGTTTTTTTTCTATTATTTATAGGGTTTCAACCATCTAAGGTGGTGCAGGATTTCTTCCATCCACAGTATGTCCAGATATATGGCCAACATTTTGTGAATATGGGGGTTGAATGGTGAGAATATGGCTGCTGCCATGGTTGAATTGCAAGCATTTATGAGGGGCGTAATGTAGCAAACCCAATGCCATAAACTAGTTAAACTATCCCCAATAGAGGTTTTTGAAATTGAGTGTACCCCTAAAGCAATGCGATGATGTAACGTGACCCCCGCACTGCTGGTTCATGGGATGGTTTATTGTTGGGTTGATCAAATTATACCCTCTGGGAATCAAACGTGGCTAGCTGGAAAATTCGCGAACTAAACGGATGCTTCTAGCTGGGGAAATCATCTATAAATGCGTTTCCAGCCAACCACGTTTGATTGCCGGAGGGTATACATGTTACATGTACGTATGTGGTAATTCTTACATGTATACCAACTGTGTACACACACACATATGTATGTATATATATATATATATATACGCGAATGGACATTCACTAAATATACGGAGGTTTAGTCTATGTGCATGTAAGTTTATAAATATAAATAAATAAATATATATATTATATATATATATATATACATGTATGATGTATATGATCATGATATGTGTGCGCGCATCATGAATCTATGTGTTTACCATGCTTACATTCTGATATTCTAAAATCCCGTGCGGGGTTCTCTTAAACTTGTAAACCTTAAAATCCAAGGGTCTAAAACCTCAATTTCCACATTGAAACGGTAAAACATTGGAGCGTCGTCCAAATACAAAAACACAACCGCAAATTTCATCAACCTGACATCTTGACAATGCTTGGGTCGTTCTCCTTCAAACAAAATATAGATAAACATAGTGTCATTTCAAACATCATAAGGATCCGCCATAGAAAAAAAGAATGTGATTCCCATCCCATTTTCAGAGATGGAACATAGAGCACCATCAGAACTCCATGACGATACCATACTTTAGGGCTTGTAACCCAGTTGAAGGCATGCCTGGGATTCTCCAATCAATCCACATTTCTGGTGATGTCATTTGGAACCCCTGAATCTTGATTAGGTTTGACGCGCGGGTAACTAAGTACCATGCTTTGTTTCCTAATACCGATTCTTACCACTAGAAGGAATTGTGCTGGTTAAACCTTTGATCCTACCCGCGAAAAAGTCTTGCCCAGTCTGGAAGGCGAGCCAGTCCCTTGAAAAATACGTAGGTTAATTGGAGTCATCCCAAAGGAAGGATGGACAGAACAATGTTCAAGAGATTTCAAAAGCACAAACCCTTCCCTCACCATACCCAACAGGCATACTGACCGCAATGATGGGCACTGCATATATCCCCATTTTTGCCGGCGAGATCCGGCGCTACTGGACTGATTGGAGTGATTTGTGAAGATAATAAATGTCTGTAGATGGTTCGTAGCTGACGTAAATCGCCAGCTACTCCACATTTTTGTTTTTCAAATCTCAGTTCTTGTTGTCTAAAGCCCCATTGTGCTGGTGAACTCCCCAACTTCACCGGCGAGATTCCTGTTTTGCCGATTGCAGTCCATGTTTTCTTGATCAAAATCACTAAAATCCCTAATCCTTTCCAGTGAAGTCAGTCAATTCCATGATTTTTGCTGCACCCTCTCCAGTTTTGAGATAGGAATCCAGCGTGTTTCCTATCTTTTGAAAACGACATTATGATCAATTAATCACCAACTAATCACCATTATATATATATATATCTCATGATATGCATCATTATATGCGACTAATTGCCCTATATATACCTCCATCTCTCTCCATCCGCACCTTCTCGTTGGAGATAATCTCCTCGTCGGCCAGGGCCACCTTCATGGTGCTTTGCACGAAGACGGCCTTGGAAAACGTGGCAAGGAACCTTCGAAAAGAATGGTGACGAAACCTTTAAACTAATCAAAATTGGATTTGACCGAGACAAAATATCACTTGAAGATTTCACCAATAAACCCGAGGATAAGCAAAGAAAAGATAGTGAGCTATACAGCAGTAGAATGTGGAATTGTTACGAAGGAAAATTGGGGATTGAAACAGGCAAAGAATATCACAACATGGGAATTGACACGAATTAAGTCCGTGGAGAAAATCATTTCTGGGAAATTTCAGAAGCGTAGCCGGGAAGTGTACAAAAAATAAAGAACAGATGGCCAAGAATTGATCATGTCCATGGTCAATAGGATCCATAGGGAGCTGGACCCCTTTTATATGCCCCCATGATTGAAGGGATTGTCAAGGCTGCCGGAGGCAAGTAGCCAATGGCGCGCTGGATTTTCTTTAACGAACAGCCATGCGCAAACCTGCTGAATTTCCAGTCGGATTGGTCATGATTAAGGTTTATTTTGCCAATTGGGCACGTACATGAGCACCAATGGAATGACTCAAGGAACAACAAATACAAGAAACCATGGCCTGAGTCGTTAATCAAACAAAGGGACATGGGGGGAGCACCAGTTTGCATACAAAACTCTGACAGTAATCTGTGGTCTCAAACCATCTATTCATGGAAAAGGATATCTATCCCCGAGCACGATACCAAGCCGCAAAGCCACAGTTTTTCCTTGCTAATTCATCATTTGCGTGGCCAAACAATGGGGTACCAATTGGAAATTACCCGTCCAACAAAAAACACAAACTCAAACGGACGTTTATTTGATACACATCTATACATACCACATTCATCAAGAAAATGTAGAGGTCTTTTCATCATCCCAAAACTGATTCACGGGTATCTTTGATGATTTCCCCTTTCCCCAACGATAGAACCATGGTTCACGTAAGATGTGTGGTCGCTCGACGTTCGCTTCAGTTCGCAATGAGGTTATCCAGCCACCATGTTTCGGTCTGCTTCCACTGCATCATCCGCGAGGATCTGGGTGATCCCAGTTGTGATGCGCTTCGGTTCGGAAATGTCCGGAATCAGTTTTTGGGCGGATGACCCAATGAGACCCAATTGCAGACCATGCGTGTGCTTTGTGAATGAAACCGTGTCAATATGAAACGATGGGAACAAGCGGTCCTTTAAGAGCTTCGCGCCTGGTCCCTCTGCACACAGCATTCAAGGATCGACCACCACAGCCAGTTGGTGAAGGATAAGTTGAATCGCTGTCCTCCTGGACGTCCATCCTCGGCATCGAGAACGGCAAAATAGTCCATCACCAACATGGCATCCTTAGTGGCTTTCTCTGCGAGATGAAGAATGGCATCCGGGATCCTCCCGCTGCACCAGCTCAATCCGCTGCCAGTTGCGGCCACTGCACTGTGGCCCAGGAGAGGAAGTGCCTCTGAGTCGATCTCCATCATGGCTCTGAAAGGCAGCAAACTCGGCACTCCCAAAATCAGTCAAGCACATGTTTCCAAAAAGTTCACCAGTTCATATGTGACTCTCCTTCTATGGAAATTGCGAAAGTTTTGCCTTGCTGCAGCAGGTAATATGCATCAACCCACAAGTAATTATGAGATGTACCAAAACGCAGCGACTATCAAAGCATCAAAGCACAAACATATTTGTGGAGCTGAATGATTTTGGGCCAAACCCTGCTTAGTAACATAATCATGAAGCATTCCTTCATCAAAGCGGGACATTTCTAGCCACCAATCTGGCAACGAAATTGGCTTGCCCATGGTTTCCCATTCGCAAAATGCCCCACATAATACCCATGGTAGCCAGCCCATATCATCCCATATCATCCCATATCCAACCAACCAACTGTTACTGGCTGCCAACTTGAGCTAAGTGACGTTGACAACATTCAAAACGGCGAAACCTACAAAGCAACCTCTGGCGGGTCATCATCCGGATTCCGACATGACAACACTGGGGGCTTGATGCCTGGAGGTTATCTGGTTGGCCCCAAAAAGAAGGAAACTGGCACCGTGATCGCTTCGTTTTTTGCAGATCCATTCAGTGAGAAAGAACAGTTTCATGCGGGTGAAGGGTAGTAAAGGGTGGAGAAACATGACCATTGGGGTACGAACTAATTTCTAGGGCCTAGGGGAAAACTGTGGTGTTGCAAAAAGAAGTGCCACTCATTGCACATGACGGTGCTGGCAGCAAGGCGACAGTAATTGTCGAACCACGTCCTAGAGTCCTGTAAGCCTCTTTTTAGGATTGTAAAATTGGGTAAGTGGGAGATGGTTGGTGGCGTTTGCCCGCATTTTAATTTACAAACCCAACATGAACCAACCATTCTTAAATGTTTTTGTCATGATTCCCTTGCGGTGAGCTTGTTGTGAGGTCAACGCATTTTTTCAAGCTTTTTCCTACCTTTCACTCAGCAAACGTGGCTTGCTGGAACATATTTCATTTCTGGATAGTTTTCCCATCTATGAGCTTCCATGATTTAGCTCGGGCATTTCTCATTGCCATGTAGGATTTTTGAAGGGTAATATAAATGTAGATATATTAACCACATCAATGGATAGTATCCCATCATATATCAATATCAATATCCCCCCAAAAGAAACATTAACCCACAGGGCAACCCTCGTAGTTGCCATTGACCCATCAACCTTCCCCACCCATTGACACCAAGAGTCGATACACAATGAAGGCCACGGAATACCACTCGCTAACCTCAATGACCCGGACAAATTTGGCTCACAGGAGGCACAGTCACAGTAGAACGGTGATGTAATGTTGCCCGGAATGACCTTTTGATCAAATTTAATCAGGAAAAACAGGACTTGACCAAGAACACTTGAGGAAAAAAACGACTGAGATGCGAACACGTTTCATCAGCAGAGATGGGCAAACGATGAAATATGTAATGGTTAGGGCATACTTGCTCAGCAATGGTTGCCACCTTTTTCGCCATCATGAAGTCGAAATTGGGGAAAAAGGCAGAACGGATGCGAATTTCCCGGCGGCTCGATTCTCTTGGTGCTGCTTCCTGTGTGATCGTTTGATTGCTGACCAAATGCAGGAAACACCATACATTATCATATATATATATATACATATGATTTTTGCGATTATAGATGATAATAGATAGAAAAAAATGAGCTTCCAGTCAGTTTTCCCTTCCTTATCATCCCAAGGGGTTCATTTCCAGGTACTTACAGTAAAGTCTTTGGGAACAAACTGTCACGCTCATATTCTACTGGTTACCTGTCTTTGACTCCTACCAATAAATATCATTGAGACTTTGTTAACATGAGTTCTCCTCTAAAGAAAGTGAGCCTCCGGCAGGTATGCATATATATAACTATAATATATGTAATTATGCACATATATATATATATATGTAAATATATACAGTATATATCCTGTTCCGCTGTTCCGCTATGGCTCAATAATCACCAACATAGATTCACCTGTTAATGTAGTTACTCTGGAACAATCTACAACATGTTCATAAGCGGCTTAAAACCCGGTGACAATGGAAGTATATCAACGGATATTGACCCCATTTTCGAGTACGGTTGATCCTAATTTCAAAGGCAATGAGAGTGTGGGACAATCCCAATACATTTTTTTGGGAAAGCAACATTTACAAAAGTTGATTGTGCCCAGTCTCCACATTCGAGTGCCTCAAAAATCAAAACCTCAATGTTCCATCCAACTCAACTCTATATTTGTTTTGGAAAGTTCCCAGAAAGTTTATCTTCCTACCCACGATGCCCAAATTTCCAGCAGCCACTCCCAAAAGCTGCCAAGAAGCATTGTCGATGAGCACGCGACACGCAGGCGCCCAATTGGCGAATAGCACTTCAAACATAGTGAGTAGCGTCCTGGACGCAACATGAAGTGGAAAAGTAGCCAGATGTAGTCAGAACAAGAAAAAACACAATTACACTGGAAGCATCAAATCCCCTTCCAAGCTTTACCGGTACTACGCCCGATATACTTTCATATCATAGCACACCATAACTTTAGACAACGAGTATGCAGTTCCACCATTCCATGTAACAATTTTCCAGAGTAAGTAAGAATATGTAAGAATAATTAACCTGAAAAGTTGGGCCACCAACTTGGGCTAGTTAGCCATCATCATTTCCAAGAGCGTCGCGGTGAGGTTGCAGTTCTGGCCCCTTATTCAAGGTATTTCATGGTGAGTCCGCATGTTTGATTATAAATAGCCACCTTTTTTCATGCACATATATAGTAGATCGCAGGATCAATTCCACCATAAATCGGGTACCCTGTCAGTGGTGATAAGTGACAAAATGCTTTGGACACCTTGGCCCGTCTTTGTCCATGATCCTCCCAACTATAAACCTCGTCCATGTGGTTGGGGGATGTCTCATCCATTTAGCTGATGTCACCGAAGGCATATGATACTACAGCCATTCCCTGTGGCATTCCCATCATATCTTCACTTTAATGTAGCTGCTTCACTAAAATGGTGTTTAAATAGTCTTGTAGTGAGTATATCGGTTAAGTCAATGTAATTCATGTATGCCATTCTATCCCCTTTAGACCAAATCACGAGCAACATTTTCAGCACCATCTACGCCGATCTCGGCCATGTCTCTTCGAGAAAGTGCCATAGTAGCGGTAAACTTGGAAGCGGGCCTCTTCATTGCCTCGGCACTAGAGCGACAGCATGGCTGGGAAGGGCCTGGCAGTGTGGCCAACAAACATGATAGACCATGATGGACCCATGAAAATTGATGGTCTATGTGTGGTCTAATCCCGCGTATACAATCACGATACTAAAAAAAATAAATGACCAACCACTTGATATGGTTTAACATATAATTTAATCACTATACTTTAAAAAATAAATGACCAACCACTTGATATGGTTTAACATATAATTTGATACTAAGAATCCAAGAGAACCTAAAAATGACCGGCCTTTTGTGGGTTGTGAGGTGCCCTATGGTTAAAAACATGGTGAATTTGTTTCGACGCGAGTCAGATTTCATGTGCCCATTGGTGCAAATACCATCAAGCACCCCCATGAATCGTCCATACCCAAATTATTGTCATCCCAAAAACCTCTCATCACTTCCCATCAGTCTTCAATTTCCTATCCTTCACGGAATTCTCCCCTATCATCTCCAAAAAAAAAACATCCCAAGCCCTCAGAGAAGCGAACCCAAGCCGTGCCCATCCGTGCCCGACATGGTCCGGGGCACCATCGTCGGTGACCATGAAGTCACTGAGCATGTAGGAGATGGTCATCCCCGCGCTGCATTGGATGACCATGAGCAGCACCAGGGACCAAAAGAGGATCTTCAGCGAGGCGGCGATGCACTTCCTGATCTGAGAAACTTCAAAAAGGTTACCTTTCAGGTAGCTGAACGGATTTTGAAGGTATCCTTGAAAAAAAACACAACATTCCATATAATCATATACATGTTTGGTGATGTTTTTTTTTTTGTTTGACCTTTTTGAGGATCACTGTGTGAGGAACCAAATTGTTGTCAGACATTTTGGGGAACAAAATGGGGCAATTAGTTCAGAAAGCAAGGGCCGACACCACTGGCAGTTTGACATGCAATGCAAAGTGCTTACAAGCAAGACAATGCGAAGCCAGCTGACATTTTTTTTGTCGTGAGGCCCAGAAATGCCATCAACAAGCAGGGATTGTAATGTATGCCTTGACCCTTGGATCCCGCAAAATTCGTAGGGTGGCGCTAAAAACCCAAGGCTTCAAAAAAAACAAGGTTTTTCTACTTCCTCAAATTTCACAACCATGCCCCCAGATGCTTTGACTTTCTGCAGTGGGTCTCCCAAAAATGTTGCATCTCTGTCCACTTTCCTGGTGACGCCAAGATGGCCAAACACACCAAAACCATGGCCTAAATTTTCACCACTTCCAATGGGTCACCCATGTGGATCATGGTGCACCCTATCAACCCCAGGGATCCCAGAAAACATCTGTTGACGTAAATCGCAGGTTGAACACGGTTTGCCAGAAGCTTGATTATCCGACCCGCACTTTTTCATATTGAGCTATATTGAGCTCGCGTTATCTCTACTTCAGATGTCTATGTAGATGTGAAGTCCTGACCGGTAAAGCTGAATGGCGGAAATTCTAAGAAGGTTATGATGCAACAAAGCAGGAGCATTGTTGGAAGCAAGCCCTAGTTTGGAATTCGGACAGCTTGTAAGAATATGCTGGTTTTGCAGAGCGTGATCACAGCTAAAGCCAGGGTTGCAGTTTACATCCGACATCATCCGACAGATGTCGGGTTTGGACAAGAGAAGATCGAAATCCAACATACTTCAGAAGGAACAAAGTTTATGCTTGTCGAAGACTTTACAGAACATCCATCTCGGCCAACCGCGGATCACATTTTCACGTCCGTTTTGTGTGGCAGGTGTGGGACGGTCAATTATCACCCTCTTTTAAGTCTATAAGATTAAAAAACATTTGGAGGGTGGAAATCCGACCGGGGTACGACAAATTTCCATGCTAGGATTCTAAGAGGAAAGGGTGTGCAGAAGAAGAAGCTCAACATGTTCACTGTTGGAAGCTCAACAAGCGCAACTTTTGTCCTACCAGTGTAGCAGCTGGGCTGGCCACCTTGCACTCTTTATCGTTCTTTGGTAAGTGGCAAGAATAATCACTTGTTAACCTGGCGAGGGGCCTACAACAACAACAGTTACCTTGAAAATTGTTACTTCTATTGAACATTCTATGGCTTTGGCCACAACACTAGAAATACCTGGAACCACCATGGGCTGATTCACGTTAAATATGCCGGTACCTTCAGGTAACCCGACACCTCCGTGTTTGGCATCACCCCCATCTACAAATAGCGAACTGTCGGGCAAAGAATGTATGCTCAGCATACCATATTTCATATTTACAAAATGGATTAATAGTAGAAACGAGCTGAAATAAATGACCACGTCATTCCAGTTTTGGTAGACCATTTCGACCATTTCCACCATTTCCACAAGGGAACATCGTGAAAACCACCCGTTCAACCAGCACCGAGCATCAACAGAAGCTGCAACGATTCCAAGACTTGCCTCAGGAGGAGGCTAAAGCGTTGCCCGCACAGTTGGTATCGATTGGTATCGGTTGGTACCGACAAACCGTGGTAATTTGTAGCCATATGCCTTTCTATGCCTTTCTCAAGCTCAAATTCAAGCACCTTCTTAGGAAAAACATGTTGGACCTCAATGTTTCATGTTTGACTTTCATCTTTTGGTTGGTATGCTCCTCATCGTTTCTTACTTGAACTGTCGAGGTTTATCCACAAACCCTCACGTTTGTTGCTGAAGTTGCATGAGCCCCATTTTGCCCTGGTCAAATCCAATTTGGCGTGGCCAAATCCCTATTTAATATCTTGCTGCATCCACCATTTTTATTGATTATGTCATTTCAGGGCACCCATGCAAGAGTCATCCAAGACGTATTCGGTCATTCTAGGATTGAGACCATGATAGGTATGGTTGTGCTGGCACTAAAATATTTTACCTAGTGAGAACGTATCAAAATGTATCAAATCTCAGGTGTTCTTGGTGAAGCCCCGATTTCTATCATTCACTGTCACCTTGATCAAGAAAACATCTTAGTGAAATCATGTGACATCGCTATTTTTAAATATATTTTCTGATCTCCACCATTCCAAAACACATCAAAACACAATGTTCTCCCGGTTGTAGCGCAGCAAACTCCCCACCGACGTAAGAAAACCGCCGGGGTACGAGAGTCGAACCACACGCACCGCACGGAGCAGTTTGCCCAGGCGAAGCATTCGCAGAAACGTGGGCGAAATGGGCAGGGCTGCCTGGCTACATGTACCGATGGGTTTGAGGTGCATATGAAATTGATGAATAATGATGAATATAACTATATAGATGCAAATTTCTGCAATGATTTGAATCATGTTCATACTACTATATAGTTGGATTTTCATGGACTTGCTTTACATAGTTTCCTCTCAATTGTTGTTCTTACGCATGAGTGCATGTGATGAGTATGGGTATAATATATATATATATATATATGTGTGTCAATGTATGTATACACGTGCAAACGTCTGTGTTCTATATGCGGTTTGGATATTTGCCGAATTTAATGTGCCAAAACTGTGGTTCAGGTATGCTCAGGTGTAAGCATTCGGGTGTGCGGAGCCATGATTGACAGTGAACTTTGATGTCAACCATCTATCGGAGTGACCCAAGGGTTCATACGATTAATCACGTTGCCGAGGGATATTCTGAGTGAACCCCCTGTGAGCACCTAATATGCGGTTACATGCCTGTCTACTAACTAACATGGATTGAAATGGGATATCCACGCATATCCTGAAAAAAATGCAGAATAGCCTTCAAAGAAGAGGGCTTCTAGCGGTCACAAGTTTGTGGTTTGAGATTACTTGCACACACACATGAAAGCACGTTGAATCCCAGAAGTGACCAGTCCGGCTCTCTAAATCAGCATGTGCCAAGAACAGATTTCAAGTCCATCGGATCCATCGAAATCAGAAATGGAAGGACCCGGATACCATGGATACCCTCCGGGATGCAGGGGCTTTCAGCTTGGATTCGAAAGGGCGCCATACGTCGCTTCCCCATATGCATTTTTGAAACGAAATCTCATGAATGTTCATGCCTCAGCTTAACCTTCTGCACCCGTGAGCAAGGACAATGTCTAGATATGATCTGATATGATTTGAAATGATATGATATGATCATCTGGGTATCAGCAATGATTCAACCAACATGGCCAAAGTGGTTAACGCAGAAGAAGTCACCATTCACCTCGTGATGCCTTCGCTGGCATGCACACCCAAGTGCTCAGTGTTGCATGATGAATCATTTCCCATGTTTCTTGCCATGCCAAGTGGCCGCAAAAAGTTCCACCCAGCTGCTGCAAACCACCACGAAATCGATCCTGCACCGGCTGATTCACCCGGCAGCTGGCGCAAGCCAGTCAAACCCGTCACGCTCTCAGGCTGCTCACAGATTGTTGTTGATTTTCTAGAGTTTTAACCGCTTTTTTGTAACATGTTGCAGTTTAGCTCCTTGCTTGCTGTTGCTGGCATATTCTGTATATGTATATATATATATATATTCTTGACACACAAATGCACACACACACACACATATATATATATACATCATATCATATAATATTTACTTGGGACAGTATGGGCCCCAGAGTCAAAGGGTATCGTCTCATCCCACTGGGGTGGATCATCTGATTGCCTGGGTCGTATGGCTACACCTTCCCTCATCCCACAAGTTGGGAACCATGGATTTCCATCTGGTTTTGCCAACTGATGGATCTGGTGGTATATCCCATTTTTTCCCCATTATATCCTCACAAAAAAAATGGTCATGAGTCATGAATATCAATCCCATCCAATACTATCTCCGTTCCAATTTCCCCCACTTTTTGCTTGTCCCAGGCGCCAATTCAGGAAGTGCCGGAAGAACTGGCACCGGATTTTGCCTTAGGATGTGGGGAAAAAACTGGTTGCAATCGGCGGGCACCAAAGGGTCACTTCCTCCAAGAATGAAAAGCTTGCGGGGTTCAGATTTCAAAAATCACCATCAACCGCTATTGGGGGCTGACAATGTGGGCCCCTGTCACGACATGTCCATGCCCAATCTATCTGGAGAACACCCAGGCTAGAGCTGGAGTTGGAGATCATCTCTTCTCAGGGGAGAAACGAGAAATCGATGTTCAAAACCGCCAGTTCAGTATTAGTGTACAACTCTTGGGATATATGCAAATATGGAGTCAACAAACGTGGGGACAATGCACTCATCAATCAAGAATGTACATGATAAATGAAGAAGCATATCAACCTTATGCAGTCGAATAAAGCAAAGCAAATACATGTCAAAGGAAGCATCTTCACACCATGGGCAATGTACCAATGACAGCCGGTGCAAAAGTCCACAGGTAAAAAGTTGCTTTTGAAAAAGAACAAGCGGTCCTGCCTGAGAAAGAAACACATCTCTGCCAAATGATCACAGCCACCACAAGAGAAAAATTGAAGCTTCATGATGTCACCTTTAGATTCCTCCCCACACGCATGTCGTGCCAAGCAACCAAGACGAATAAACATCCTGAGCCAACAAAACAAATCAAGGGGATTTGTTGGTCACCTTTGGGGCGAGGCATGTTGCAATGGGAAATCGGTTTTTAATTCCCATTTCGCTGAAGGAACTCCGGAATACAATGTAGGAAATCAGATTTTCCATCGCACTGCAATGTTGCTCAATAGTCGAAAGTCAAACATGGCAAACCAACACCCGTTCTTTTGAAATTGCTAGTTGCACATACACGATCACATAATCCATTCCCCAAAGCGAATTGGGCAAGCCTGCGAGCCTTTGTAGCATTACTTGGTCGAATGTTTGATGGACAAGTATTGGAGGGGCCTCTTGAAAGCGATCAGAGAAATGGATCAGAGACTGAGATAAGCAAGTTCATTGAATCATCCCTATAGCCTATTTCTCCATGGTTCATTCTGGGTTCTGGGCATATTGCTGAGGTCAATGACATTACATATGACATTGCTCCAAACATCCCAAGTCAGCGTTGGGCGTTGCGGTATCCTCCCAGCAACTATTCATCACTGCCAAGGGTCTCAATGGTGAATATGATGGCCTGGGCAGCAAACCCTCATCCTACCCCAAAATTGGCAACGGAAGAAACACACCTCACAAAAACTGCCAAAAGTTGTTCAAACATGGACACTCCCATGGACTCTTCATTGTTGAGGCTTGCCGAGGATGATCCGATCTTGCATCCTATCAGTCCTGGATTGTCAGTTGCCTTTTCTCGCAACAAACATGACAATAAGTCATAAGTCCATATTCATCGGTGAAAAGGAACGGCAAGCAACAAAGTAAATACTCAAGAAAATCTGAGACAAAAAGCAAACACACCTGTGCGATCTATATATGAACAACTACACGCACAGAAACACTGGAGGGGAGATGAGGGGAGGCCAAATCAAAATATGTTTTTTAGCAGGAGAAACCCTCCAAAATGGCATAAAATGGCCAAACCACATGCACCGTCCAAAACCTGACCTGGCCGTCTGAAATCCATCCGGCAACATGAAAGGAAACATCAAACCATGGGTTTAGACATGGAAATGTCCATGGAAAACATGGGAAAACCTCCCAAACTCCCAAAGTTCATCATCATGTTGCATGAAAACCTGGCCAAAAATTTGGGGGGCCATCCCCCAGTTTTTGGATGCACCATAGCCATGACGTGCCATGAGAAACTTCAATCTGAGTGGCAAAGATCCAGTCTCCCCACACGAAGACCGCATCAGCATAGGGCCACAACTCCTTGGGAGGTGCTGCTGATCAGGAGAAGGGCTACTAAGTTGCTAAGAATTGCCTCATGGGGCCATTGGAAAAACAACATATTCCCATGATCCAAGTGGAAATTACCCATGGGAATGACGAAATCTGGCTGGAAAATCCCAGCATTTTTGGGGGATTTCCAGGTATATATATATATATATGTATGATTTCTCCATATCACCATTGGATCCCATGGTATATCCATAGTAACAATTTCCATCAATTATTGAAGGCGAATGGGTTACATTATACATCATTTTAATATATATATATATATACATATCCATTTATATATTCACAGTATATATTTATTACATTATACTAATGGAAATTGCTTAAATCTATACGTCTATTTATATTTCGTTACCACAGTATCTCTATATGTATATATATATATACATATATGTGAAATATAGATATGTATCCAATTCCCTTCCGTTGGCTCCTCCGGAGGTGTGGCATATCTGGGGAAGGAAATCGAATGGCCAGTTCCTGATGAACGATGCGCAGGACCAGTGCCACAAATATCACGACAAACATCAACAAACGGGGAGCAGCCTGGTGACCTGGAAAGTGCATATTCTACATATTTACATAGTAATATATACATATTATGTGTACGATTATTTCGAACATGATGATGATGCTGATTTATATTGATTTGATATTGTGAGGATGATGATGATGATGATGATGATGATGATGGTGATTCTGTCATTGCTGATCTTGCTGCTGTTGTTATTGCTCATGTTACTATCATTCCTTGATCTGTTCTGATGTTTCAATGCCTGTCGCATGCACTTCTTGGATGTTTTGTGGATATATGGGCACCTACACATGCATATACACCAATATGATGGTTAATGAGGTGGGGCACCAAGTCGCAAGAAAATCGTCCAGCTCACTTGCAAGCAAATCATCCAAAATGGAAGGTAAGAAACAATGAACATCTTTGCAAAACTAGATGCAGTACATACTTAAAATATCTTTGCATCATTTAACTATAGTGGGACTTGTGGGACACGATCTCAATCGACTTCACTGGCGCCACTCTCTTGCTTGGGGATTTTCAGCAGAGACGCCTGCAAGGGTATGACCATGGCTCCAGCCCCGGTACTGAGGCGTTCGATGGACACCTTTTTGCGTCAGTTTTTATCTTCCAAATTTGGTGTATCTTCCGGGTTTGAGGCCAGTTTTGAGGAAGATGAATTACTGTCTCTAAGACTGGTAATTCCTAGAGGTCAACAATTCTGCATGTTAGAATGTTGCAAGTGCTCACTTTTTTTTTACCATTTAATGTCCTTCAATGGGTTAGAATGCTTGGGTTTTAACGGGTATCCACAACTTGTCCACCAAATTAGCTTTATCTCAACCAGATTGGCATCCCACCTGCCGTCATCATAGCAGCATGCCGTCATCGACAGAGCCTTCACCAGACGGTCAACTACCAACATCCACCAGGGGGTAGATGACTTTCACCAAGTTTCGCATGCCATGGTATTGCAACTGTGCCGCCATCATGATCAAATTGACCTGGGCACAGTATTTCTCAGGCGTGCCAGTGCCCGAACAAATGCATAGGGACAGGAACACCCAAAAAGATGTGGATAACCGAAATTCAACGGCCCTTCACGTGTATATAGATATGATAGTTATATCTCCAATTAGATGCATGCAATTGCATGCAAAAGTATGTGGTGCCCATGAGCCTTAAGTACTAAGTTGGGCTATTAGGCCATTGTTGCAGGCCGTATGCCCAAAGTTGCCATGGATAGGGGTATATTCCAAAATTGGTTTCCAAAATTGGCTTGCTCATCAAAAGAATTGTCAACATTTGCAGTTGGCTCTCAAATTTTGAGCTAAATGTGGGACCGCCATGTACATGAAATGACAGGAGTGTAAGGTTTTTCACCAACGACTCAACCTTTATGGACTTGGGGATGCCGAAAATGTAGCCAAAGTCTGTCTCATGGTCTTCGGGCCAAAATCTTTCGAAGCACTCTCAAACTTGGATGATTGAAGACTAGAAGCAACCCAAAGTAAACTCGTTTACCAAACAAATCAGGTTGATCAATGCCCGTTGCACTGGTCTCCAGTACGTTTTGATGTCCGAATGTAAAGCGCGGTCGAAAACTGATTGATCATTTGCTATCTGATCTATCTCCGCTATCTTTGAAAACTCTGGCGTCCGTGTAGACTAGCCAGACATGTGGGAGATTGTATTGCCAAAGGGGTTGTTTGTTCTGCAATTACAATCTCCCAAACCATAAATCCTGGCAAGACCGCGTCCCAATCACTTGCATGATGTTATACTGTGGCAATATGTAGATATATATATATATATACATATTATAATATATATGTAAATGTAGTAGTGACTAAAGAAAATCCAACTTTACGCTCCACTGACCTGTCACCAAGCTTTGCCCATGCCTGACAGAAGTTCTGGTACCATTCCATCACACAAAGGAGGGTTTTCTACCCACGTTCCTTCGCATCACTTTCCAGGACAGGTCATCTTGCAACCCATCTTGGTTGAATCAAAATACAGTACAGTAGCCTCTCAAATAAAACAGAACAGTATCAGTTTGAAAGCAGAGTTGTGATGACACCTGACTCAAGGGCCCTCGGGCCGATACAGGTCGAATGCACCGGATGAAATGGCTCAGGGATTTCATGTCCATGAGTGCAACACTGAAATTCTCACACTCCTATCTCTGTACTGGACTGAAATCCGGCTCTCATCGGACTGACCGACAATGGAAAATATCCGGTGTCACACAAACTGCGCACTGAGTCCCAGCGCATAGACTTAGTCAGCTCATCCGACAGCATGTCGGCTGTACAAATCCACCACAGCTGATCGTTCGCCTCGGCTGGCATGTAGGGACTTGCTGAAGGATCTCCGATCTCTTCACCCACTCCTCGCCATAGCTCCTGCCTCAAGGCAGTCATATCGATCGCCATCCTCTTGTCAGTGATGCTCCCAGGTGTCGTCCCTGACATATAGTCGATGAAGCTCCGACAGTCAGAGTACCAAAGCACCTTTTTCGAATCAGCTGCATCTGTTTTCCACTTCATTCCACGATCTCCCACAGGACGCGGACACTTGAGGGAATACAGAAGAATTCGGACTTGTTGTGCAGCTTCAGATCCCAGCATGGAGCTCAACACTTCTGCTTGCAGAGTTGACCTACAAACCCGTTTCAAGGTTTGAGATTGCCATTCCAGAATGTGGCACTGAGCCGGCTTTCCAACTGCAGGAGGTTCTCCACAAAGGAGCAAAAAGCGTCCACTTTGCGATCTGTGGCCCTGCTCTTTTCCATCCTCGTTGAATCCAGTCTCAGCTGCATGCGAAGCGTCAGTCACTGACAGCAAGATAGCAGTTTCGAAATTGAACTTGCCCTTGTAGAAACGAATCCCATTGTCCTTAGTCTTCTGAGCTGCAGCAAGCAACTTGTTGGTGTTGCGAAGATCCTCCACCAGTGGCTTGCTCTGTTTCCCTTGGAGCGAAGAGCACCCATAGCAAAGCTCTGGTCGGCATAGTCTTGCGACCCATCCAATGCTACCAAGCACTGCTCTCATCTGGCTCTGCTCTGTGGCCGTCGCCGATGCCGATGGCTCTCGTTGGCGTCCACCATCGATGTGAATCGGCTTCACCTTGGAGAGGGTCTCAGGAGAACTCACTGAGATATACTCCTCATTGTCCACGATCTTCCGGCCACAAAATCGGAAACTCCCTTCCTCAGTTGCTCCAAAAGTGAATCGCTCTTGGACCCTTTTCATCACCTCATCCATCATAGGTGTTCCGGTCCACAAGAGGTCATCCACGTGGGTCACCAGCAACCCATGACATTCTCCTTCATGGATCAAAGCGTAAAACGCCGGTTCAATCTCCACGACGCCATTGTCCAGGATCGTCTGGCGCAACTCGAGCCAGAATCCACGAGGGGCATCTTTTGAACCATAAACACTCATCAAAGCGATCATGTGCTCTTCAGGATTGATCCATGGTCCACCTTCCACTGGGATTCCATCTCTCGGAGCAGACAGCAGCAAAATGCGCTGAATTGGTGCTCCCTGCAAAAATGCGGCTGAGATATCTCCAGCCTTCAACTGCAAATTCTTACAGCTCGCATAGCTCAGCAAAATGTGGACGGCTGTGCTAGTAGCTNTTCCAAGTCCCCACGGATCACCAAGCGAGATTTCAACCGCAAGGGGATATCTGTCGACCCAGGGGCTCTCAACTTCTCATTCTTATCCACGTCGACCCACCGCATTGGGATCACGGCCTCGCCCGACAAAAGGAGGGCTTCCACTTCAGCCTGAGTGGGAAACCTGATGGCTTTATATTTCAACCAGTTCGACCACTCCTTGGCTCGGCTCTCATTGAGCTTCTCTTTCATCTCATCTGAGGCCCGGCCGTAGTTGATCTTATGGGTGTCCGACTTGTTCTTGCGCTTCACCATGAAACAGACAAACTCCTTTGCCAGCAGCATGTTGGCTTCGGTAGGCTCAGGAAAGTTGAAGTTCACCACAGGGACTTCCTCATCTTCGGCCTGAGGTTCGATCCTCTCATATGGCCCCGTTCTCTCAGTCCTCATAGCTCTTGATCGGATGACTCCAACATCCAGTCTGTTCCCGCCATCAATGGCCATGGCTTTGGCAAGTGGTGTCAGCACCGTTGGTGCTCTTGGTGTTGTAGTAGTGAGGGTCGGTGTCGCTGTCTCCGCAGCGTGTTGTTCAGCCTGTTGTTGAGATTGCTCCTCAGGTTGCAATGAATCAGGTCGTGATGGTAATGAAGCATGTGGCTGTTCTATTGGTGGTTGTTGAGATTGCTCTCTCACGATTGGCCTTGCCAATGCAAGTGGCCCAGCACTCTTCTCGACTTCCGCATCCAGCAGCTCTTCAATGTCCTGCGATCTTGCAGGTGCTTCTGACGAAGCTGCAATTGATGGTGTATATGAGCTCCTGACAGGGCTGGCATCACCTTCATCTCCAGACTTGATCCTCTTGGAACTTCCTTCACCTCCAGAGTGATCGGCTCCCGATGGTCCGCCTCCAATGGATCCTCCACGCATGTCCAAGTAAGGCTGTTGCCCAGGATCATCAAGACGATGTGGTTGACGCACAGCTTCTGGGTCCATAAATGGCCTCTTCCTGCTCAGTCGACTCTTGTCGAGAAGTTCATTTTCCAAGTGCTCCTCAGCATTGGCCGCTCGAACTCGATTGCTGGCAACCAAGATGGGGATGCCACTGTGCAAGATCCACAAGTTCTTGCCCTCAGTCGCAAGCACACGAGCTGGCCCAATCCATCCACCAGTCTTTTGCTTCCTCTTGAAAGCAATGAGGTCCCCAGGTCGATAGACCTCTTCCTCAGTTCCACCACGGCGGAGAAGTGCTGCACGGACACGCCGGTGGCTGTCCTCCATCGCCCAGGCAAGGCGAGCACTCTCTCGCATAGCTCCACGTCGGTTGAATGTTGACATGGGGTCCGGGTCCAGGACATTGTGGAAGTCATCATCGACTTCATCTTGCCATCCAAACATTCGAGGATTGCGTCCCAGCACCCATTGACATGGANGTCCGGGTCCAGGACATTGTGGAAGTCATCATCGACTTCATCTTGCCATCCAAACATTCGAGGATTGCGTCCCAGCACCCATTGACATGGACTAAACCCGTTCACAGTTCCCTGACGATTCTTGGTCTCCAAGCACTCAACCAGGCACATTAGAAGTTCATCTTCTCCAATCACCGTTGCACCAGCAACAACACGTTTCATCATGCCCTTCAGTATGCCACCTCCCCGTTCGATCTTCCCAAGCTGGTAGGGCGCCTCCAATGCAGCAAATCGAAATCTGCATCCTCTCTGCTCCAGGGCGCTCATCAGCACTCCACGGTTGTGCGTCCCACGATCGCACACGATGTAGGTCGGAAGACCTGCCCAGTTCATCCAAATCCTCAGCAGTGTTTGAAGACATTTGTTGGAACTTGGAACTCCTTGTGCGGCTCCAAGAACTTCANCCAAATCCTCAGCAGTGTTTGAAGACATTTGTTGGAACTTGGAACTCCTTGTGCGGCTCCAAGAACTTCACCTGCATGAAAATGGGTTCCCAGGCACATTACATGTAGCACGTGGAATGACTGATCCAGAGCATCCTTGACAGTAAAAATGTCCATTCCAATGGAATCGTTGAAGACATATGGATCAGGTGGCTTCACAACTTGGGGTCTCTTCTCCGGGGCGATGCGATCACAAGCTGGACACTTAAAGTGTCGTACTCCCTTGATCACCGCCTTGTCGGCATTGGCATACTTGAGCATCCTTGTCATCTGTGATTTGGTGGCATGGCTCGTCATGTGATGTAGACGGCGAATGCCCACTCGTTCAGCTTTGGATAGTTTTCTCCACTCTTGCTTCCTCCGCTTCTCACCTTCTGGATCCGCCTCCTTGTCCAACATCTCCATGTCCTCCTCATGAGTGACGTTGCGCTCAATCTCCTGGCTAGCAGACAGCTTGCCGAGATCTTCAGGTCCATGGATTCCATCTAAGGTCACTTCCTCTGTCGCCTCTTCGGCATTCTCCAGAAGATCCTCAGTTGCGAAGGCATAGCATAGGTGATGTTCCAGATCCCGCTGAACTCCTTTCAAAATAGTTCGGCAGAACTCCACGGTATACTTGCCAGCTTGTTCACATCGTGACCCATAGGCATTCTTGCCTTCCAGTGGTTGATGTTGATGTCCACCTTGGCATACTTTTCCATGTAGAACCTCACCAATCCCAACGGAGNCTCAAGTCCAAGTGCTACCACCTGCTGCATCTCCTCGGTGTTCCAGGCCTCACTTGGCCAAGGGTTCTCCAACATGGAAACTCCTCCTCGGGCTCGTTGTTTCTTGATGATCTTGCGAAACCAGCGGAAAACTCCAAGCCAGTCCCGTCGTTTGGCCCAAACAAGCTCCTTGTCAGGACACATCCTCTGCCAAGGCGACCAAGGTCCACAAGGCCACGCCAAGCTGAGCAAGTAGGGATGTTCTTCATCAATGGTTCGTTCGACTTGTTTCCTCTGATTGGCGTCAAAAACGTTCCACCCAGATTGAATGTCAAGGGGCTTGCAGCACTCATAGCCCTGAGCCTGAAAGGTTGCCGTCAAGACAGCAGCACCAGCAAAAAGTTCCAGAAGAGCTTTCCATCCACGAGGCATGGCAAGTCGTTGTCGACGAAGAACACTCCAAAGTGCATAGTCCTCCTCCTCGATGCCAGTCACCTCAGCTTGGATCCTCTTCCGTTGACCTTTGCTCATGACTTTCTTTGGCTCATCTCCCCATGACAGCCTCTGAGTTTTGAGCTCCTCATCGATGGGTGTGATGTGGAACTCCGTGGTGCCAATCCAAGCACGGTCTCGACCAATTGTCGAAGGAGAGCCCTTCCAAGCATCGATCTCTGTGTCCTTCTCGTCCTTGTCAAGGTACTTGATGAAGNAATCCAAGCACGGTCTCGACCAATTGTCGAAGGAGAGCCCTTCCAAGCATCGATCTCTGTGTCCTTCTCGTCCTTGTCAAGGTACTTGATGAAGGTCCATCTCGTAGGTCCCAGACGACCAAGATCGATGGGAAGCGACATCTCTGCATCTTTGGGGTGAAAGAATTGCTTCCTCGGTGTGATGTGGTGTCTGATGACAAGGTCATCCTTAATCTCCCAGTAATCCGCCTCGTCTTCCTCAGGGTGTCGAGACGTAGGGCTAGATGGTGATCCATCTCCGTCTCCACCATCTCCACCACCAGGGTTCCCGAAGATGTCATCAGGCAGCGACTCGAAGGTCTCAATGAGGTCACGAGTAGTCTCTTCTCTGCGCTGCTCATCTTCTTCCTCCGGTGATTCTGCATGCCCTTCTGGGTTCTCATCCACAGTGACGAGCACGTCGTCATCCTCATCATCAGTGTCATCCACCTCCACATAGACGAACTCTTCGGCTGCAGCTGGAAGCACAGGCTGTGGTGCCGGTGGAAAAACATCATCCTCGGTCCATTCCTCCAAGCCGGTGTTGGTGGCTTCAAAGCTTGGAGTGTCAGCGCTGCCAAGTGCAGCATCAGAATGGCTTCGACTCTTGCGGCCGATCTTCTTCAGATGTTTCTTCTTCGACACCTTCTTCACATCGAGAGTCCCATGTGTCCTCTCTTTCCTCCATCGATCGGAATCATCCCAGTCACGTCCTCGATCGTCTGACTCTGCCATGAGGCTGACAGGGATTGTGGCACCATCATCCATGAAGTCACCCGGCGTCAGTCGAAGACCAATCAATCGGTTTCGACGTCCTCTCACCACACTGAAAGTGCATCCCAGAGTTCGTGACTTCACGGTGCCCTCAACTAAGTCGATCACCATGCCAAGGTCCTGCTGAGCTTGTAGTGAAAGAAGTAGAGGGGCATGTGATCCTTCAATCTCGATCGATGTGATGATTCCAGGGACGTTGTAGCCCTCCAAGGTTTCCAAGGCAATGTAGAGCTTTCGAATGCCCAAACTCTGAGCAGCTCCACCAATCCCTTGAAGGTTCTTGCGCTCATGAGACATCCATTTCGGCTTGTAGCCGGTGGTCTCCTCGAATCTTTCCATCCAGTACTGGCCGTGGCAAGTTGAGTTGCAGCCACTGTCCAAGTACATCAGCACATCATCATCATCCGGCCCACTGATTGCGAACTCATCGTCCACCATGAAGGCCACTGAGGGTTGTTCCAATTCTCGTCGCCTAATGCAGTAGTCTTGGAACCTCTGCATGTTGGCACAAAAGGCTGATCCTTTGGCATGTTCATCAAGTGCAAACTGAACATAGCCCGCATCCATCTCAAAGACATCATTGAATGTGTAGCCCTTGTACCGTCCAAAGGTGATGAGATTGGAACCTGAAATCCCCCCAGACTCAGTCCTCAAAGTGCCAACGCTGGTAGTTGATCTTGCTGCACTCGTTGTCGATCTTGCTCCTGGAGAAGGTCGTGCTTCAGGCATCGATGTCATCGCCTGAGTGAAAGTTGATCCAAGAGTCTTGTAGCACAGCAAGGTGGCGTTGACCACATGCAAGAACTCGCCCTGTGTGATTGCACCATGCAGGGCAATGTGATTGCTCACCATGCGGCCAAGTAGATCTCTAAATTGAACCCATTCTGCCGATCCAGCAAAGAGGGTCTCGTCCATCATGGCTTGGGCATCGTTGTTGAAGTTGCGTTCCATCGCTGCCTCCTCAGAGAGTGCGACCACAGACGAAGATCCTCTTCCGGGTGTGGGTCGTGGTTGTCCCGGCTGCTTCTTCACGGAGTCACTGGCTCCACAAGCACTGCATGTCCATTTCCAGGCATAGCCATTCGATCCTCTCCACGAGACTTGATCTGTAGGATGAGGACATTCCGTAGGGGTGAAAACTGCCATTGGCCTGTCTTGATCTTGCTCACGTCTCTCCTTCTGCAGCACCTTTCCACAGTCTTTGCAGGTCAGGACATTGTAGTACTGATTGCTCCCACGACGTGTCACGTCATTGTGTGGGCATCCACTCTCCGGTTGATGAGGCTCTTCAGGATCCAAAATTGGTCCACTGCTCCTGGTAGGCATAGGTGGCACTGTCGGTGGTCTCATTGAGGCCAAACTCGAAGCCGTCAAGGTGGTTCTTGAAGTAGATGATGCTGCCTGCTCAGGCGGCGGCACAAAGGACTTTGCGGCTCACTTTCGATGCAGCTTTGGATACCGGTGGCATGTACTCCAACTCCTGCTGAAGTCTCCGGTCAATCTCATCTTTCGGCAGCTGCATAAGACGTTGCACCTCAGCTTCCAGGATTCGTTGTTGATCTCCATCCAAGAAGCCTCCAGTTGTAGACGAAGTGTCACCTGGATCGTCAAGGCTCGAATGAACGACCATGTAGCAATGTCCACCATCATCCTTGTAACCCTCGCCAACAGCGAAGTAGACAACACGAGGTTTGTCCTTCTTTCCACCTTTTCCACGGCCTTTCCCATCGCCCTTCGGCTTTCCACCAGACTTCCAACCTTTGCCTTTCTTCCCAAAGCCTTTTCCACGTCCACGTTGGGGACAGATTGGATCCCGTTGCCAGTGGCCCAACTGCCCGCATGCTCGACAATGAGATCTCTGTTTGGCTGCGAGAACTTTGGCTTGGCGTTCTTGGGATGACATAGTTGTAGATCCACCACCATAGTTGGAGCTATTGGCCGGACTGGTCACTCCACGGGATTCCGCCTGCATACGGTTGTAGTATGCTGAGATCTCCACCTCCACAGCATCCACAACCAGCTCCACATCTTCCTGCGCACAGNAGATTCATCATAGTCACCATAGGTCTCGTCATCATCCGGGTAGTTGGAGGTCGAGTCCTGGTTCCCATCTGCATGGATGTAGCCAGAGCCGGAGGCATCATCATAGGAGGTGTCATCTCCAAATTCCGTCATGTAGCCGGTCCGTTGCGACCAGGGTTTGAACTCATATTTTCCCTTGCCCTTACCCCGATTGGTTTCCCTTTCATGAATTGAACCAAATTGATCCCTTAGGGTATTGGCTAGGAGGTCCATTTTACTCAGATCATTTTGACAAACCGTCCTCACCATCTGCTGCTCAAGGTGTCCCAATCCTGCATGAAGAAGCAACTGCTCACCCAGAATTGCATCACTGCACTGAATCGCAGGGTCCATGTCTCGAAGCTGCGTCCACCATGCTTCTCGACGAAGGCAGTATGAGCTCATCGGCTCTCCAGTCTGTCTCGAAAGGNCATGACTGAACCTCTCCTCCATAGCCCGGCAAGGCTTTTGCGTCCGTCGCCACATAGGTCGGCTTGAAACTTCCATACCTGAGTGTTTCCAATGCCATCGCTCCCAAGCACCAAAGGTAGGAGCCCAGGGACAGCAAGGCGTCACCGATTGTTTGCTGGAGCCGTAGCTCCGCTACCAGTTTGAAAGCAGAGTTGTGATGAAGCACGCTCAAGCGATCGCACATGGCACTGTTTTGTACCCACCTGACTCAAGGGCCCTCGGGCCGATACAGGTCGAATGCACCGGATGAAATGGCTCAGGGATTTCATGTCCATGAGTGCAACACTGAAATTCTCACAATCAGTATTTTCGTTGGATTTATCAACTTCTATCTTTTCTGGGGTCGTATTACTCATGATTACTCACCTTTTTATGAATCGTCCCAAAGGTGACGTGATGCCACCCATCGGCCCCCCGAAAATGGCGCAAAATTGCGCAAAATGCACACAAATACAATGGGTTTGTCTGAAAATTTGGGAGGAAAAACCTTGAATTTGGTGGTTCATCACCATTTTCCCCATCAAGTTTGCCATTTAATGGGAATGTCACATGGTATGTCCCATTTTCAGACACCACCAATATGGTCATGACACCAAGAGCAGCATGCAAATGACGAACTCGAAATGAGGCCCCAGGAAGAGATCTGCAAAACCTCTGCATCGATAGCGGCATTGGAAACTCTTACCCTCTGGTTGTTTAACAGTTGGCTATATGGAAAATTGAAGAAAATTGCGGATTTTTTGGATGATTTGTGATGACATACCTACTATTGAAAATGGTGATTGTCCACAGCTATGTTGGTTTCCCTCAGGGATGCCTCAGGTGTTTTTTCAATTTTCTAGTGCTTAGAGATGGGACCAAGAAGGGGGCTGTCCATCGCCAGGTCGGATCAAACAAAAAAAATCAAGGTGAGAGTCCTGCCCAGGCTACTGCTGAACCAAATACTGAGGTGGATCTAGTTCTGGATCTAGTTGTGGATCTAGTTCTGGATGATGCTATTATGACGCTATTTTCAGTCATGGGCCGGAAACAATGATCGAATTATCACCAGTGAACTTGACCATGCGAAGGCATTTGGGCTGCCAGAAGAATGACCAAAAAGATTTATCACCAATCAGCTGGACATCCAGCTGGTACCATGAGCAACATGAAAGGACCTTAGCTACTTAGCAAAGCGCTGATGTTTAATGGAATATGTATGACTATGTTACATTTCTGCAAAAGAAGACCACAAAATTGACACATTCACAAATACCTATCAGTCACAACTGCCCAATCTAAACCCCACTTGGACTACAATCAAGAGTGCAAACCTACAAACTTCATCGACATTGAGACATGCTAAATTCTTAGTAGGAAAGAATCCACGTCATCTTTAGCAAATCCCGTAATGTTTTAAACCTAGCAATAAGTAAACCACACTCAACCTTGCTAGAAATGTGTTCTCCAAGCTATCCCCAAAACTCAAATACAGTAGTTATCGTATTCCAAGTTCACCTTACCTGAATCGAGTCAACAAGCAGGAAGCTTAAGGCATTGAACCATTTTTTGGAATCCTTATGCCCCTCCCAGCTATGGAAAACTTGGACAACTGGGACAACTCATGAAAACTCAGTTTCTCCGGGCATACTTCGAGCTCGAGCGACGCTCAAACCGATTATGCTCCACAGCATCTTCCTGCGGAACGCGTCAGCGCAAAGCTCGGGTTTCTGGAAAGAATGGTACCAGTGGCAGCCTAAAATCTGACATGGATCTTCAACATTCAACTACTTTCATAAAGTTCTTGGAACATAGCTTTGGAATGGTTTGAAATGCTTTGGAGCACTTCATGATGGAAGCTGTGGGTTTGGGGAGGATGCCTCTTGAAATGGCCATATTTCAACAGGGCTTTTGAAAACGTTCTACCATGGGATGGTACGGGGGTTCCTACTGCTGAGACAACCCTACACTATTCCTATTCTATCCTATTCTCATGTATTGTCACGAATTTGCTCTTAAATTGTCAACTTGTAGGTTAGATACTTATCCCGATTATATTCCAACGGCTCCCCTACGCCCATCTTATCCGAACTTTTGCCTAGATCGTATGACATTCCTCCAGCTAATCCAGATCCTGCCATGAGTTGGGGATGGGGAGAACAAACTTTCACATAACTTTCCTCTAAAAAGTAATTGTCAAGGGTCAAACTATTAGTTGAGGGGATGCCACTTGTGGGATGCTAATTCTGGATCAATTATGGCTGATCCCTACAAACTGCTGGCCAAAATCACTGGACTCTCAGGGCACATTGACATTAGTTTACCAAAAAGTCCCACCAACTCGAAGTCCAGCAACTAACAGCAAGTTTGTAAACTTATCGTGAGCCTGAAAAGTTGGTGGATTCGGATTCCAATGGGACTTTGAGTTGGTGGGGTCTCAATGGGTTTCATGGGATTTAACCATCAACATCAATGGAGGTTTCCGAAAATGGGGGTAGCCCCCAAATCATCCATTTTTGTTGGGGGGATTTTCCATGAATCAACCAGCTATTGGGGTAGCCCCATGACTATGGAAACCCATGGGAAATCACGTCCTCTTCCTCCTCTTCGATCGGGCTTATGGTGCCTCGCGGCTTAGGCGAGGAGGCGCTAGCGCGGGGAAGGTCGCCAAGAATTTCAACATGAACAAGCCTCAAGTCATTGAACCTGGGATTTAGTGGTGATTAATGGTGATGAATCACGATTTAACCAACACATGGGGCATGGGAATTAGCCTCCAGTAATTGAATACAGCTATGACACATGGTCCATTTATTGGCGATTTAGCCATTAAAAGTAGTGATTTTCCATAGCTATGTTAAATTGCCACAGGGTACGTGGTAAATACGATGATCAATCATGCTAAGATCATCACTGGATTTTTGGGTTCATTGTTTAATACAACTTGAAATGGGAATATTGACCAATATTTACCCATCAACAAATGGAAAGATTGATCTGGGCTATTCACGAACCAAAACGATACAAGCATTCCATCCCATGGTGCCTGCTAATCACAGCAAAGTCTCATCGGGGTCATGACCCCAAATACGATTGGAAACTTGCACCCATTACCCTCCAGTAAACTAACATAGCTATGGAAAATGCCTGTTTCATTCGATGATTTACCTATTCAAAACAGTGATCTTCTGTAGCGATCTTAAATTACCAGAGGGTAGACACCAGCAAAGAATCATTCTCCCCAAAGATCATCTTGGATTTGCTCAGGGGCCAGCAGAAATAGCCGGCAAAATGTTCCCAATCGCCAAGCCGCCAATGATGGATTTAAATCGAAATAAAAATCAGTTTCAGCAAATCCAAGTCCAAGCTAATTCTATCCCAGAAGTTTTCCAGGTCGCAATGCCCAGTTCAGCAAACCCTCCCTAAAAGGTTCCGGTTCGCTTTTCATGGGTCAAAATAACCCCATGAAAATAGCTGGTATAACCCCACTACCAATTATCATGTCTGGATCATTTGTCAGCTCAATGATATCAAACCCCAGCATCTCACAACATTTTTTTGTTTAATCACCCTTTTCCTAGTCATATATTAAGGCTTGTCTGAACATAAGGTCACCCCAAAACACCTGGTCGATCATGATTTTGCGAACGGAAACATATGCCACTTTTGCCCCCAAAAAAACAATGAGATAGACACCAAATCTCTGATGATCCTCATCCTCATCAGCCCTATAGGTTGGCATCCCGAGGCCATATGCCATCCCCGATCTCACCGTCCATGGAAAGTCCGGAGGAGAGCATGGAAGCCGAACGCTGTGGCAGCAACGGGTTCAACTTCCTGCGCAAGGTGAAGCAGCTGGCTGCGGAGTTATGTGAAGCTAGATCAATGGGAAAAAATGGCCGGGCATGCAGCCAACCATTGACAATACACATGCATGTATATATATATATATAAATATATATATATGCATAATAAGATACACGATCTATGTATATATAATATTGTACAATTATACATTTATGTATATTGCAGGCCATAATGATCCACAATGGGTTCACAACCAGCAGGAAGACCTGGGTTTGTCAAAAAAAAATTGGGGTCCCTCTTTAGCTCCAGCAGTATCAATGGGAATACGGGGATATCGATATCGCCTTGTTTCTTGACGAGGTGGTGCGCCAGTTCGTCGGCCCTTCCCCCGTTCAGCCATTGAATCCCCCCAGAAACCATGGTGGATGTAGGGGACACATATCTGGGACCATAGAAGGGAGGTCTTTAATATCAGGGGATGGGATTCATACTTCACTCGGGTTTCTGGCAGGCCCAGTAATTTTTAACTAGTTAATGGGTTTTAAACAAACCAACAACCAATAAACATAAATGGAGGGCCTTGCTACTTTTCCTGAAGGAAAACAACTCCACAATGACAGTGCTGCCAACTCGGCAGTCTACTTCCACAATTTCCACGCCTCACTGGAAAACCAAAGCACCAATCATGTTGCTAAGCCAGAAACTGACTCTGTTAAAGGTTGATTGAGAAAAGAAAACATGCTGAAACTAAGTGGATCCAAATTTCAGAACAGGGTATGGTTTACCATAAGCTCAACGATTTACGACCTAAGTTTCGGTGAGCAGCCCAAACAATTTTGAAGTTTGTTGCAGAACTGTTTGTTCTTGTTGAAAGCCTCTTGTTTGTTTGTCTGTCTGTCTGTTTGATTTATTGTCATTTTATGGATGTTTATGGTTTAGTTTGTTCGTCGAAATTCTAGACGTCTGTTGCTTCGTTTCTGTGATCTTATCTTTCAATTTCCAAAAACATCAGAACCATCCCAGCCCACTCCCTTGATGGCCATGCTGGGCCATGGCCCTTGTACCCAATCACCCTTCGGGGATGCTTTCGTACCAAAGAGTCATCCATAGACTGTTGCTGCTGATTACGAGTCATTGCGAAATCACCGTCTGGAACGGTGCCTTTCATACTCTTGCAGCTTCCTGGTTGTTTCATCATCCAATTCCCGACCTCACAGTTGGCTGAGGAACCCCCAACAGGTGCAAACAAAGAACAAAACTTGAAACCAGTCAGAAGACCATGTTACTATTCTTACTTGTCATCTCAGCTCTCTTTGGGTACTATGATTACTAGCCATCAGTGAGTAGTACTATTGCTGTTAATACTAGTATTTACTTAATCATCAAGCAACAGAAAGTTTTTGTTGCGCATTGTCTGTACTGAGGACTGGTTCTCAGATCTTTCGGCAGGTTCCACTGGGGCCTAGGACCAACAGGATGGTTTCCCTTGCCAAAACTGAGGATTGCTATTGATCAAAACCTACAGGAAACCAGAGTTTTTGCCATGACAAGTAGGGGTTTCCTGACAATTTTCACTAATCCATTGAATTGAAGGTCCATGATTATGATGCAAACCCAATCCAGTCAGATCCAATCGAATCCAACTTATCCCCTTCTGATTCTCTAAGGCATCACTCGTAGCGCAACTTGGGGCTGGAAATAGGAAATATGCCAATGAAGAGGCCACCTTTGAGTCTGGGGGTCACAGTGTTCGTCAACGTTAGCCATCCGAAAGTCGTTTCCCATGATCCCTGGTGAAATCATTTTGCTGCAACAAAAATGCTCACCAAAACTCACCAAAGCTCGGGAAGAATGGAGACCTCGTTCTTTGAATATTCGGAACCAAAATTTGGCCAAAGATTTTTTGAGCTGGGAGCCTTTTTCTTTTTCAGGTAGAGCCTTGGTGTAGCTAAAGATAGCTAAAGCGACCTCACAACCATCTCACGTCTCAGATTTAGTCTGATATTTATACTCATCCAGCTAGACCAGAATTGTGGATGTGTAGTAGCCACCGTCGAGCTTGTAAGTGCCAAATGTTGTGAATCCTAATTCTTTGAAACAGTTGCGGCCGTGTTCAAAATCACAACTATAATCACACCTGCACCCTGCAGTAGCTTAACACAAATATGGAGAATTCATGGTTTCCCTAACCCGGAAACACATTATCTATACATGGTGGGCTTTCAATATCTTTTAAAGAACACGCTGGAGAACAACCAACAAAACATTCATTTCGTGGTTGCAGACGCCGCTATGATCCGCCATGCCAAGGCGCTTCCATGGACCGAGACCAGGTCACTTTTGCTTCGGTTGTCAATGTCGAAGACGCCTTTCGAGACATGTTGGTCCTGACAGCGGGCTGGATTTTCCAACGCCCTCTGGCAATTTAACAGGTTGCTATTGGAAATGGCCCATGAAAATAGATTTAAATAGATGATTTACGTATTTGAACGGTGGGTTTCCAGTTCAATATGTTGAATTACCAGGAATTGGGTTTTCAAAGAGAAAACACACACACAAAAAGACACCATACTTAATTACAACCCAAGGACTAGGGGGTTCCAGTTTCAATATCGCCTTTACAGCAGTCAACGGTACCCAAGCATTGTTTTAATCATAAACCCATCTTCCAAACCAACTTGTCAATGGTTTTTACCAACACCAGACCCATTGTCTTACAGTTTTATCATCCACAAATTGCCTTGCAACAACCAAAATCAACTCTAGTAGTTATCTCATCATTGTTTCATAATTTTTCCCGACCAGTTGCCCCTAACTTACCAACTTGAGGCAAACCAAACTGGTATCCCACTACACAATATCCATTCCCTCTTTTCATCCAAAAGGACCATCAAATCCCATTTCAAATAACCCTCATAGTTCTTATACTGCTATAAGAACATGGAAAAGTTCCCATTCTAACTTGAATCCAATATTTCAAACCATTATCACTACCCCGTGACGCCTCCCAGTTGAAAGTTGGTTTATAAAATCCATGGACTATAATGTTAATGTTAGATATGATATTCCCCATAAACATCGTAAACCCGTAGAATTCACCAAGCTATGTCAACTCGACAACAAGCCTTGGCCTAGGCACCTGTGCCAGCACCACCGCCCCTAGCTGCGGAGAGATGTTTCGAGGCCCCACCGCGCGGTCGTAGGGGATCTGCGACTGAAGCTCCTTGACTTGGGCTCGCAGCTCTGTGACCTCTGCGACTGAGGTGCAATGGACATATTTCAAGGGTCATGTTTTTTTCATGGCGAGAGTGGCTATAGTTGGATACACAGACACACACAGACACATATATATATATATGTATATTACTAATATATTATATTACTATTATTACTATTATTATCATCATAATTATTATTGTTACTATTTATTATTACTATTATCTAATGTCATTTGTGTATATGGCTAGTGACTTAGTGTGATGTTTAGTTTAGTTGTTTGTGCAATGATGTGATTACTATATAGTGGGCTTACACATAGTAATGGTTTTGGTAATGGCTGTGGTACTGGCTAAATTATCTATTGTACATCTTATTTTTCTTGTGTAGTGGGATGATAGATAAACATAGAATTAGAATGCAAACAATACTACATTAGTTCAAGTACAGGTTCGATTTATTACATTGAACTATCTTAGTGGGATTACATATAGCAAACCATTTACTTTTTATGATAGTCATTCAAAACTTGTTAAGTGGGATTTTACCGGCTTCTATTACATATAGCAAACCATTTACTTTTTATGATAGTCATTCAAAACTTGTTAAGTGGGATTTTACCAGCTTCTATCATTTTGGTGGTGATTTTATATCTCGTCACATGTTTCCTACTATCAGTTCCATTATGTAGATTATATAGCTATGAATCTGACATGAATATGATATGAACATTTTATGGCATACTATGTGTCCATCCAATTTGGCACAAAAAGAAGCCATATTAACACATATTTAACACATATTTAGCAAGATATGTGTCCAAACAAAGTTGACATGGGCATATTCCAAATTCCTCTGCTGTAAGCCGAGGGCAACTGGTCCACCAAGGTTTAGCCAGCCCCCACTTGCTGGTTGCTTCCGGGCTTAACCAGCAAAATGAACAAAGGTTTAGCCATGAAACACCCCTGCACCGCTACCAAAGCAGGAACAAAATGCCTCTCCTAGTTTGATTTGTTTGGCTTTCTTACTCGTCCTCGTCCTCATCCTACCAAAACAACAATGTCATTCAGAGGAGATCCCTCACTGACCACCAGAACCCGCACCAGTTGCACCTCCGATGTATACATCGCCTCGATTTCCTGAGAAATTGATTCATGGCCCCGTGAGGGGTGAGATTTTAGAATCTGGAGATGTCAGGAAATGCAGGAAGTTCAGCTACTCAGGTTTCTGAGATCCATATTCTCCAGTAAAAAATATAGTAAGCCACTATATTAGATAGAACTGCAACTCGAATCACTATTCGAGAAACGGATTTTACCAACTTCTATCCTTTTAGAGGTTGCCACACCCGCAAATAAACATGCATAAGTATACACATTATAATCACTATACATATGTCAATGGTACAGCTATTTCATGTGAATCCAGACATTTCTTGCCAATACCAACCACTCACCATCTTCTGGATCCTAGACGGGCGGGTGAAATAGTTGAGTCCCAGCGAATTTTCTGCTACGCCATTGCGAACCGCTAACTCATGTTGCAATATGTTTGAGGTTTGTCCCTTTGGGTCATGTGGTGAACCCATGTAACGAGGGAAAGCAAACAACATTTCTTACCCAACAATACACCCACTTTTGGATGGTGTTTATTGTTGATGTTCTCGCGTTAGTTTTCACCTTCAGTTATATCTATATTTGATGACCCCCAGGGGCCCATTAAATTGCATTCTCTCGTTGCAAATGCCTTGCCGTGCTGATTGATCAAACAATTTCTTGACGAGTCCCGGTTTTAATCCATTGGGAACACCAGCTAGTAGGAATGGTTAGCATCGAAAATCCCGTGGATCCGGGGAAATTTTGAACATAATTCACTCCAAACCAAGTCATCCGCAAGAATGCTGCCTGCATTCCAGAAATATTTCGCACCTTTGTTGTAGGCTTGCAATAACACCACTAACACAACCAACCATGTTGGTGGAATACTCTGAAAAATAGGAGGTACATGGACCATCATCCAAAACATGTGCGCACACTGGAGATTCCAGCAGGCGTTTGTTTCTGTAGATACGCATGAAACGAAGCCTTTAATCCAAATTTCAAACAATATGGTTATGTCTCAAAAATGATCACCCCATTCGATTGACTGGCTTTCCCATTTCGTTGCCGAATAGACATTGAAATTGGAGGTATCTCACTATGTGAAACAAACCCATCTAATGTTCTTGCCTATAGTTTATAATAGTTTATACATCCCAACAACTCTCCCAATGTGCAATAAATATACTTGCAATAACATAGTTTGTCGCTCTAATCCACTGATCTTTTTCTCATTGCTCCATCTATCTTGGGGAAAAAAAGTTGATCATCCACCCCCACATCGCTATGCCGCGCCACCTGCAGCAGTTTCTTCAAACCTTCCGGACCCCGATGCTCGGATTCCAGGGTCTCCATGGCGATCCGACAGAAGCGCGAGCGACCGCTGAGCTGAGCAACGCTGAACGAAGTGAATGGTGGGAACTGGGCTGCAACTTCCAAAACAAGCAAATATCAAGGCATGTGTCTGTTGATCAATATTTGCATTTTAAGTTATACATGCGTAATTTTCTAAAGATAGAATTGTATACAAATTCCTATCTATTCACCTTTCTCCAACCCCATGATATCTATCCACTAGCTAATCTATAATCTATATATCTATCATGACTTATCCATACTCAAAGATTCGGTTTGCACGAATGATGTCTAATCTAATCCAAGATGCCCTCGCAAAGCTGATTGAGGATTTGCGACTCCTCCAATGATTGAACATCACATCATCTTCCAAGCATCAAGGTCTAACCATGTCTAACCAATGGAATCAAACGCGTGACATCGCGTGACCCTATTAAACACACCCGAGAAACCGAGAGGTTTGGGGGGGATGGGATTAGCCCAGCAGTCGAAGCTTTTCAAAGCCTGGCCTTTGGCGGCAGGTGAAACCCAGAGATCCATGTGAAGTGCTGGCCCATCTTTTTAAATTGGAGGATGCTTCAACAAATATCAGGGCCAGCCTCCGTCAGAATGGATATCAGTTCTAAAAGGCTTGTCTGAGAATAGAGTACCACCAAATTTGATGGTTGATCAGCATTTATCTCATTAAAGTATATAGTCATGACTGGGAGAATATACTCCATTTTCAGACAGACCAAAAAAAAGGTCGAAGATGGTGGAAAGGGTGGTTGTCCACAAGTTGGCTCAGAAAAAATCAAAACCACATATTTTTTCACGCAGGAGTTCCGTGCAGTTTGCCCTGTTGAAAAGATCACATGGAACCCTTCGAAACTCGTACTGTTTTGTTCAGTGGAAGGCTATCATAGCAACAATTTGTTGTGGGTTTGCTAGAAAAAGAAGGACAACAGGACAACCATCCTATCATCTCCCAACACGGTGCTGCAGTACTGATACGGCCAAACACACCGTGTTGCCCGCGCCTCTCCGCGGCAATGTCTGGGGAAGCCAAAAACGTGGTATTTGTGGGACTTGTAAGCAACTTCGTCACTTACACCTCTTATCTTACAGCGCACAGCAATGGGACCTGTGGGCGCCTCTTGTACATTATCATCATCATAAACCCTAAAAACCCTAAACCCTAAAACTCTCAACCATTACGCAAGAAAACCCCAAAACCCTCAACCCTAAAACCCTAAACCGTTGCCTGAACCCTAAAAACCCTAGAAACGTGCCCCAAAAGGGTGTGGGCGACAAGGGGTGTTTGCGCGACAAGGGGTGTTTGCACGTACTGATAATACTTCGAAGGTATGACTGGATGTTGACCAACAAGACATGGGTTGTAAAATCAACAACCTCTTTCTGCTGGGCTGTGTCAAGAATTTACTTTGAGTCCAAACAAGTGAATGGAATTCATGACCAAATCAGCTGCGTAGCTGAAATCAATGCATAATGTATCTGTTATATATCTGTCCCGAGTGAGTTGAACATTGTTCTGCTTCCAAAGGCACAAAGGCACAAGAATTCATCATGTTGGAACATGTTGGCGTCTGTTTTGAGAGACATAGAGATATTGTGGGAACCTGGAGTAATAGCATAGATCATAGATATGCGCAAATGCACCTAAAGGGACCAGCCACCTCCTTACGTTTAAAATGCGGATGTTTCTGTGTTTCAAAGTGCCCTGAGTAAAGGCGGTTACTTCATTTACGCAGCATCTGCGGGGCGCCGCTCTGCTCTAAGGAAACTTCAGAGCGTTCACCGGAACTGTGGATGTGTATCTTCCAGCGTGCAGGCTTCCCTTTTTTTGAGGCTTCTAGGTGATATTTTCATATTTCTTCGAATTGGGATGGGTCTGGAAGTTATCAACCACTCCAAAAGGGGATGAGTATATTCAAATACTTTTAATAAATAAGCAAATCTGACGAGTCCATTAATGCGCATGTTGACACATCATCCCCATATGTTCTATTCTCCCTCGCTGTTTCCTTACGGAATGACCAACTCAATGCATCAGAAGGTGTCGCGCGAAGCGCCCCGAAGTTTCATCCACCTAAGCAGTGCACAGGCAGTGACATGTTGGAAATCCAAATAACGATATGTTTAGACCAAAGTTTAAACATTGTAATTGTTATCATTAGACAATATCATTACACGATATAAATCGGTACTAGTTTCGGTATTTTGCATAGATGATTATTCTATTTCTATAGATTTCTACTACACTCAAAGTGGTACTCAGTGGACAAGGGTAACCTAACCAATCTACTTCTTCAGTCCTGCAGCTTCAGGTTCCGAGGGTGCCAACTGATGGACAGGCACAACTGAAGTCTCTGATAAGTGAAAAACATGATAAATCAATATTTGCGGTATAACAGATACATAGAGTATGCATATATGTCTACATGTGCATGTATATATGTATGTGTGTGTGTGTGTTAGGGGTGACGCCGCATTTCGATGCATGTCTAGCATTAAAAGAGAATATATATCTGTTTGAAACTGCAACCGCTATTTCAGGACGACGTTTCACAAAAAAAAACAGGATGGCACAGCAAAGCTGATGTAGAAATGGGCCAGTCCCTATTACCATAAATCCATTGTAGCTAGTTCCCACGTTCTTCAGGTAAAGTGGGAACGAATGGAGTCTTCTGGAACAGGAGCCCACTATCGGCGAATATCATGTCATTCTACTCTTGGATGTGGAAGTTATGCTTTTTGGACCCCACCAGTGGGGCAGAAAAGTGTGGTTGATTTTCAAAGAGCTTACAGAGGTTGAACCACCACCAAACCTATGAGGGTTCATCACAAAAAATATTGAATATCTATATGTACACAGACACTTTCAAACATGTACACCTATTGTTTTAGATTTGGCTCATATATTTAATTGAGACATGGATATCTGGAGGTATAGTATATAAACCTGTGCAGACAACAAGAAATGGCCCAGACACATTTTTGAATACTTTTCGCCAGTAGAAGTGTTCGACATCAGCTCGCCACCTGGTCAGCTGAACTGTTGACATCGTGTCCTATGCATGGTCAATCTTAAATCTTAGGTATACCCCACATCTGTGGCCAAACAAATTGAAGTACAGCACTACCAAAAAGATAGAAATATGAGTCATTCATTCATCACTATTTAAGATTATATATTTTATCAGGATTATTTTACCAACTTCAACGTTCTTTGGGATTTGCGAGAGGTACTGTCCAAGATATCCCCAGTATTTTGCGATTCAGGTCGCTGGGATGGCTCCAAATGTCCTGAGGAACGTTGATTCAAAAGCAGCCAGTTCTTTTCATATTTCCTCACGCTTAGAAGCAGCTGGGGGATAACTAGTTGGAATCTTTGATTTTATCTGTGTTTTGCTCACCGGTACATCTGAGCCAGTCCCAAACACACAGATTGACCGTGGGTCAGCCATGATGTTGCCACAAATGTTGGCTGTGGATTGCTGAAATTCAGCCATGTGTAGAAAAAACATGGTCCGTCTATATCCGATTTTCCCAGTCACTGTACCTGTATGTCAGGTATCCTGTGGATAGTTTGAGAATGGTGCCTCAACGCATAACGACATATTTCAGCCGCATGTGGGTGATATTGCAGGCGGACAATGGACATGCCATGAGATTTCACGGTTCTACCCTTTGGAGGTGGAAATCCAAGACTGGCACGTCAGTTCGATATCAAAGAGTTGCTGTAACCTGGCTTATTTATAAAGGATATTGATGGATATTGATGGATATGTGTATTTATACTGGCACATAATTAGCAACAATAGGCGTGGTGATCTAGGTCCACCGCGCAAATTTACACTGATTAATAAGTGTAATGGATTTGGTTGGATTACCCCAATTCAAACAGTGATTGGGTGAATTCTTTTTGAGAATGGATAGGTCCTGACTATGATAGTTGATTATTTTTGATGATAGTTACTATGGATAGTTATACTTGTTATTACCATCATCATTATTCACAATAATTTCTCCCAGCTATCGTACCACTATTATTACTATTATATACTATTATTATTACTACCATTGTATATATGGTTACCATCACTATTAGATACTGCTGTTGATAGTTTCCCCCAATACTAACCATGGTGACGAAGCCATCAGCCAAGTCACTCGCCGCTGGGGAACTGACGAAATTTTTGCGATTCTGTGCTCGCTCCATCCTGGGCATGGAACATGGGTGGAACCGAAGTGAACCCTGAGTCCCAAAGGCGGTTAGTGGACCTACTGCTGCTTAAATGGGTTTCAACATGTATCAAGCTGAGTTTGAAAGTGGCCGTTTTGAATGAACGAGAGGGGTCGTTAACCATGTAGTGGGGCTAATCTGAATCTGGAGGTTCCTCAACGCAAAAAGCTGAATTTTCCCGAGCCAAATCCCATGAATCAATCGACCATGCACCAAGGTTTAAACGTATGATCTGCCTTGGTGTTGGTTGGAAGGAGAATTCCAAGAAAAGAACGGGATATAATGGGATTGTACATGAATAGGCTACCTCAATCCACTGATGAATCATCTTCCCTTTTAAAAACTGGCGATTTGATGGCTGCTGGGACGGTCCCTCAAGTAGATAGAGACTGGGTTTGTAGAACTCTCGCCGAACATCCCACTATCATTTGAACGAGGGGCAGCCCAAGCCCAATCAGCAACTGAGCCGGTAAAAAAAAAGAAAAAAAAAACATAGGACTGCCACGTTCTCAAATTGAATAAGCAGTTTTATGCTGCAAGGGTCAAGCATCATGCAACCGTTCTGCACTCTGTGTAGCACTGTGCTCTCCACGGAAAGCCATTCTCTTCAAAGAACGCAAAGCCAGGCTTTTCTATGTAAACTCTAAGAAACTCTGTTGAATGAGGTAAACCCAATCATAAACCATGCCCAAAATCACCATAAAACGAGTGCAACAAAAACAAAAACCATCTCCAAATGAGCTTCGTCCAAAACCTATGATTGCCAGCCTATGTCGCATAACTTTGCTTACGCAAGACCTTACGCACTGCTTACGCGACCACAGTTTTGACTTACGCGGCGGGTATGCACATAAAAAGACTTACGCGAAGCTTACGCTGACAGGTTTGACTCAAAACGCATAGGAACTGCTTGCGCCAGAAGCTTTTTCGACCTTGGGCAGATGCATTGATACAAGCCTGGTTCGCTAAAAGACTTTTGCTCAGCATGTTCCTAAAATTGCTGGGAGGACAGTTGGGAATGCAAATCTCACATGAACGCTATGGCCGGAAATTGAAGACACAGGTTGCGAATCATGGGCAGGGGTACACTGAGACATGTTTTGCTTACGCGCTGCTTACGCGGAGCTTACGCGAATTTACGGCACCAAACCTGTAAAAATGAAATGATATATATTATAGACTATAGATACTCCATGTCCCAAGAAGTCCTAAGACCTGAAAAGTACATCCTTGCGAAAAGAGGTCCTAAAAGGGGATGTCGCCGAGGATTCATAGCAATGCCGAAGATTCCCCGGNGGCAGCCATTTGACGCTTTTCGAGCCTCTCACTTTTTGACAGATTTTTGGATCTGAAAGGTACCCACAAAGGAAAATTGCTAAAATTGAACCCCGGGGGCGGGAAAGACGGGGCGCGGTTCCTTTTTGCGTGTGTTCTATGTTTTTTGGTGGTGAAGCAGTGGAAAAAAATAGTGCGAAATGTTGTCATCTAGAATGGGCTGCTCACGCTTGCTC
>BGPT01000372.1:188762-253445 GCA_003297045.1 Symbiodinium sp. clade C Y103
TCCGAGGGTCTGCTCACGCTTGCTCACGGTTTGCTCACGGTTCTGGGGGTTTTGGGGGGGTGACCATTTTGATAAGGAAAACAATGCCGCATTTTTTTTCCGAGCCATGTGTAATGCACACAGCTTTCAAGCTGCCGAGGCTAATTTCAATTAGCTATAACCCTTCGCTGAAGCGGGGTTGNTTGAGCCCAAAGACCTAAAAAGTACATCTATAGATGGTATTCTGCAACGTTCCTTTTAAGCCCAAAGACCTAAAAAGTACATAGTCCCAACTATGCTGACCATGTTCCTTTTGGTACCACTTTCCACGAGATCTCATAGGACCTCAAAAAGTTGTCCCTGAGACTTGCTGGGTGTATTATACATACTTCATGGCTGGATATGGTTCTCAAAAAAGATTGCTGTCACCACGTTCTGGTTGAGAATTTGTTGTAATCATCAGGGAAAAGGGAAGTCCTGATGGTATGATTTTCATTCACTCAGGCGAATATAATATAATATTATTTGTATTTTGCAAAAGTAGCTTACGCGACCTTACGAAACCCAGGGTTTTGCTTACGCGACCCAATCATATGACACAAGTCTTCTTAAAGTGTATTCAAGGGGTTTCTGACGATGCTCAAATGGTTGTGAATTGGGTTCCCCTCATTAGTGACATCATGTGAGTTGCTTTTCCAGCTTTTAGCATCAGAAGGTAATTTCCAAAAAAATGGTGATCATTGCGACTGCGAGTTGATTAGAGGCTAGCTGGACACAAGCCCACATTCATATCATAACGGTTCACAAGACTTACACGCAGACGCGTGCTTACAAACAACTTATGTATATTTCAAACATGAATGTAAATGGTCAAATATGCATAACGCATACGGTACGTAAACTCATGTCTGTGTGTACAGAAAGGTCACATTGGCGGCAATTTTGACCGGCGACAAGAGCTACACAAGATGTTCGACCGAGAGTCTTTAGCTGTGATTGTTGCAGATCAGACAAGTTGTTCTGCATCAGCATGAAATCCTGAAAAGTCCCGGAGTCAGGGTAGGTTGGATTGAGCTGGTCATTAGGGTAACCATGAACCAATTTTTAACTGCAGGGCTGCTTCAGAGATGATCAGGAACCAGACATCCAACGTGGATCAACGTGGGTGGTTTTAACCGTGTCCTCCACTATCTGCAAATATATCACTCTATTCAACATCATCCATGTGCATCCCATCTGTGAATGAAAAATACAAACACCAACAAAAACAATAGTACCACCCCCAGACAACAAAGTAGACACACAAATCAGCGTGGTTGGGAGATGTTAGGAGCACCCGGCTATATTATACATGATTCCTGGAATGATGACGCGGATGGGGGGTCTGACATCTTACGACATGGCATGGTCCAGGATGTCTCATAGTCCGGGAGGTGCTTCCCAACCGGTGAACAAAACGATCCTACTTAATGATTCACTCGCCACTGTTTGAGTAGATCGTAATTTTCACTAGAACTGCGCCGGCCTTCTTACCTTGCCATTGTCACAATCAGGACTTGGCAAGTAAGACACCTCAAAAACTAAAATGATTTGAACCAAGAAAGTCAGATCCCAAATGGACAATCTTGGAATTTCTTCGAAATTCTTCGAACGTTGTTTTTTTTTCTGAGAGGACTATTTGGGGGAGGTTAAAAATCAGCCGCGGCAATGATGACAAACAACAATGATTGAAGCCATCAAACTGATGGTTGGATTCCACTTCTACACATAGGTTGCCTCAAAAAATAAATTGATGTATACATTCATTAAAACCTGCCGAAATGGTTGTGTAATATCCTAAATGTGTTTGGATTTGCTTGGAGGATTGGAATGATAGCTACAGCTTTCTGTTTGCTACCATGCATTTATGTTAGTTCAACCCTTCAAATGCTCGTAAGGATGGTGATAATGAAAGAGCCGTAAAGAGCCTTTCGTTTCCAGTGGTGGAGAATGGGCGTGTCCAGACCTCTAGAAACAATTGTCTCCTTTTCAAACGGAATTCAATGTGGCCCCCAAAACATCCAGGAAGAATGCATTCAAGCATCCAGCTTTGCGTTCATTTTCCTAACCTCAGAATTTGCGAGTTCAAGCTAAACACAGGGAGGACCCGAACCAATGAGGCCGTTCTTGGGGAAAGGGCACCGAGACGAGTATGTCCAGTATGCGGTATGCATGTCAGGAATATAAACGCCAATTGACCGTGACATGCCTTTCTTACCAGATGTTCCATGTTGGATGGCATGTATCCAAATTCGATCCCAAAAATTGCTGCTTGGTGGTGGAAGTTTTTTTCACCATCCATTCCACAATTTTAAATTTCAAATGGCATCAGCATATTTATATGTTCGAACCAAATGGTGGAAACCACCAGCATCATTGGATAAAACATCCCATGTTGAGCATCTGGGGAACCTGGGGTGCAAAGAAACTGTAGAAATTTTGCTAGCCGAAACTTGACAATTAGGATCTGAAATATCAGAAAACTTCACAAACATATCTTAGACAGCCACATTTTGTTGGTGTGTCTTTGTCGTCAGTGAGCATTCATGTTGAGGTCCTTGCTGTCCCTGGGATCTACAGTATCAAGGGAAGGCCAGGTTCCGCAACCCTCTTCAAGAATCCCAGCAGGTCCATTTTGAATGAATGGATTTACAGCAGATGAAGGGCTCAAAGCTTAGTTGCCTCACATGTTTTGCATGAGCTCGGCCGAAGTCCCTAGGTGAATGACATTTGTTGGTGTAAAACCACAATCGTATCTGAACAAAGGGCCAATTTGACAAAGCCCTGTCAAAGAATTCCCTATTCATCTGTATTTCCAAGCCAATTCCTCCACACGAAACCAAAAATCCTCCCAGCCGCGGGCCGCACCTGTCGTTGCAACTTGTTGAGGTCAAAGCTCCGGGCGATGCCTTTGATTTTCATGATGCCGGTCTCGAACTCTTCCTGGGGCGATTTCCGTACCCCGAAACGGACCGAAATGAGGGAAAGAACTGCGAAAACCACAAACTACCGTATGTCTTCCTACGCCGTTGGCGCTTCGCCTATGCGTTGCATACTTGGGAGGGCACCAGATATCACGAGATATATCCAAATATGTCCAGATATATATCCATGATATGCTTGCATAGAGTTGAAGTATAGCCTTATAATTGAAGTCCTCGGGGATATCACCTGAGGAGTTTTACCATGTGACCAATGTCTGCCGGCTTTCCGCGCCGAGGGTCCAATGAAATTTCGCCATCACCATCATCTAACCTGGGGCTGGTGGTGAATCTCCTGGTGACCTTTTCAAATCTGGTTGGGAAAATGTACCAAACAGAGTTCAAAGATTTGAAATGATCTGAAAAATACATCTGAACATTGCATATATCATAATATCTCTGGTCCAAAAAGAGACTTAAACTACTGAGAAAACATGAGAAAACCTGAAAAAAACAAAGGAATAACTGACTATCTGACATAAGTACAGAAGCAACGAACACAAATGGGGCAGGACTAATGATATCGCCATATCGCTGTTTGGAAGTGACATCAACTCCCAGGGAAAACTGCCGGAGTCAGGTGCTGCGGTGGGGCGATGGTGCCCAGCTTTAGCTTCGCCAAGTTGACGCAAATCACTTGGTGAATTCTATGGTTTATGCGGGATAGCACATCATATAACTATACTCAATGCAGGGGGCCCTCACCTTAGGGGGCCCTCACCTTGTAATTACAGTCATATAACTAGGGATAAATGGAATTTCCGAACATACTGGGCATATGAATTCCTGTGAAAATGGGGGGATGGCAATCCCGAATATGGGTATATACGGAATATACAGTGTATGATCCCAATTTTGGTGATGGAAACACCAGTATACATGGATTACCGATCCAAGCTGCATGCCGAATAGACCAAGTAAGTCCTCAGATCTTTCCGGAGAGGACAGCATGTGGCGTCACGGTGATCTGCAGCAGTAAGTCATGAACATCATATGAAATCTATACCGGAATGCACCCTCCAGAAACCGGATCATACTGTGGATTTGTTTGGCCTCTACCTGCTGATTTTCTGGAAATCTACCCCTATCCCACTTATAGAAACCTAGGCGATTCTCTGATAGATTCCTGAAAATTCTTCGGATCCCCGGTGGACATTCACAGCAACCATCGCCTTTTGGTTTCCTGAATAGTGGAATTCCGGAAAATCATTACTGGAAACATCTGTAAACACAATATAATTCACTTACAACACCATTGTCCCTATAGAGTATCCTGAAAACATGGATATTATATGATAGTACTTTGCATCGCACTGATGATATATGTAACTATTTGCTTCGCAAGTTTCAGCAAGTATGATAAACATGTTGGCATTTACCACCTGTGCGTTTAAGGTTTGTTGATCAGCCCCGGCGGATTTCATTGACGCTCATCAGCCCATCATGACAAGGCGCGTCGGTCTGGATCTCCAACTGATGGAGCCAGACCTGCGCGTTGAAACGGAACATTGAAGTACATCACTTAGAAGACTTTAATGATCAGTTACGCCAGTACATCATAGGTTTACGCCACTTACGCCCAATTGTGCATCAAATTGTGCTATGCTCAGATCATCTCAGATATTCTGCTAAGGCTACTATTCCAGGCTTTGTATGCTGGAAATTGCTGGATTGCCAGCAAGCGTTCCAGCCAGAGCGCCTGAAGTTGAGGATGTTCAAGCATTCGCTTGAACTCTTGAAAATCAATAAATCCATCTCCTGCAAGACGTGGGAAAACAATGGTTACTTTCTCTGCATGGTGGGATGTGAACATAAATGCACGGCCCATGGTCTACCAATAAAGATATAAAGACATCATGAGTCAATATCACCATCCACGAGTCCAGTCCAAACCTGAAAATATGTTCAATGTTGCTGAACTTCTGCTACAACAATTCTGGTCAGAACACGTCGGAACCTTGAATCCGTATGGATTGCTTGGGGTGCCTGTCAGTTGTTTGTCACATGGGTTTCCCTGCCAGTTCTCCTCTGTTCCGTCATCCCTTGGTCAATATGTTTTTCATCTCCCTGATATGGCATTCCCTGCGGCAAATCAGCTGATATACAGGTCCCCTCTCTTTTTTGGCTTTATCCTCCCTTTGCGTTGTGGGTCATGGAGTCCATGGTATTTTTTCTAGAAAATCATCATTTTGCAGCGCTCCATTGGAGAACACAATCAAACCTACCTGGCTGAACATTATCCTGTTAGAACATCCATTTACAAACGATTCATCGTTGAAAATGACTATTATTTCCAAAACTACGACTGATTTTTCTACCTCAGGGCATCTTTATCGATTGGTTTTGTCGCAAAATAGGGGTACATGGGGGTACCCTCAAAAAAAATATCATGATCATCATTCATTTCCCATCGAAATTCCAACCTTTTGGTATACCGTACATGTTTGGACCAACTCAGATATGATATCGTTGGCGAATATATCCTATTATCCCAGACTATCCCAATATATTCCCAAATCACCATTAAAATGTCATCCCAAACCAATACCCAAAGCATTCCCCCAGATCTCCACAGTTCTCCGGTCTCCTGATGTGTCCGCTTCGCGGAACATGTTGTTCACCTCACAGGGTGACTTTGGCAAAGCAAAAAAATGTACATGGATATAAGTACATATACAAGTAATAATAAGAATAATGATAAGAATAACAACAATAATAAGAATAAGTAATTATATAATATAGATAATAACAATGATAGCAATAACAATAAAATAATAACACATACATACACACAAACATAAACAACATCAATGATCCGTATATGTGAGCCGGAGTCAAAGATCGGGTTGTCTACGCCTTGCCTAGAAGAATAGCTTTTGTTTTTCGTTTTTTGGGGAGGGGATAGTAAATTCAAGCACTTTGACACACAGTTGTGTGGCCCTATCGCTGACCATGGTTTTGCACTTCTGAAGGTGAAATAATAAAATTGCTTGAGGAAAGGAAGAGGAAAAGAAACACGAGAGGAAGAGGAAAGGAAGAAAAAAGGAAGAGGGATAAACGTGACAACAGTGATAAGAGCCATAAGCGTGACAATAGTGATAATAATGATGATTAAGAGTTCTGATGGTGATAGATGAGTGACAAGAATATTCATGATAAAGTGATCGCAATAATAGAAGTTATATGAGGCTATCTGCATCTATCTACATATTCATCTTACTATACACATACTTTGGCGCTACATGTTGCGTCTTTGTTGAGGCATTTGTGTATCAGTGGGGGAATGGGACCCCACAATCTGATGATTTAACCAGCAACCCCTGACTGGGTCAAAACAGAAATTGCTAAGGAAGTAGCTCAATCATCCGCAAGGAGTTGGTGCAAACTCCCAAAGCACTGCCACTACGAAAATTATCTTCAGTACCCCATGTTCGAGGTTTAGACAAGCCTTTTCATAGAGTCATATGTCAAACATGTTGAAAAGAGACATTCTGATGAAACAATAAATAAAACAAAATGAACTGGAACCCGTGAGAAAACTATCCTTTTCTAACTTTCTTTCATCATGCTTCTACAACCTACTACCCTCTGATAAACTAAAATAGCTATTGAACATGTGAAAAATACCATTTATAGTGTGGGTTTTCCAATTAAGAATGCTGATTTTTCATAGCTATGTTAGTTTACCAGAGGGTAAGTACTATTGAGGTTTAGAATCTTCTACCCCCCTGGAAGTGACAAAAACCACCTATCGCCTGGCAAGTCAACGCAGGGGCCCCAACATGGTGCACCTATGAAATCCCGTGGGCAACCATGGGCAATAGTGATTCATCATCATTTTCCTGATTCATACACTCATGTTTGTTTTCTATGTTTTCTTTAGTTTCATTGCCATTTTAAGATCTTTCCTTTTTTCAACTATAATTTGATGGCCATTTATGAGTCTATGCTTCCCCATCGTTTAATGGTCACTTCGGTCACAAGACCCCCCCAACCGGCAACAGCAGATCATCGTCGCCGAGCGGCTCGACGTCGATAGACTTCCTGCGCTTTGGTTTTTTCGAAGGCGATGACCTGCGACCGTGTTGGGATGTACTTAACCAACTGGGGACATACTCTTAGGATATTGAATAAGAGGGATTTTATGGGGATTCTATAGGGATTTTGTGGGGATTTAAGTGGGATGTAATGGGATCTATGGATATGTTGGGGGGATAATATAATGCGGTTGGGATACAGTGGGGTATGTATTTGGAATAGACTGGGGATACACAAGCAACAATTTGATCTGAAAGGGACATATCGATGCCATTCCCACGAACTAAGTTAAACCCTGAAAACCGCTGGAAGTGTTGCATATATATATATATATATCCATGGCTGGCAGTTAGATTGTGGGAACTTTGATATCAGTATATCTCAATTCAAAAAACGCTCTGAAGTTGATAGAAGATGGTTTAGTATCGTAATTTTATAGATTACTGTTTGGCATATCCCTCAATATACCCCTGGGTATGAAACCATGGTGTTAACGTTGTGCATGTATGTGTATGATGGTGTATGCCTATATAAAAATATAATAAGCAATGTAACTAGTGGATGTGCTATTATTGATTTGTGTCTTTGGTGTGGGTTTGAGGCATCTATTTGCACAATCTGTTCACACCTTCAACTCAATTTATCATATCTGAAGATGAGGCAACAAAATCTGGAAACACTCACTGGAAACACTCAGTGGAAGAAGGACAAGGCAACCATTGGACAGTATAAATAGAACCAGTATCAACCAGCTATAACAGTTATACTGGGTGATCAGCCAGCGCAACATGAGTGCCGATGCAAGCCATGGCCCGTTGCGGCGGTTCACCTCTTCGTCCTCATGCGCCACCTTCATCGTCGTCTGGATGAAGACAGCCTGAGGCAGTTCGAAAGACTGAGCCCAGGAGGAGCAAAATATGGTGAATCAGTGTGGGGACATGGCATGAAAGTGATAGATCCTTCATGGAAATCTATACCGCCCTATATTAAGAACTAGTAACTAAGACTTTTTGACATCCTGTTGCGACGGTTCACTGCATGATTAGAAGGATTAGTGAGTCAGACGAAGAAAAAGGGCAGGTAACTGCGTTGCTGGCCACCATCTACAAACGGAATCATCTCTATTTTGGCAAACTACCGCTAAATCAACTTTGGTTTTCCCTAACTATGGGGGTAATTGAGTATAGTTCAATGCTGTTAGTACCTGAGAGTGGCGTTGAAAAAAAGGGGTCATCACTCAGAACTACGCTATTCGGGTCTTTAGCTTAGATACCCCAAGGGATTGGTTGCTCGATGGGCCCAACCTTTCGCCAATTGAATCCAATGAATGGCTTAGAGTACATCTGGCAACGGGGACCAAACAAGTGCCACCATCACATTACAATAATATGTACCTATATATATATATATACCATTACACACACATATATATATAATATAATATAGTATAATATAATATAGTATAATATAATATAATATAATATAATATATATGCATATACGAAAATACACACACATGTGTATATATATATATATAATATACATATTCAGAATAATTGTATAGTCAGCGATGATCACAGATGTGCCAATTCAACTATCTAGCTATATATTTCGTTGCTTGAATGATACTTTGGTAGGGCCGCATCATTCAAACATCAACAATATGCAAGTTACAAGCTCCACCCACCACTCACCTTAATCACCACTAAAATTTGGCGGATTTTCAGAGCGCGTTCAAGGTGCATTGACGACATTGAGGACCGCGAAACCTACAAAACATCCTCAGTTTCGTCGAAGATTCACTAGCGGCTGGCTTAATGCTGCTCCCAAAAATTATGTGGTTCCTCATACTTTCTAAGTAGCTTGCAATCCCAGTTCCTATTTGTTGTCTTCATAACCAAGGTCATTAAGTAACCATCGGATGACCCGCTAAGTGGGCTCAAAACGTGCAGGGCCCGAGTCCTACAACAGCTGGACCATATGACCATGACAAGAACCTGAGGTGCAACATCAAACGTGTCTACACCTCAAACTGACAACTCACCTATAATTACTCATGAGCAAAACCTGGGTCGTCCCTTGCATGTGCGGGTTTCGTGAGGGCAGGCAAAATCCTAGATTTTGCCCTCTACTTGTCTGTTCATGTGGCAATAAATTCACAAATATATAAACATGTATATGTATATAAACACCAGGGTGAAATTTCAGAGCGCAGAAAGCATCAAGTACCTAGTGACATGGAGTCCCAAAACGGATGAGTTGCTTGTCAATCCAACCTGGCATGGTAAACCTTTGTTTGGCAACGTTTGGCCCATAAGATCTGCAAATCCTGAATCATAATCAGATATGATCAGCAAAAAACAAAGATTTCTGGTGAAACAAAAGGCCCACCCTCTGGTAAACTAACGTAGTATAGGCATAGGGAATAATCAAATATAAATGGCCATGTTCAATAGCTATGTTCAATTAGCTAAGGGTAAAATCATGTAAAATCCATAGTTCATCATATTTCAAAAGATTCTTGCAGATCATTGCAACATCCTATTGCTCCAGTGTAGACGCATAGACGCCAAGCATCTGTAGACGATAAATCCCACAGCCCACCACTCACTGACCTGGTTTAGATTCAGACCTTTGGGGAGGAGCTCCTGGAGGAACTATTTCTCAATGTGTTGGACTGTTGGATCATTACCCTCTGGTAATTTAACATAGCTATGGAAAATCACCATATTTGTTTAAGATTGTTTGAGTAAATCGTCATAATCAAAACATTGGACATTTTCCACAGCTATGTTAAATAACCATCTGGTTAATGGAAATCAGAACAGAGATGTAATGGACATACCTCTGCCAAAATTGGCATGTTTACTTGATAGTTTTTGCATTGGATGCCGGTTTCAAACAGAAAATTGGCAATTTTCTGCGCACAAAAAAGTGGGTGTACCAACTAAAAAAGGGGAGATGAAGCAACAAGAAACTGCAAGACTGAATTCATGTACACCTACTGGGACTGGGGGATTTCAATCAATCCCAAATTCATTCGCCAGCTGTTTTTTTACGCCCAGAAGAGTATTGGGGTGTTCCACAGGGTTCCTTTGTCACCACGCAATGGAGGTGGCAATTGTCAGCTGAAGCCTTCGGCAAGGTGTTCTCCGTCGGATCATTAATTTACGGGCAGCACTGCCCAGGGTGCCCAAGTCCAGGAAGCATAAGTATATACACCAGGAAGAGGAAATGCAAGAAAAGACAACAACTCACACATGTCCAGAATGCTGGAGCACCGGTCATTCATGATTCAAATAAATGTGCAAATTGGCAGGTGACCGAGCTGCTATATCATCACTGACCATTCAAATTCAAATGGTAAGGGTTGGTTAGTTGGTTGGCCAGTGACTTCGCTATCACAACATCTATGGCCAACCAGTCGGCATCTTCGCCAAGACCAAGACACATTGTCGATCAGAACTCGGCAAGCAGGTGCCCAATTCGCGAAGAGCACTTCAAACATGGTCAGCAGCGTCCTGAACGGCATGGTTACATCAAGGCGGTTAACCTTTATTTGTTTCCTTTGTTTTTGGTTTCCTTTAACAAATCATTCCCTTCATCAGTACCATGTTGAGTGGGGGTATCAGGGAGAGTTGGTGCAACCCCAGAAACCACACGGCGGGTATCCCTGTTCGATTTGCTTTCAGGCTGGGGGTCGACCCAACAATTTGGGGTTCCGAAATCCATTGGGATTGCGGGGGAGCCCTTTTTTACAATAGTACTGAGGGGTTAACAAACGTAAAGTAACGTTGGTGGGCCCCTTTTTCTGAGGAAGAACAGCCTGCTTAGCATCTTGGGGGTTCGGGCCAAATGATTAAACATAGTTTTGGGACTAGAGATTCCCCCCAAAAATAAAACAGTGCTTCCAGGATGTGAGTTCCATGATGTGTTCCCAATACTTTCCAGATGTCCAGCTTTCTACCTATGTCGGGGGCTGCTGTTAATTATGAGGACGGACAAGAGGGTGATACAACAATGCCGTTTGATGCCGTTTGGGAACTGGTGAACGACATCAAATGAATGAACGACATAAGATAATGATAAAAATATGATAAGTTTTGATTACCCATTACGATTGATGACCCAATCCAAATCTCAGCTTCGGCATGAATATACGTATACATTAGATGGAGGACGAGACTCCATTTTAGAGCCATTTGTTTCTCAACCCTGGGCTGGAATAGAGTTCCATTTGTTTTTGGAAAATCATGTTTGACATGCTATTGGAACAAGGGGAAAAAGCAATCTTGATGGTTTAAACATGCTGAAACCCACACACATGATCATCTCACACGCAAACCAGTGGTATAGGACCAACAAGGGTTTACGGTGAAAACATGTGAAAGCAAGGCTGGAAAGGGAATATACCCCCCGAATGGCCCTTGTTTTAGGGAACATCATAATGAACCATAAATTAGGGTGGTTTTCCCAACGTTTGGAGGTACCAAACCCATATGTTCGAACAGAAAGATGCGATTCCGTAACTCTCTGAGATCAATGCTGTCAAGCATCTTGCTAAAGGTGCCGTAATATCCTCAGTGGGTGAGTGGATTTGTGGGGATTCGGTTGTTTCCTGGTTTCTTATTAAGAATCTGTAGTTCACCACTAATTACTGATCGATTGTTTAAACACATGAACATTCAATTGAGTTTGCAGAATGGGGTGCGCCCACCACATGCCTTCAGAAAATGATGGAGAACGAGTATAGAAGGGTTTTGGCATAGCATAGTTTTGGACAACCCTGGAGAGTGCCCCGGGTCCCCGGGTCCCCGGGCCCTTCCCATTCGAGATATCCGATGAAGCACTTGCTGAGCCATCTCATTGAGGAACTAACTGTGTCACAAACCGCAGAGGAACCCACAATCGATCAGAAAGGCCTTTCCAGCAAACATAACGTGTGGTATCAAATTAGGCATGGTTCATCATTAGGGTGTAAAACTGAATCGAACGTAAATAGATTGTAAAAAATCAAATGCTGACTCTAGCATCGTTGAACGGTTTTTGTTAAGTCTCCAGACCGTGTTTACTACCTTATTGTTTGTAATGTCCGGATACCTGCGACAGAATGGCCAAGCAACTAAAGACCTGAAAGCGCGCCTCGGCGTTGCCTCGGAAATCGACACCATGGTGAATTCACGAGCTGTTAGATATGCTTTATATTGCTTCATTGCATGCTTCCTACCCCTAAAATCCTAAAAAAGAAAAGCGGATTCTAACTAAAATGCTTGTATATGCTTACCAAATTTACTATGAAAGTCAATGACTCATAAATTTCCATATCTAATGTCACCTCGGGGTTACCACCCTGGAGGAGAAGCTTCTATTCCGCTTCAGTTGTGACTCAAAGAATTCAACTAGACGAAAGCTTTTGTCAATGACCACCAAGGAAATAGAACATGTTTAATGTATCACAATTTCAGTGGGATTTTGATTCTACCAACTTCATTCGACTTCTATTTTTTTGGGGGGTGGGGGATAACTATAATTTACCCAACAAACATATCATTGACCAGTTTCATGTAAAGCATTGCAAAGCTCGTCACCACTAAACCAATTTAACAGGTCAGAAACACATACGAATTATTGTTGGGTTTTTTCTTAATTAATGTGTTTTTTGAAATATTCCTGCCATACGAGTTTTTAAACCAACATGTTCTGCAAATCTCAAGCTGCCTACTGATCAAACTGCTTCTAAATGATATTGATTTTTCATCAACATCTGTGATCGCATTTTTGTCAACCAAACATGATCAGTTCCAAGAATGGTCCCCCTTTCCAACATACCAAATACCCTCTGGTAAACTAACATAACTATGGAAAATCACCATTTTTCTTGGGAAAATCCTCTATAAATGGCCATTTTCAATAGCAAACCGTTAGTTTACCAGAGGGTACTTCATCCCCTGTTGAAAGTGGTGGACCTTCATCCCCATGATCCACCCAAATCGTGGACAGGGTGCCATCGTCCGTGACCATGAAGTCGCTGAGCATGTAGGAGATGGTCATCCCCGCGCTGCATTGGATGATCATCAGCAGCACCAGGGACCAGAAGAGGATGCGCAAGGAGGCGTAAATGCATTTCCTGGGACATGATGCCCATGAATATCACTTATATAATTAACCATCCACCAGAATAATCCGGAACATAGATTCACTAATCACTAAAATGTGAAATCTGGCTGAATATTATAGTTCACCAAACTGGAACTAGTTCTAATGTTTGGCCTTTGAGGGATGGTTCCCCGCGATATCCGGCAATCTAACCGGCATTCCAATGGCGTCGCAGTGAGGTCACTATAATTCGTCCAAATGAAATGCCATGAATATCACCAACAAACATATGGGAAATAGATGGAAATAGATATGAAGAAATGAACAAGTGCTTCACGTTTGGTGAATAACTATCGGAAATTCTGGATGATATGGGGAAAAAAACTTATTCAATGTGTTGGTTTGTTGAGACAAATCTTAAGCGGAAGCATGCCGTTTTCATCAAATATTGGGGTTTCATGAAGTTGCCCTCTAAACCAATCCAATGATTAGGTCAGTGCTTAGGCTTTGGTCATTTCTGATGGACAAAGTATTAGTGATCCATCTTCCGCGGTACCCTGGCCAAGGCCAAAGCCTAGACTTTTCTGGCTAAAGGAGATAGACTCAAAGACTCAAAGATATCTGTGATCATAAAAGTAATATATGATATGTGTCAAGTTTCCTTGGTGCACACCATCAAATGATCACGACATAGACAAATCATGAAATCATAACCCAAAGTGTATATAACTTTTAAGGGATTTGCCCTCTGGTAAACTAACATGACTATGGAAAATCACCATATTTGTACGGGAAAATCACCTATAAATGGCCATTTTCAATAGCTATGTTAAATTACCAGAGGGTAAATGATTGCTTGAATCTGCTGCCAGGAATAGGGATATACCCTGTATGTTAGTTTGACAATCTCAAAAGTCTCTATTTTCGGATGGTCAAAACCTCCTCTCCTCCCAGGCCGCGATCCGAGAGTCAGCAAGAGCTGGAGGGATTCCTCAGCTGCCGCCAGAAATTGTGATGGGAATAAGTATTACTATATTGGATAAATATAGATGATATCATCATTATATATAAATATATACATTGTATATATGATATATATATATATATACACATTTTATGTGTATATATATATTTATTTATATTCATTATGTATGCTTTGATCATGGATTTCCCTGGGAGATCATGGGATTCATTTTCATCATCGATTTCAGCCATGTCGTTCATCGCATCCAAGGCTCCAAGACCTGCGACATCCGCACCACCCGCAGGGCGCGCAGCAGTTTCCCCAAGCGCAACAAGCGCAGAAAGGTGGGTGAAATGGGCAGCGCTTGGGCGAAAAGTTCCAACCAACTGCTGCAAACCACCAGGAAATCCACCCTGAGAACAGCAGAACAGCAGAACAATGGAGGTAAGTTGGAAATTTGTGAGACTGAGAACTGACCATATTGTTTTGGACAATAAGAGTTTTGATTTATATAACAACCCAAGAAAATGTGCAATCCTCAGAGTTGATGAGAGGGATGTTTTAGGGTGGAAGTGGGAGCAACAATCGTGGAGAAAGAACATGAGAAAAAACAAAATCATCAACAAACTCAAACGTTGAAACAGGAAATCCACACTAAAAGGGGCGCTTTTTGGGCTAAAACTGCACCACACTGGCAGGAATAATTCGAGAAGTTGAACAAATGGGGATGGAACTGGAAAAGAATGGACAAAATATCATGGAATATCATGGAGCATGAGGAGCACATGCAGCAGAAATCGGGCAAATGACGGGTTTTAATCCAACCATCCGAAGAACATGACGCAAGCAATCCGCCGTGAGAGGCACTGTGCAAGTCCTCCATGACAACCCATTACATATACTACATTGGCGATCTTAGATCCTTCAATCAACCTGGTTGCAGTGTGTATGTATTATATAAATATATAGGTATAATGGTATATATGTGTGTATCTGTATACAGTATATGACTGTCAATGTAATATACATCATCATATATCATTATATGTTGCGCATATTATAATCATTACAGTATATTATCCCTATTCCTGGCAGCAGATTCAAGCAATCATTTACCCTCTGGTAATTTAACATAGCTATTGAAAATTGCCATTTACCCTCTGGTAAACTAACATAACTATGGAAAATCACCATGTTTAATCGGAAAATCCACTATAAATGGCCATTTTCAAAAGCTATGTTAGTTCACCAGAGGGTATAGTTGATTTTCCCATTAAAAGCGGTGATTTTCCATAGTTGTGTTAGTTTACCAGAGGGTACTATTTACCCATGGGTTGCTCTGACCTTCGCTCCAAGGGGCCAGTTGAGGCAATGTTTGAAGAAGGCGGCGCGGATCTTCAGCAAGCGCCAAAACATCCTGGGCCGAGTGGAGATGGCGTGACATCCCCCGGGTTGAAAATATGACGGGCCCTATGGTCTCAAAGATATGTAAATATCCCAACAAAAAATGGTTTATGGATTGGAATTATATTATATATCGATATATATATATATATATATATCAATATTTGAATGGGGGAAGGGGCCGCTTCAAAATAGAGATGAACAAAAAAGGAACAAATCCATGATCATCCACTACCATCCACTGGTTTATCATCAAAAAAACCGATGAGAACATGGCAATCTCTGCGTCGCCCTCTGTATCTTACACCAGTTTCAGGTACTAGAAAACTTCGAATTCATAGCCACAAGTGGTTCAGTGGTTATTTTCTGCAACAAAATGTGCCTGGAGTCTGCAGGAATGGTCCACATTGGCATCCAACATTGGTAACGTTAGTGATGTGGTGGACAAGATTCTGGACATGATTTGCACATTATAGTAGATGAACAAATCATAAGTGAAGCAAACAATAAATCACTAAATCAAACATAATGAATGGATAATGGATAGAGAAACTACATATTCACAAATGAAATCATATGAATCAATGAATAACAAACAACACACACATCCAGAAGTACATGAATTTTTCATATTTGCATATGAAGATATATGAAGACAGGCCCCCTTATTCTGATAGGCTACTTAGTCATCTTGGATCCCTGTGGCCAGCAGTGTGCACGTGATTGATATCAAACCTGCATTCATTGCGCATATGTCAACATAATTCAACATAAATGTATAGGAGTGAACGTATCATATGTTTTCAATTTGTTTCTGATGACAATTTGAGAATCATCATTGGTTTTCACACATATATGATCACATATATTATATGTATATTTATATATATACACCATCACCTTATCAATAGTTTCACATTGGACAATGAGCCAATCAACCAAGCGTCTCGATGGTGAAAACCAAAGCGAACAAAAGATCTGCCGCGAAGAAAATGTCAGCAGCATATGGCCATGCCATCTGGATGCGATTGCTGTGCTGGGAGAGACTGGGACAATTTTTGAAGCTCAGCTCCAGTTCACTCTTTGGAAAAAAACAGGTTGTGACGTAAAATTCAAGATTGAACCCCAGCAACACAGATTTGACATTATTGTCATTGGACAAAATCATGATGTCTGGGTTCCAGCTGTTCATATTTCCAATGTGTATCAAAAAGGTTTCCAGGGCCCATGGATGCCCATGGTTTCCTTGGAACTGACCGCCTCGTCACGGACAGTGTGGATGTGGGGAAACCCCCATGTTCCATCATGGTCACTTCATTGCCGTTTCATCGCCATTCAGTACTTAAGTTGGGCAATAGCAACTACTAATCATACCGAACTTAACAAAGACATACCAAAACCATTCATAGTTGACTTGCGAATTTGGGATCCAACTACCACCCTTTGCAAGTCATCAACCAAGGCATCCAAGGACCTACCGAAGCTCTTCACCGGAACCTCTTCGCGCCTCGGGGTTCGTAACATAGCGAGGGTAGCCGATGGCATGGCCAGTGATGAAGCCATGGTACTGCAACTGGGCCGCCATCAGCAAGAGGTTTACCTCGATGGTGGAGATGACACTCGGGTCTCATGGGGATCATCTTCCAGAGCTCAGCAAAATAATATTAGTTGAATGATGTCACGAATGGTTGTCACTTTAGGATACTTTAGGTATAAACAGTCTATACACGAATTGTGTAATATATATATATGCTATTATATAGGCTATATATATATATATATTGTTAATTTGATTTTTTTGATCATCATTGTTCCATTTGAAATGGCTGATTTTTCCGAATCTCCCGTAGCAGCCCATGGTGGTCAGGTCCTGCAGACTGCTGCAGAGCTGCGATCAGCAGCATGGCGATCACAAACTCGAAGTTGGTGCTCAGGAAAATTGATTTCATACCTCAAGGTGAGGAAGTTGGGTGAACTATGGTCAACTTATCAAACTGACTTGGCCAAACTTGATACAAATGGGGGTCTATGGGGGGATACATCTATTGATGCTAAGTTGACGAAGTTGACTTATAACCTTAACTGTTGGGTTTATGGGGGATACAACTATACTAAGTGGGGGTTAAAAACCAACTTAAAACTGGGGGACCTTCCCTCATAGGAAGGGGCCCCAATCAAGGCCATTGGTTCAAAGGTAAATTGGTAGAACTATGTTAAAATAGCTAGGCAAAGTCTCACACAAGGTGCCCCCAGTGATGTTTCTTGGATTGTAAAAGCCATCTCATTAGAATTCAAATTACTAGAAATATCCTAGTTGTATATTATTCTAAGCCAACTACTCCACAAATTAGCGCCTCGGGGGCACCACATCTCACAGGAAGGCAAACCCTCACTTTGGTAAGTAGGCCTTTATTCAGGCTGACTGCGATTTGTGCTTGATATATCATGATATATCTATAGCCAGATGGTGTTATACAGTCACTTGCAACTGGGTTGGGCTTTTCACTATGTCCCCAATGATGCGGATAATAATCATTCTTACATGTGTTTCTCCACTTGTTTGTTTCTCAAAACGTGTGCGAAACAAAGGCGAGCTGCCTTGAACGAGAACCAACAAGTAAATGCAAATACAACACGTTTGCTCAGTCAATCACCCGGCTTACACCCGGCTTTGATCATCGAATCGTGGTTGAAAGTTCGGCCATGGCGGACTCAAAAGCCCAGACAAGCCCCAGGAAAACAACGAGAACATCGGGCCCTGCCATAAGTTGGGGATTGGAAGACCACTTCCCTCTATGGGATGGGTGATTTTCAGAAGTCTACGTTGGGGGTTGTGACTGATTTTAATACATCAACATGTGCATCTCTGGTAGTAGCTAAGGACGCTTCCATTGCAGTTGGTGGCATCCATAGTCACTACAAGGTGCACCACATTTCAACACACCATGCGACCCACAGATTGGGAAATTTCTTAGTCTGAACAAACACTATAGACCATCATAGATCATCCATTTTTCAGTGGATACAACGATCTGAGGCACAACATTTATTTGAGGCCGAAAGCCATGGATGATCCCTGTAGGGTCATCAATGGAACCCGAGCACAACGAGTACAACGACAACGTATTCAAGTAATCTTAAGTATTACTGCAGCTTAAACACCAAAGCATCACCTGTCCACAGCTATAGGTTACATTAATCCCTTCCCCCTATTACTAAACGTACCCCAAATACTAAAAACTAGGGTCCATCTCCAATTTTGGGAAATTTGTGGTTGGCCAATTTGACTTTTNAAAATAAACCTACCATTTGTGGGTTTTACCCCCTAATAATAAAAACTAGTCAACCCCGGGGTGTTTATTATTAGGGTCCCCTGCATCCAAGTAGTTTTTGGTATTAAGGTCTGGCGCTTACTATTAGGGATCCGCTTCGAAATCCAATTTTTTGCAACGCATTAATTGCGTTTTAAATTGTGATTTAATTGATTTTGAAATCGGGAAAAATAGTTTTTAATATTAAGGTCTGGCGCTTACTATTAGGGATCCGCTTCGANTCCGCTTCGAAATCCAATTTTTTGCAACGTATTAATTGCGTTTTAAATTGAGATTTAATTGATTTTGAAATCGAGAAAAATAGTTTTTAATATTAAGGTATGGCGCTTACTATTAGGATCCCCCTAATAATAAATACCCCCCTAATAATAAAAACTACCCGGGGTGTTTACTATTAGGGGGGGGGTTTAGTATTAGGGGGAACGGATTACAAAAATCAGCCCCAAGAAACACTAACTTTCCATCATGTCCCCTAGTTCAGTTTATAATTGTCTATATTTGTTTATACGTTACTATAGTTACTATAGTTACCGAACATCACAGCAGCAAAGTTTCATCCCAACTTGCCATTCAAGGAACGCTCCCTCAAGTGGCTCTCTTGGTGCGCTAACTCTTCGCTCAACTCCTCTTCAATGGTCACGCCGGGGATAAAGGACACGGACGAGCCATTGGAGCCCTTCCTGTGCGGCGGGCGATAGAGATTATCAACAAAGGTCTCTGAGAGCTGTCGCTATTTTGGGGGGAAAGTGCTGGGAAAACAAAACAATCGCCACAGCCAGGCTCCGTGGAAATATATCTGCAGATAGGTGCAGCAAACCAAGTTTTCCCTCAAAATTGGAGCTTTCCCTCCGTTATTCAGAAAAAACACACAAAGCTTCATGCTCGATGCAAGATTGTTATCAGCACATTGTTTCTGGCTCTCTTGCACTTATGCAATTGCTACGGCAAGAAGATCATATGATATTGGAAATCAATGATACGTGCGGTTTCGATGGGATTGCTAGAGATTGCTTGCCTCGTCGAAGGAAAGATGTCAGCAAACTTCTGAGTGGCAGAGATGTTCCCAATCACACTTATGGTCTTGAACTGACGTGCTTTGCGTGGGGCCAAGGTCAAATCCGATGTGCCAATGAAGGAAACCTCAACCACCAAAATCTTGCCTGGCCCACCCGCTCATGACATTTGCTTCTTTCAAGGTAACATTTACCTACCTTTGATCCTGAGCAATCCTTTGCGAGAAAATCCTTGGCTGATTAAAAAGGTGCAGTTCTTTGCAGTGGATTGGCTGCCCAACACCTCCGTGATCTCGTGATCCAGTGTTTGTTGACATGGACCCTCTCTTCCAGGTTGTACTTCACGATCAGTCCCTTCTTGTTTGCTGCGTTGATGTAACTGATCTTGATGCCCTTGACCTTCTTACTATTCCCTGTAGTGCTAAGCATATGCATTATAGGAATGTATTGGGAACCGGGACTTTGGCGGCTATTGTCACTTTCACCACTTCTGATAATTTCTAGCTTCACGCCAGCCATCTTTTCTTGGATTCCAATTTGGAAAATGTTGGGCAAGGCCCAAAAGCAAAGAAAACACCTATACATCAAATTCCACCAGGATGACCCCCACATTTCACTGATGGTTTAGAGCGCTGAGTTTGGAGACCCCTGGAACAACTATCTCGCAATGAGACTAGCGATATCTGGCCGTCAAGAGAAAGGTTGCCAATAGAATGGCTCAACACGAGTCAAAAGAAAACGAACCGTGCTCCAAGGTTTATCAAATTAGTGGGGGGTCTTGTACTTGGTTGCACGTAGGGTAAGTTGCGAATATGTCCACTTGCAACTGGGCTTTCATATCTGTCATTCACGTCCTCACCGAAAGAGTCTTCGTTGATTGAACATGATTAAACCATAAAACTAACATGTTGGTATAGGTTAAAAACCCCAAAGTTCCACCCTTCAGGCTTCATCACCTCGCACTGATCCCAACCCCCATCAGCCAAATATGATGGTGATATCCCCATCAATCCCCATCCCATTCATCCACGTGCTCATCCGATCCAACCCGTCCTGTTGAGCTTTGCTCCCAACGTTGGTATCTTCAGCGTGTCCGTCTTGGGTTTTCTGACATCGTCCTGAGAACGGCCTGCAGAGTCATCACGCGCAAACGCCACAGGCGTCCGTGGTGCTTCAGTGCCACCAGTTGGGCTGGTGATTGAAGCAGCAAACATGGCGAATAGCAAGGAATGTGGCGTATATATTCATATATATATATATATTTATATCTATATTTATATACATGTAAAATATGTGCATATACTGTATATAATATTAATATAGTAATAAAATATATGTATACCATGTATACATATGCACGCAGACACATAATTATACATTATATGTGCATAAGAAGAAACATGAAACAACAACGTTCCGGTCCCTAAGGAACTGAACCAACATTGCGATGTGACTTGGGAAATGCCTCCAGGGAACCACTAATTATGGTTGTGATCTGATCAACAAGAATTAGAATTCCACGTGCAAGAAGGGTGAGTCAGCCAGCAGTGGATTTTCACATGCAAGGCATGGTCATCGTGTTGGCATCTGACCCTACAGAAGAGCAAAAAATGACGTCCGTCCGTGGGCACAAAACTTTGGTGTCAGTTCAATATTCACCTTTGCTATTCTTTGTTCCATATAGCTGTGTCTCACAATATCAATTTCTAAATATCAAAATTCTAGAGCAATTTCCATGGAATGATGATCAATCATAGGATTTTGGCGTTCCAATTCTTCAAACTCCGTTGTTTGAGGGGCGTACCTTCATCATCCGTGGGTGACTTCAGCTCTGGAGCCATTGGCGACACATTGGAGACCTGGGCAACTTGCGGCGCCTCCATGTTTTCTATATAATGTGGGTAAAACAATAATAAACCATCCCAAAACTCTTCATAAATAGGTGGTATGAACCATTCCCAAATGGGTGGTTTATTATTGTTTTACCATGTTTTACCCACATTAGATTCATTCTGAATTCTGACCTGTTTCAGGGGAAACTTGTAAGAAAATCCTTTGCATTCGAATGGGAACATGCAGACCCAGTGGTTAGCGGCAAGTTGTTTGTTGAATCGAAATTGTTGAGACATGTTGAGACATACATTGATGCCAACAAAAAAGATCAGATACCTCGCAAATGCATTCATCTTCATTTGGATATACAGCAATCCTGCGTGACAAGGGTTACAAATTCAGCTACAAACCAACCAACCACAACTTAAGTTTCTGCATGCCCAGTTTGGTTAACCCAAACCAAACAACCGATCTATTTAAGGGTCGATGTACTTCAACCAACACTGAACTGGTGATTCGTGGTGATTGGGAGGTCTGGAGCCACCCCCCTGTACTGCTGGTTGCATCCCCTTACTTCTATAGGTGGCTTATTGCTGGCTTATCCTTGGCATATTGGTGGCTGATCATTTTCCGCAATCCCATTGACCCAGTTCTCACCACGAGGTACCAGCTTCGTGACCGAGAACTGCTGCATCTCCTGTGAATCCTGGAGTGTCTGAGATGATTTTGACCATGCTTCATGTGGATTTAGCCAACCCCACCCAATGCGGTGACCCCCCAATGATAGCTCAGTAACCGTTACTTAACAAAACCTGATAGAAATGGTTGTTGCTGATGAAGCAGCACAGAAAATAGACACCGTTGGTGTCAAATTCGTTGGAGGATTTTGAGCATGTTGGTGTGATCATGACTCTACTAAAAGGGAGAGATAGAGGGAGATACATATGTACATTATATAATATTATATATATATATAATGTATATGTTACTAAATGAAAAGTCCACAAGTTCTGATGACTATAGAATTTGCTGTAAAACTATCCGGTGAACATAAAAGGTGATTCAAAGGTGCTATAATTCATATCCCAAAGGATCCAAAAGGTGGCATGCAGAATGACAATATGATGCCTTCATCAAAATGTCATTTGCGAATCAGATAGATGACCGCTATTCGGAGGGAACCCGCCGAATAAACAACCAGGGTCCATCAATTAATCCAGGGTTGATATTAGAAAACCATAGAAAACCTATCCGGACAAATCATAACATTGTCATTGACCGTCCTTCAAACACACTTGGCCACTTTTAGAATCTGCATCAACCTACTACACGATCAACAAACCAATGGGAAATGGTAATTTCTTAGATGTCAAAGAACATCCCATCTCGGAAAATGCTACAGTCAAGGGCTGGGTCAGATCTTTCAGTGAACAGGTTTCGAAGCAGTCCACTTGAAAAACACCAAAACATGCTGCTTGAGAATGGTTAATTCCATTGTGTGTGATCAAGTGTTCACCGTTCTTGCTGATTGCAACCAAGCTTTTACCACTATTTCAAAATCGTTTTTGTATGTTTTTGTCGGAGAAACTCTAGATTCTTAACACTTGTGCTGCAAAAGCCTGAAACCATGCTACAAAGTGCTAGAACTCGAGTTTTTCACCAAATTGTTGGTTGACGTTGCTTAAATTATAATATGATATGTTATAATTATATAAATTATGTTAAATCTAATCTTGCCCAAATTGTCCCACCGCTCCAATGACCCTCTCCTCCATTTCCCACGCCGCCGGGGGTGCCACTGGCGGCGACATCCGTGGCCCTTTCAGCTGTTCGCGCAGGTCGGCCACCTCTGCGCCTCAAATTGCCACAGAGACCTCCACAAAAAAAACAGCATCAGGGAACCCGCAGTGAACATCAACAGAAAGAGGGAAACACTGAAAAAATCTACTCCCCAGAACTACCCTTATTATCATTTGTTTGAGGTGCCTGAGCTGTGGAAACTCTGATTGAATTACTGAACATGTGAAATTCATGCGAGTTTTTACATGCACAAGTGGTGACTTTCTTGCACCATTTGGGACTCCATAAAAGGAATATGGTTCGTCCAACAACGAGGTATGTCCATACCCAATGGCTTACAAAAAAAATGCAATTTATGAATTTGCTGTTTATGGTGAGAAGTGGGCGCCCATCTCCCATTATGAAATGACCTCACATGAATCCTTCATTTTGAATACATTCTTGCTCAATTGAATTTGCGTCACATCCACATTTTGTGCTGTGGATAGTCCTGACATTTGAAATCTTGGGTTGGTTGGACACACAAAAAAAACGTCGGTGAATTTCCATGAAGAAAAACCAAACCGTCTTACTCAGCACAACTCCGCCCAGCAACTTAACTTCGATACCTCTGTGACATGCAACTCTTGAAGTTCCTTATGGCACAGCATGGAGTGGCATAGCATGGCATTGTGATGGGAAGGTGTGGTGGAAAACACACTTGGCAGAAACGTGATTTCTGCTCAAGGAAAACATACTACATGGGAAACTACAGGTCTTGCAGCCTTACTGTCAAATATAAAGATTTCCGGTTTTAGATGCTTTTACAGTAGTTTTTTTTTGAACCAGTTCCGGGAGCGTCGAATCCCATGTAGGAACAACATTTTTGCTCTGGGACAATGACTGAAACCCAGGGTTTTCGAATGCCCTCTGGTCTACTACTTCATTTCTGAGGATTTCTGGAGCGGTGTTTGTCAAGCAAAGGGTCCTAAGGAGATATGCAAGCATAGAGTTAGAGCATACTGAAGGCATCCATACAAAGTTCGTGCACTTGCCTGCGCCTTGCATCCCAAACATGAGGGCTTTACAATATACAGATATACAGTTTAGACAAATCGTTGGTTTGTCCAAACGGTGCCCGTCAAGAATATCTGGAAGCAAAAATACTGCACATTCTAGTTTGATACTCACACAATTAGGGACGCACCTTGCATAAAGATGCAAAAAGGACATGTCGGTTTAGATTTAGATATTCAACTCACCACAAACCGGCGGCTCAGAATCCACTACCTTCAGAATTCAGTTGATTTTCCAAAGTGAAGTGCTTAGTCAGATATTTCCACAAAATGTCATCCCATTTCTAAATACGATTATCTCACCACAAAACAAAAACGTGTAGAATTCATATCCCAACATCAAATGCCCCCAAACAACCATGGTCTAGCGATGGGATGAAAAACCCAGATGCTCCGAGAAGTTCTGCGAAGCGTGGCTCTGTCGCCATGGCTCACGCAAGGCGGACTCTTTTTGAGCTATGAAGATGTCACAAATGATACAGAAAACCTAAACCTGCCAATGTTTGCAGGCTATAATTGAAGTGGTATTATGATGGCATATGATTCAGCAAGCAACATGGGGTTACATCTGGTATATGATATGGCTTCCTCCAACAATCAATAATGGCACATTTTCGGTCAAACAATTTTATCTGATGCATGGGTCAAAGGTCTGATCGAAATACGAGTTTGCGGAAATATGTCGGTAAATCTGGATGACTTGTGATTACCAAAAAAGATATAAAGGTGTCAGCCAGGCATAGCCAGGCCACATTTTGGATCCTCTACTAACCAGAAGTGGTTTGGGCAGCGGAATCTCATGTTCCGTTCATGGAACGAACCATCACTTTGCATAATGAGATTTGAAGCCACCCCAAAGCAGCAGTTGTAACATTGGCTGAGGGATGCCATCTGGGAACATCTTCCTGTATCATGAATCCATTATGCCCATCTGGGAATGTCGGGGAAAGGTGTGTTTAACAGGCGATGCTTAAAGTGTCAAGGAACAAATGGCGTTAGCAGCTCTTGAGAGCCATCTATATATGCATCCCATGACACTGTCTTTTGCAGAGTTCTTGCTGGTTGATCGCTGTTCCTGCGTGCAAACCTAATAAGCTGATAGGGAAATGCTTAAGTCCCGGGCAATTCCACACCACCATGCCCCATCTGAAGCGGTTGGACATCTCAGATCTTGAACCCTCTTTCTTTGTTACATGAACTTGCTGGTGCTTAGTTAGTAGGAAATGGCGGAATGAGCTATAATAACCATTAATAATCATCCCATTCCCTACTAAGCACCAGTAAGTGAAGTATCTAGGGAGAATCTAGGGTTTCTCATGGGACAAAACCAGAATGAACATCTTGACCATCAAATGACTTGGTCAAAAGGACGTCAACCTCTCCTGCAATCATGGTGAATCCAAGAATCAAACCTGTGGCTGCAACATGCTGAAACACCCAAGCAAATTGATCAATCCCAGTCCCTTTAACTTTAGGTCCTGCACTACGATTCATCCAAACACATATAGAAGCATGCGTACATCTTTCACATGGTTTCAATGCATTTTCTGGGCCCCATACGCAGCCAAAATAACTGGAGTTGCGTGTTTTCTTCAAAATCTTCATCTGGAGAAAATGTGCTGAATGTAGCAAGCCACACATCAATCAATAGTTCGAAATGTTTTGCAACCACCAGGGTGGATGTTTCTCGAAATTTGCGAGCCCCCAAATCATGGGTTTCCAAATCTTGCCACCACCTTTCTTTTTCATGTTTTTGTTGGCCCCATTTGGCCCTCCATGTTACGAGACCCTAATTTTTTGCGTCCCAGTCCCAGGTCCCAATGTTCCTCGGGTACCACACCGCCACGCAAGGGACTCCCAGATCTTCCACAGTGGGTCCAGCCTTCATGATCGGCTTAAACCAAGCTAGATATTTGGGCAAAATCTTATATACTTCACATTACTTAACTATGGTTTGTTACCTGCCACTTGACTGGTGGAGCCCAAACAAAATCCTTTCACAAGATGGTTCATCTCAGTCCTGGAGGTTTTGATAAGGTCTTTGCCCAGCCTTGTATGACCAGCGATTTTCTTGAGTTTGCTCATTGCTCCAAATCACCATGCTTGGGCAGCGCAGCAGCTGCCATCAAGGTGAGGGAATCAACAGGAAAGGGAAAACAGCCAAGACTGTCCAAACTGGTGTGATGTTAAACCTTTCACCTTGACACATCCAATTAGAGATCCAATTGGATGGTCTTGCGTAGGGACCGCATCAGGGTTGTTGCAATATGGATACCTGGAAACATCGGTGGCGCGCATCTTTGCTAAGCAGGCAGGGCTCCCAAATGCTCCTGTCAGCACCTGAAAGAACTCCTTGTTCTCACAGGCACGTTTTCGTGCCCATTTCCACGTGCTCGGCGTGGTAAGCAGTACCACAAGCATCGCGGCGATTGCCGCTGGTGAATTTGCCGAAGTGCCATTCTCGGAAACTTTCACAAAGCTGGCGTTAAATCAAATCCATCCTCTTCCAAGCCCAAGCAGTGAGAAGTCTCCCTGAGTTTCGTGCAGCACTAGGGACGGATCACCTTAGAGGCCATGTTTGGGTAACATCATTGACATACAAAGACCCAACATCCCACACAATTTGTTTGTTCACAAAGCCCTTGTTCCTTTCGCTGCCAATACTGAAAATTGCTGAAAGCTGCTGTTCCCAGAGCTCCCAGAATTGGGACAGAAAATTCCCATGGCTTCGGCCTGTTCACCCGTCGCTGATCATTATCTACTCATTCTACTCATCGTTTCATGGCAATAGATTGAAAGTAAATCCACCCTTTGTCAAGCCAAACTATCACATGGTTAAAGAAAGTGTCTTAGCCTCCAAACAGCTCTGATTTGTAATACAGGACCATGGCTTACAATCCCCATGAGTTGGGATAATATACCGCCTAGAATCTATGGTTGTATTAACACTTGGTTTGATCCCAGGTAGTGGGTGGTTTATAACCCCACATAAAGATTACTATTTGCCATACCTGACCGGATTATACCATGAGTATCAACCATAGCTCCGTCCACCCCTCCCTTCTGATCACTGGCTCCAAACAGCGCCTGTTCAGCCGCTTGTAGTGCCAGATGACCTGTGACATCGCTCAGAGCCAGCAAGGAAGTAATCCTGGCGAGGGAAAATGGCCATGGAAGCCATTGTCCATTGCCCCATTTACTTCCATGATTTATGAAACATCTATAGCAAACTGTAAATTTTCCAGACGGCAATAATCAAAGACTGGGATTCAACCAACAAAGGTGGGGTCTTGACCATGAAACACGGGACATGAAGCAAATATAATTGGGAATTTGACCAGATTCAGTGGTGTTGATTCAACCAACATGATGTAAGCAGCCAAAAGTGGGAAGTTGACAGGGATTTATCCTCAAGATCCTAGCCCCAACCAACCAAAATGTGGCTTTGCCCACTGACCAAGTACCTACAATGCCCACCTGAAATTCTTGAATTTGGTGGATTCAGGGTATAAACTCCAGAAAAAGAAGAAATGTTCTGCATATACGCAAGAAGCATGGATGCCTTCCCCCATGCCGATCTCCATTTATCATCGCCAATTTGTTCACCCTGCAACAAGTATTTGTGCTTGCTTTTCTCCAGCTGGATGTGGGGTTTGGTCCCCCTACTCATCATGAACACCTGGCTGGGCCACTGAGGCCAAGGCTTTAGTTCCCAGCGACCATATCCCAATTGGATCCCCCGCAAACCAGTTTTTCTGGCTATTCCCACTAGACTATACAATAGTTCTTGTTGAATCCTCCATTTGTAGCTTTAAAAAAACACTTGAAAAGACATCCAGCAGAATCGTATGTTGTATGACGCACATACATCTACATCACATATGTACAAAACATACGAACACATGTATATACGTGAATGATCATGCATCCAATTTGTTGTTGATGGAAGAAACCACAATACTCCACCATCATATCGATATCCTATACGCCAAAAAATATGATAGTAGCAACTGGCCAACCATTATTGATCAATTATATATATCCCTATAGTTTTCACGGCGCAAAACCATGAAAAACAACCATGAAAAACAACCATAAATCTGAATAAATCTAATTCACTAACCTGACATGCTGGGATATTGCTAGTTGCCCCAATCCTACCCTTTGGTAAACTAACATAAGTATAGAAAATCACCATTGTTAATGGGTAAATCATGGGTAAATCAACCACTAATGGGGAACATTCCCATAGCTAAAACCAAAGTGTTCCCCCCGAGCTCCGCCTGGCACAGGTCTCCAAATCCTGCAGCTCCTGGTGTTTTTCAATGCCGGGATTTCAGGACGGGGTTACCAATCGGTTACCAAAGATCAATGGTTCCATGTCTATCAAATAATTGTTTGGACAAACATTGTATAACATTTAAGATACCATGCCTCATGTTAGGACATATCTCTGGATTTAGGATGAATAAAGCATGAATGCAACTACAGCGTGGGCATCCAAAATTACTGGAATGATACTCAAATCGGAATTTGCTTTAAACGATTGCACGATGACTGTTGCTGTGCGATTCTTTGTATACAGTAGTGGTTTAAATCAGAAATCATGATTAGTAAACTGATTATAACGCGTAACTTACAACTATGTTGCCTCAAACATAGTCAATAATGATCAGCTATAGTCAATAGTTCAGTCCATAAATCGGTCAATAAGTATGATTACCGGCCACTCCGCTGTTCAGTCCGATGAACGATCGGCCCTCCAAGGGAAGAAGAATTAGGCCGCACATGGAAAAATAGGTAGGTGTGGACACTTGTATGTATTCATAATTATATGCATGTGTTTCAGTGTGTCCACACATATAATATATTGATTATATGTATATGTATGCATGTAAATATATACATACACACATATACATACATGAACATACTTTGTTTTGTAGTGAGTCATTGACATGGCAAAGCTTCTATACAGTACTTCTTTCAACACGCAATCAACGAGACCCGCCCACAGCGTCACCTGCTCGTTAAAGGCAGAGCTCTTCGCCTGACGCGAACTGTGGCCGCCGAACTCTGGGAGGTGTGGTGGTTCTCCTGATTTCTCAGGGGTTATGCACATGTTATGCAACAAAAGTTGATATTCGATGTGAATATGCAAAGAGTTTTGGAGCTTGAAGCAGTAAATCTGTGGATTCAACTGGAAAAACAAGACTTTCACCAGCAGAAGCAGGGGGTTCACCAACCAATCCATTTCGCGTGGGGTTTGTGGCTTGAAATCCTAGGCTCTTCATAGCGAGGATGAATCCTGGCATCATACATAGCAGGTGGGGACTGGGCCCCCGCTTTGTCACAGTTGAGATGCTCATCTACCAGCTGGAAAGAGAAAATGGGCAACGACATGGCCAAAATGTCAATTTCTGACCCCTGCTCCCTATATTTCCCTATTAATCAACACCTATCAACACTCCCAGAAGGCCTCACTGAATCCATTCACGAATTGTATTCCCGGAGGGAGGGTTTAGTGTTATTCATTTACAAGGTCATTGTATGATTTATCACCAGTATGCAGGCGAACAATGTCCACTTGGCCTGACCAAACCTCAAAAGACTCTAAATCTAGATCAAAATCAATATCAGAAACCCAAAGGCATAAACTATCATAAACTATCCATGACTATCCCCAAATTTGGGTGAACGGCAGTGAATGATGATGTATGACATTTCGCATTTTGATGTGCTTGGACCTGTGTGACTCGTTGCTTGTTGTGTCTGCTTGGCAGCTCAGGTGGTCCACCTCAATTCTTTCTTCGCTGATGGTCACTTTTTGGGGAATGATGATAACAACGAGAACAGATTCTGTGAATAGTATAGAATAGTAGTATAGTCTAATATAGTACTAATATAGCAATAGTAGCAATAGCCTAGTATGTACTAGATAGTAACAGCTGTAATCATAAGACTATGAAGCATAAGCACAACTTAAGAACTGCCTGGGGTCTCCCGGCCTGCTCCATCTTCTCGGTTTGTGCCTCCGGTAACTCGACAAACAAGGAGGCCGATGCCAGGGTGGATTCCATACACGAACACACCAACAGAAAAACATAAAAACAACGCAGGACAAATACAAAAAGCAACTTTTTACTTGATGAGCACAAACAAGGATAGATTCGGATAGATGTGGGCTCGCTTTATAAGTTTGTAGTCTTGAAATGTCTGAGAAACTATGTCCACATCTCCACTCTATCCCTCCATGACTGGCCACTAAACATTCCTTCTCCAAAGCTCAGGTTTCCAACGGGCAAGTGGTGACTGAGACCATTGGACATATATGACGCAATTTGGAGAAACTAGCTGATAATTTTCCTTTCAATCCTCATTTGAAAGACATATATAAGGTTTTTTTAGTATTCCTGCAGAATAGCACGCAACAAACGCTCCAGAGAAACCTTGGTATACTGACAGATCTGTTCATTTTAGGTTCTCGATAAATTAGGGAGCTTGGCCAATATCAAGGACCTCGAGATTGAAACTCCATCAAATTTTAGATACACATGTCATTTTTGAGATCACATGTGAGACAAAAACCTCCTTCTGGACCAGCAAGGTTGTCAACCATTCTTTACAAGAAAGAAGTAAGAAGCAGGATTTATCCGTGAAATAATCTAGAGTCAAATGTTTAGAGTTGTCTTTGCCTAATCACCATTTCCATGTATGAAGTATCCCATATTTCATCAGAATCCTCCCTACCTTTTACAGGTTCTCTTTTTTGTACTGCCATGAGCCATGGTGCACGGAGGCCCTCGAGGCCTTCGAGGCCTCCGCATCCTCCACACCTTTCGGCTGCACATCAGGGTCCTGGCGGTATGGCGAGAGAAAATATCCACCGCAAACTGTGTAGAGGTAAACCATGTTTATGTTACTTATAGTATGATATGTTATTTGAATATACTTTAATTGTGGTTTTTAACTATGGTTGATAAACCCAATATTGTTCAGTTAGTTTGAACCCATTTATACTACAGTTATATCAAGATATATCTCCCATAAACCACAATGATTGGACAACTCAGGCCTCAACGGCATCAACATCCATCTTCTCTGGTTCTTCATCTTCTCGATTGATGGCTTCATTTGGTTCCTGCGACAGTTGCGTAAAATCACACTGGGGAATGGGCCAGGGTCTTGGTAAAAAAATAAGGATCTGAATCCACAAATATGGGCCATTGGTGGCCATTGCTTTTAACCAACCACAAACAACCTGCAGTAAACATGTTGTTTGCACCATGGTGGCCTTGAAATCTTTCAGATACAGAACCCCCATGGCTGGCTGATCTGATGACAACGATGGCACATAAGCAGCAGGAAATGGAGGATGACTAACAGACCAAGAATGACTAACCAAAATTGCGATACAAACACAAAGTCCCACGCTGATTTAGCATTCACAAGTGCCAGCAAAAATGTTGCAACTCTTCCGTAAACATCTTAATTATACCAATTCTGGACTGAAAACTCAACAGCTACAATAACCACAATGGCCTCAACATCCATCTTCTCTGGTTCTTCTCCTTCTGGCGCAGCTTTACTCCTTTCCTGCGCTGTCCAAGTTTTGGGACACAGTCGGACCGTCAAAGCAAATGCAAAAACAAAACCTTTCCCATTTTCCCATTGAACCGATAGGGCCGTATATTTTCCAGGTCTTGTCTCTCTTTTTTTTTTCTCTCTCTCTCTCTCTCTCTCGCTCCCATATAGTCTATATACATGTGTATACACATGAATGAGTGATAGGCTATGTGCACATTTCCCTGATTGTTTCAATGAAAGTTACTGCATGGCAATACCCAAAGATACACAAAGGGGCGGTCCCACGATGTTGCTCAAAACCGACATTGATCACTCAATATCACCCATCATAGGGCCATTGCCGCCACCAATTGCCGCGGTGGCACCTTGTCTGCTACCTCTGCTTCTTCCTTCGGCACCTACGTTCCAAAACTAAGACATCATGCGGGGGTCGACCAAAAAAGATGAAATGGACAACAACTGTAGCAATTGTCGCTTAGTTGAATTTGGTAGTTGGGTTGCAAAGAATTGTTTTTTTTGGTCTTTAAAAAGTGGCTATTCTGATCCATTCTGCTGACACAAAAACCATGGGGACCATCAACCACCGAGGTATGGCACCAATGATCCCACAGCTGTCAATGGCTAGAAACTGGTGTGGCGCATCTTAGTTGTGCTGATCTGTGTGTTTTGGACCAGGTGTCTGGGAATGAGGTGTATTTGCATCCTATGGCAATTTTGTCACTTTTTTTAAATCAGGGAATTTGTGGGGCCCTCTTTGTCAGACAAAGCCATGTATCAGGGCAAGTGGTAATGTTTAAAGATTGTTGAGTGTCTGGAAAGTTTAACAACCCATGATGCCCACATAAAGCTAAAATTGCCAAAAAGGGTTTACCCAGCCTGCAGGTCGGGAATTGTTACTTGGATGTGGACCCCAGCAGGTATAATTACATGGTTTATGACCTACCGGTCTACTGGGTTTATATATACCATTTAGTTGGTGCAACTACCAAGTAGTTACTGGTCACTTGCATGTTCAAATGATGACCAAGTCTTCCCATCCTTGTCGCCTAGCTTTCAGCCATGGCTCTACATCGCCCATGCATGATCCTCAAACCTCTGACTTTGACATTTAAGCCGATCTATGATCTATGTTTCAATGTTAAAAGTCTGACATGAGCTATCAGCCAGCAGCTATAGAATTCCCAGTTGTCATAAGCCAGCTATTCCTACATCCCTGCAGCGGCCTCAGCCACTGGCTGCGCTACCTCCACTTCCATTGCCTCCGGCAGTGGGTCAGCCTGGCGCAAATGGGCTGAGATCTGATGGGGTAAGCGCCAAGGCGAAATCTATAGCAAACTCCCAAAAAGGTATGAAATACCCCATCAAATTCCAAGAAGTGTCTCAGCTTTGTGGAATTTGAAAAGGGTATATGGCGGATTCTGATATTTCACCAGCCTGAAAAGAGCCTTTCTTTTCTGGTTTGGAACCAGCCGTCAGAGCTCGGATGTAATAATCTAATACATGTAAGGGTGCCATGTGCGAATTGATAAATCATTTGGGGGACTTTTCCACATGAACCAATCGGTTTACTTGGGACTATTATGATATCTTGGTACTATTTGCAACCGAAATTGCCAATTGAACTGAACGTCTTGAACCATGAATATGAGTCGAAATGTCGTGAATTGCCACCACATTCCTCAAACGAAAACGTGAACCGGCTTGCTCCTGTCTATAAATATTTATATAATTTATAATCCCACATGTTCCCCTGCAATTCCTCTACAAATCCTCCATATTGTTGGTTATATCCGGTACATCCCCTATAAATCTTCCATATATCTTCCATAAATCCTCCATAAATGCTCCATCATCCCCATCAATCCATAGGACATCTCTAGATGTCGCGCCTCCAACTCTTCGGGTCGCCCCTCGACCGGCTCGACAGGCTGGAGCGGTCGAGGACTTCGAAGATCCACTGAGGCCACTAAGGAGTTGACCTTGCACGCGATATGTCAATATGAGGGTGTTATACAGATGTATATGCGTATAAAAAATAGATCAGTACAGGTTGATAATGGTTGATATAATGAGACTATATAAAGCTGTGTGTTATGTTTTTTGGATGTGACTTACTTTCACAAACGTCAGGTGTTTGTTTTATTGAGTTCTTCTTCAATGGCGACAGCTGTCTTCGATGACACACTGTAAACAGCATGACAGCAGGATCTTGCATGACAGCGGGATCTTGCATTACTATATGTTCTTATTGCCATTCTTTTCATCATCATAGCTGCAGTAAGTTTACTGACCTGTACTGTAGGAAGTTTTCCTTGCAAGTTTTACTCACAGCTGCCCCCCATGTCACCAGTTGTCACTCTGTGTCACTCCGCCTCCTCAACACCTGTCATGGCCATGGCGGGATCTTGCACCATCTTGAATCTTGAGGAAGATCATAAACGAATAAGAATAAAAAAAAATAGATGATGATGATGATAATACCAATAGTATAAAATAAAGATATTGGCGATAATAGTGAGGAAAATAATGGCAATAATAATGGGACGGTATAATAATGGTAAACGTAACATGACACTTCCCAAAATAAATATAATAGTAAAATCATTTTCCGACTAAGAATATGCAACCATGGAAATGAAAATGTACTGAGCACATAATTGGTATGGCACAATGAAGGTATATATACTATATAAATATATTCATATATATATATAGAGAGAGAAATATGTCTATTATGGGATGTAGCCCCTCAATCAATCGTTGGTGGTTTAATGGTAAACCAATGGTAAACCCATCTTGTCCCTGGGTTTTTCTTGGTTTTTCTGTTCGGTGATTGGAAGGTGCTCAAACATGAATCCGATGGTCATGAGTTTGGGGGTGTTTTTTATGCTTAACGATCATTTTTGGTGTTGTGCTGCTCATGTTCCTAAGTTGACCATGGCCAATCAGAGCTACCCTGCACCAAAAGTTCATGATGTTCATGCTGTCTAAAATCACGGATGAATGGGATGTTTTCCCATGATTTCTTCAAGTTCCAGACCATTGGTATGGTATATATCGGTTCGATAGTTCATGCGATACCTACTGAAATATATTATTGATACCTAATGGGATACACAACTGATATCTAATGGGCTGTATTATTGATATTTAGTGGGATCTATATATATATATATAGGGATCTAATATCCACACACACGTATGTATATATATATATCATCAATTATCACATTAAATATCTTGGAATATATTGGATATAATTCATAATATGAAAATTCATCCATCTTCACCAACCATTCGCCACGTCGCTTCGGGACAACCTGGGTCTCCCCACGTCGCCGTGACGTCCACGCAAAGGACAGCGAGGGAAGCAAGTTCCAGCGCAAGAGCCTCGGTTTGTATGAAAATGGTGAGTACCCTCTGGTGAACTAAAATAACTATGGAAAATCACAATTTTTAATGGGAAAATCAATTATTTCTATGGCCATTTTCAATAGCTATGTTAGTTTACCAGAGGATAGCTGCTAGTATACCCCCAGATTAGCATGGATTAGCAATGTATCATGGGGATTTCATGAGGATTAACCAATGGATTAATCCAATGGATTAACCAATGCATTTAGAGTCTGGGTGCGTCTCTCTATCTATTTGTCCATCCATGGATCTATCTCTTCGTCCACCTCGTCGACTATTTCTTCATCTATCTCTTAAACTATCTCTTCATCTATCTCGTCAGCTATCTCTTGATATATCTCTTGATCTATCGCTTGATCTATTGCTTGATCTATCTCTTCATCTATCTCGTCATCTATCTCTTGATCTATCTCTTGATCATTCTATGCATCTATCTTTCCATCTGCTATCTATCTATATGTTTAAAAAAAAAACATATGTCCTTCTTTCTGTCTGTCTGGTGGTCTGTTGTTCTTTTTTCTTTCTTTCTTTCTTTCTAGTCTATCGAATCTCTTTATCTAATCTATCCGTCCATTGATCGATCCATCTGGAGACATACACACACACACATATATATATATGTGTGTGTCTGTGTGTGTGTATGTACATATGTGAGTCTCTCTCTCTCTCTCTCTCTTCCTCTGCAAATTTCCCACCAGATGTATATACACAGTTGTCTGTTCGCCAGGTCCTTAAAACTGGGATGGCTTAGCAGCCTAGCACAAGCTTAGCACCCCAAGAGATAGGAAAATAGAAACAGGCTGTTTCATCTCATCAGCAAAATCGCAGCCCAAGCTGCATCGGCACTTCATCATCCAACTCGACCAAACTCATGGCATCTTCGAAGCACAGCTCCTCTGTTGTCTCACAAATGGGTCAGGTCACCCATGGAATTCTTCTGGCTTTGCACAAGTGAAACCACATCAAAAAAAACATAGCTGGGTTTATCTATGGATGATAACACTTCAGTCAAAAATCCCCAGATATGTTTTGATCCATCCCCATCTTGGCTATCACCAATGCCCTGGAGAATACTTTCCTAGGGGCTTGGAGTCGTGGTAAGATTCCAAGCTCGTTCTCAGGGTCAAACTGATTGTTGAGGGATGCTAACCACGGGAAATTCCCTATTTCTATAGGTAGAATATGGTAAAATCTCAACTACTGCTGGTTAAATCTACCAATAACCATAAATGATCATAAATGACCATAATCATCCATAAGTGCCGCTTGATTGCTAAAGTTCGGCTCCAAAGGCAACCATGACTCTGCAGGTCCTTCTCCGCTCGGTTGCGCAGCAATCGTTCACAGGCGGTCATGGGCGCACATGCGGCCTGGTCCCAATGGGATTTGGTCAATGTCGTCATTGGAATGTCACCATCGCATGGGGGAAAAAAAGATGATTCATAGTGATTTAATGTGCTTTTTTGCCGGCAACGCCGATTTCATCAGAATAACATGTTGGAATTGTGTGAGAAAATAGAGCTGGGATGGAAGCGTCGACTGTATAGAGCATGGGGGTAATTGAGCTCAAAATTCAATGTACCATGTGCAGGAAACACTGAACGTTGCATTGGTTTACCATGTTGTATCATCACATATGATCTATGCAGAGTTCCTACTTCCTGGCCGGTGTTGGCCAACAAAATGTCAAACGCTGTTGGTGGTTCTAGGCACCAAAAGCTGGGGCTGGAGGAAGTGCAGGAAACCGAATGGCTACCATGAACATCTGGGGAGTTCCTGCAACAATATGATCCTTCATCCCAGTGTGGGATCATGATGTATGATGTGGTATGGTGTTCCAATTTGCTATAGAAACCGATGGACTGAATCATTGAATCTGTTGATTCCAAGACCACCTAACGACCCATTAACTTTGGTCAATGTTTAAATCTATCTCATCACAAATCGAAAGCGTACCCTCCGGTGTCATCAAACCTGGCAATTACAAACAAATAAACATGCATAGATAAATTTCCCATGAACACCTCCATTTACTTCGGGGATTTTCCAGCTACCTATGCTTTATGACACCGGAGGCTACCCAAATCAGCAGCCCCCCAGCGGAGTGCCTGTGGCAAACAAGCCTGACCACTTCCAGAGAGCACCTCGGAAAGGTCAACTGCAAGGATTCTATCTGGTTGACCCATGAATGGCTGGTCAATATGTAATATATACCTCCTATATCCCATAATCTAGATGAATTAAAATAATTCACTGAGGATGGCTGATTTCATCTGGCTGAAAACAGCTGACATAAGGCCAGCTATAGAAATGCAATCTAATCATTATTCCATTCCAGTGACGTTACGACGTCAGGTATTATAATTCATCCACACTTATGGATGTTCATCCGACAAAAGTATTGGGCCCACAGGTTTTAACCCATACCCAGATAAGTGGACGATGAACAACTGCTGATCTTTGACAAGGGAGAACAGCGGTTTAATATCCAAAAATGGGAGTGGAACACACCAAATGCACAACATCATATCAAGTGGATCGATCCCTACTCACCAGCATAAATTGCTATTAAATTTATTCAAATTCACCATTAACAGATGCCATTCCTGGAATTTCTCCATGTCCCAATTGTCCCACCCATCTGCCGTGGCACGCTGAGCAGCTGCGCCACCTGCAAGGCTTTGCGCAGGTCGCAACGACAGGCGTTGGCCACGGTGTGGCAGAGCTGCAGCGGAAGTTCCAACTGCTCCCGCCTGGATCCAGGGATCCATGGTGGATCTGGGGCGGATTGGACTGGATTTCTTGGGGGGTTGATGATGATGATGATGATGATGAAGAAGAAGAAGAAGAAGAAACTGATGATGATGATAATGATGAAGAAGAAGAAGAAAATGATGATGATGATGAAGAAGAAGAAGAATAAACTGATGATGATGATAATGATGAAGAAGAAGAAGAAGAAAATGATGATGATGATGAAGAAGAAGAAGAAGAAGAATAAACTGATGATGATGATAATGATGAAGAAGAAGAAGAAGAAAATGATGATGATGATGATGACGATGATGATGATGATGAATAATAATAATAATAAACTGATGATTATGATAATAATGAAGAAGAAGAAGAAAATGATGATGATGATGAAGAAGAAGAATAAACTGATGATGATGATAATGATGAAGAAGAAGAAGAAAATGATGATGATGATGATGATGAAGAAGAAGAATAAACTGATGATGATGATAATGATGAAAAAGAAGAAGAAAATTATGATGATGATGAAGAAGAAGAATAAACTGATGATGATGATAATGATGAAGAAGAAGAAAAAAATGATGATGATGATGAAGAAGAAGAAGAAGAAGAATAAACTGATGATGATGATGATGATAATGATGAAGAAGAAGAAAACGAAAATGATGATGATGATGATGATGATGATGAAGAAGAAGAAGAATAAGAAGAAAATGATGATGATGATGATGATGATGATGATGATGATGATGAGATGATGATGATGATGATGATGATGATGATGATGATGATGATGATGATGATGATAATGATGATGATTATGATTATGATTATGTTTTTCTTCAATGATATGGATGATATGGTGCTGAAAGTAAACCATCAATCTCAGGACCTCAATGATGGACGCCAATGATTGAGGCAGAATAGAACAACCCCCGCAACTGGTGATGTGAAAGCAATATATAGATTAAACATGATTAAAGTGATCAACTCCGTTTGTGGTTTCACATTGTTTCACAAGGGTCTCATTTGGCTTGTCTAAAAATAGGGCACCCGCAATTCAAATGGATGAATTAAGTTAAATTAACATTCAATTTTCCTATATTTTCCTGTAAGTATCCTCACTTGACCAGAACTTGAGGGCCTTACAATTTTCAGAGACTTGGGACCAACTGATACAACATCCAATCTTGGGACTCGAATCGCTGGGGCACTGGGAGATCTCGTGGATTTGTTTGGCCACGAAAGTTTCCTGGGAGGCCATGGTGGCGACTGGGTGTGTTGGCGGTTGCTAGTCCTAAGTCGGGTTGACCAATGATATTAGAGGATGGCATTTTCAGCAGCAAAAACGTGGCAGTTGATCCCAAGCAGGTAGCCGACTCTAGGCTGGTCACTTTTTAGATCTTGGTGTAAACACATCTTTTGCATAACTATGCTCTGGAATTTTGGATGGTTAGATATGGCTAGTATATAAGCTAAGTTCAAGGAACTGAGGTCATGACAAGGTAATTGGCATGGCAGTGTCCCTAAAAGGACTATCACTTTTCGAAACCCCCATTGGGCCCCAGCTGTATTTCAGCCACAATCACAACTTTTTTCCGAGAAAGAGTGTTTCAAGGGTTCTAAGCACAAAATCTCCTCACAAAAAAAAAAAAAAACGAACAGCTCCGCAAATAGATAGCCCCATCATCCTCATCCTCATCCTCCTCCTCCTCCTCCTCCTCATCATCATCATCATCATCATCATCATCCGGAAAACACCTCATACAGCCAAACTTGGGGAGGTCTGACCACCAGTCAACCAGCCAATTGCATCCAATTGCCACCAGGAAACAGTGAGGCTGATACCTCACGGCGCAACAAATGGCGCTTGGCATGGGGATACCCGCTGGAAATCAGATATGGCATTGATGAGAACCTTACCTTGGATACCATTCCAATATGTTTAGATAGACATTGTCTACTCACTTAAAACTGTGATTTCCACTGCTTGAGCGTTTCGTTACCGGAATGTATGTCCCAAGGCTCCTAGGGTTTTCAGAAGATTTCGCCACAAAAAATGCTCAAGCGGGCATGAACTGGCCATTTTTTGATGCCTACTGGTGATTCTAGAAGGAAATGGTTGGAACAAAAAATGACAAACTAATTACATAAACCTAATGGTTTCTGAAGGATTCGAAGCTGTAACATAATGCCGGCCTGTAGGTATACAGCCTTGGGTCAACATTGCTTCTTTAATACGTCAGGCCTCACCAGTCACACCCCAACCCGCCCATCGCAGTCAACTCAAGGGGCGTATCTCCAAACACATCTTGTGGATGGCATCCTGCGGGCAGAACGGCAAGCTGCAAAAACAGGACCTCAATTTTGGCCACCTCTTGCATCGGAATGTCAATTTTGATGGTTCAATGGTTGTGTTTGTGTATCATGTTGTGCTACATGCTGATCTCAGCAGCCCCCTGTTAGTTTCCTGCTGCCCCCATTTGTCTTGGCTAAATGCACCATTTATTGTAACCCAGATATCCCTACTTTTCCAAGATATATCTCCATTTTATTTGATCCCAAAACGTTTGTTTCTGTTGCTCAAATATGGGTTTGCCTGAGACTTATGACGAGTAACAATCATACGTTCCATAGTAATCCCTCCGCGGATCATATTAGATACCCCCGCAAACGGAACCCCGGTCAAATCTCTTCAACCTTTTCATGAATCAGGCGTTACAGGGGTTGCACTTAATCAATTGGATGGGCTATCTATCTATCTTTCTATGTATCCATCTATCTATTCCCATGTCAGGATGCTGCAACATGTCCTCAAATTTCATGATTAATCATTAATCCTCCATTTTTGAGTCTAAAACCACATTTTTTGCATATTTTTTTCATGGTTTAATCACCATTTTTCATGGTAAAACCATGGTAAAACCCTCATTTTTGCCAATGACTTGGCCGCATTCGGCATGGCCTTGGCGCCCAAGATGCCCTCAGCGCTGGTGAAAATGATGGGACTCAGGGACGCCTCAGCGTCGGAGGTGACGATCAAACAAATGGGGATAACACAAGCGAGGCAAATCACCATTTTTCACGGGAAAATCACCATTTTTAATGGGAAAATCCACGATTTTTAATGGGAACATCCACTGGGAAAACATAACGAACTGGGAAATCCACCATGCTATTAATGGGTTTTGATCCACTATTTCTATGGCCATGTTCTATGTCGCTACGTTGAATTACAAGAGGGTAAAAGGATCTGGTTGTTGTTCCAACCATCCAACAAATATCCCGAAACGTGAAAGTCAACTGGTATATAGCATCAACATATCAACATCCCATGGAAAAACATGGTTGAACTGACGCGAAAAATGATCTTACCATGGATCTCACCTTTAGGAAAACTTGGGCCCTGGTGCCTGGACAGCGAGGGCCAGGGAGTCCTTCTGTGCTGGAGTGATTTGCTCAGAGATGTTGCAGATCATCACCTGTCGTGACATGGAGACATGGGCCTGGGGGCACCATCCAGCAAGCTAACATAGGTATTGAAAACCCTACCGAAAGTCTCCAAAAAGCATTTTCAAACATGAAACAACCATGGAATTCCATAGCTATGTCAGCTATGTTAGTCTGGAGGGTTCTTGGTGGCTCAACCCAGCGTGTTTGTGGGGTAGTTCACTTCAGTTAGAACTGGATATGACTAGGCCAATCCTGCTTCCCCTACTTAACCCACTGGGTTATAACTTATTTTTACGCCGGGGTGATAACCCACTTGCTCTGGCTGAATCATAAATAGTTTACCAACCAGAGACCAGCTGCTATCATACTGCCGGCTATGAGGATTATTCTGCCCGAATCCTAATCATGATTCCAGTAACATCATAACGTGAGGTCATGATCAAATGCATCCGGACCATGTATCTGTAGTTGTCTATATAGTTTATCTATGGTTAATGGATGTTACTTGATGGCCAAATGGATCGCCAAATGGATGTTAATGATGTTAATGGAAATAGCTTGCTTATGGATGTTTATGGTGGAGATATTGGGGTGAGCCACCAAGCAACCTCCATCGGCATGTCGCAACCTCGCCGCAACAGACCCTGCCTGCGACAGGGCCTCATCTGAGAGCTGGTTGCCATTCCTGCAGTTTGACGGTCTGACACACTGCTCACCAATTGAGAATATCCTATCAACGTAAACTAGGAATATATTTCAGCACTAATTCATGGAAGTTATCTGGAATTACTCCATCTTCCTCCGGACTATGATTTTTGAAAAATCCCAAATTATAAGTAAGTAGTTAATAATATGCATTATGTAAAACATTGTAGAACTATCCCATCTTTCTGGGTTTTGATAGTGTTGAATCATGGCTGGACCCCAACTATGTGCTGCATTTTGGAGGTCTCTCTCCGATATATTGTGGGTACTCAAATCCCGGTTCTCGAGGTGCATAGTGAGAATGCAGGATTGGGGGCATCCAAGTATCTTAAACCACATATTTCGGATTGGCCTGTTTGCCCCGACTACTTTTCAATCTTTTCACAGAACTCAAAAATCACTAGAATGACGCAAATACGAATCTTTGCCATGCAACATTGAGCAGCTCCGGTCCTGGTCCTTTTTTGATGCACATCTGCTGAAATGATTTTGTGAGAACCAGTTGGACATCTCTTCTCGTGTATTCGGGTATGATCGCCCCCAGGGTCGCGCCTTTGTTTTTTCGCCAAATTCTCAAAGAAACTGCGGCCCTGAGCATCGGCTAAGTCGTACCTTGGCTACCCCAAAGGGATTGATCGAAACGGATCAAACTGGGAATACCTGTAACCTACCAATAGTTTAGATGTAGCCAACAGTTCATGGTGTTGGACTGCATGACCTGTGATGTGTGATATGACAAATGTCACCTCCAGTTATCAGCCAATAACAACTGCTACAGCGTACGCAGTAGATTGGATGCAATCTTCGGAGAATAACAGGTGTAAATTCAAGGTTTTCGTCATTTTTTGTCGGGTATGTTTTGGGAATTGCCTTCATCAACACTGAAGATGCATTGGGCTGGGAAAATCTCAAGCATCTAAAACTGGAAAAAAAATGTGAGCTATGTATTGAAAATTAGAATCACATCATCACCATATAGAATTATATAATTGAACATTACTCAACACTGTTGGGAAACAACAGCTGCATTCTGAGATGGAGACTCCATAAACTGTCCATGCCTTAGTACCGAAGCTGGACATGGCCGGGTGAAATCTGTTTCAACCCATGGTAGGAACATGTAGGAACTATTGTCATTGATTGAACCAACATAGAAACAGGGAAACCACAGTGGGGAGAGTCAACTGCCAGTCTCTTGCATTGTGGGTGTGCCAGCAATTTCCGCATGGGATGTATGTGTCATGCTTCCGATCTTCGTCAGCAGTCTTATGATTTTCTGCAGTTGATGCATTTTATACACATCGAATCATGAATATCCATGATCCTGGACATTTCCACGTCCCATAGAAGCGAACGCCCCATGTCTTTTGGTGAGGCCTTATGATCAAGCCAAAGTATAAACACATAATCCAGAATGATTTGCAGCACATAATTCAAAACGATTCTCAAACCCGCATTTAAGAATACATCTGTTAGACACACATTATTTCATCTTCAGTAATGTACCGATGACGTATGCAACTGAGAGCAACCTCATCGAGCCAACTTTGGAATCTCAAAATGATCTTGCCATCCCAATTTTGGCGAGTCTTGGGTTCTGATTTTTTGGTTTCGCCCCAAAGTAGGGTATGCCCGAATTTCACCCATTCACAATTTTCCAAGTTGAATTGGCATATCGTTGGAAAGTTGGTACATCATTCTTCGACTATATTAAAATATAGTACAATATACTAAAATGGATATTCGATATAATCACAAACATTTCATAGACCATATTACCCCATGGTAAATTAACATAGACCCTGGCATGAATCCTGGTTGGAAGACTAGTTTCCACTAAAAATTGGTGATGACTTCAGGGTCAAACTGTTCATTTACCAGAGGGTAATGCCCCCAATTTTACATCTCACGTTTGGATCGTTGAGAACCTCCACGACACGAGCCGGGATCAATGCTGCACTGGGCACACGGACCACTTTCGCACGAGGTAACGAACCTGGGCACTATGAGGTGATGGTGAAAATCGGTTGCTGTAAGTGCTGGGACGGCTGGCTTAAAGCTTCTTAATCACCAGTAGTCTTATTAATCACTATCAATAACTATAGATTATAGTAACATATAGTGACATATAGTAACATATAGAAACATATATAGTAAAATATATAGCAACATATAGTAACTATGTATATATTTGTATATATATATATTACTACAGCAATCACCATTGATCCTCCACAAAATCACCGTCTTTTAGTCACCAGTAGTTACCACCAACAGCCCCCGTGGCCCAGCCCTGTGGCTTCGCACTCCTGCAGTCTTGCCACTGCCGCAGGGACCGGTCACAATGGCAGCCTGCAGGTGAGGTGCCCCAGTTGTGGATGTTGGTTACTAAAAAAAAAAACATGAATCATGAATACTACAAGGTGAGACCCCGAAACTTAGCTAAGTTGACTTACAACTTGGTAAACTTGGTTTAACTGTTGGGCTTATGGGGGATATAAAACCTCATGAACTATATAAAACTCCTGTGTTGGTTACAAAAGACCCATGGACCCATGAATACTTGGGGGGTGCAGTAACACCATCAATAATAAGTGGGTTGGATTTCACCATGATTGTTGTAGAGGGCCCTGAGGGCCCTATATCTCAGCCCCTACTGCACCCCCAAGTACTACACCGTGAGGCCCCCCAAACCATAGCTAAGTTGACTTATAACTTAAAATCCGTTGGGTTTATGGGGGATATAAGAAACTAGTTGATGTGTGTATAAATCAACTTACACCTGGGAGGCCGCACCTTTTAGTTCGTTACATTCCCCCACAACAAACCCCATCGAATTCAGCAAGTGAGAACCCACTGGGGCACAGGTCGCTTCCACCTGGCCTCTCTGCCCTTTCGGTTCGGCCTGACTCCAAAGGCTGTGCCCATGGTCAAGTCGGTATGGTCATCCCACTATGAAAACACAATGTAAAGTGATTTAAAACCCTGCCGTCACATGTTTTTTGACTTGTGGTGGTAACATACCCCAAATTTGAAGTGGTGAAATATCACCATGTTTAGTGCATATATCCCGAGTATATCAGTATATCACCAATGTACAACAATGTACAACATGTTTTAACACCAAATTATAACACCATTCTATGGTCATCCCACCATTGTAACACCATAAAATCATATTACATCTAACATTTACAACATGACGAAACCTGAAATCAGTCGCACGCCTCCAAGACTTGAGCCAGTCGCGCAAATCTTGCCACGCCTGCAATGGGACAGCGTCGTCCACTACTGCATAGGGTGAATCAGTGAAGATCGGCTGGCAATATGTTTTCCATTGATAAAAACAGAACAGATTGTAATTCGATCAGAATCATTCTATCAAAACTGGATAGGAATGGCATGTCCCTTGCTACATCCCAGTCTTTCGCGGTGTTATTTTCGATGATGAAAAGGAGAAAGGACCAGATGGGTCCTTTCAATGTTTTAGGTATGCGACTTATGGCATTGACCATTCCCCTTCACGCTGTCTCACAATGATGAGGATTCTGTAGGAACCCTCAGAAACAAAGATGGAACCCAAAGAAAAACATCAAACAATGGCTTTGGAAGATGGTTTTTGGTTCGAACAGAGAAGGATTGCCTTTTACCTGTAATGCCATATTTTGGGGGATGAATGTCAGTTTGGTTTACCGTATCAGCCGTGAGATTTCAGGGTAGAAAACTCTCCCAATGGACCCTAGGCCCGCCATGTGCCAGCTCGCCTTTTGTGGTTTCAACTGCTTGAGGACATTTGGAGCATGGCGTTCACACCAGTCCACCTGCATCACTGCAATCATGTCTTCGGGAGACATGGAGAGACTTGGACCTGGAGATACGTACTGCGTAACCGCGTAACGTGTAGCTAGGATGGCCCCCGAATTTTCAGGCTATGATTGGACATGATATATCATATAATATATGATCATGTTTTTAATTGAATGATGGCGCATTTCTTTTTCAAAATTCAAAGATTGCTTTTTCCAACAAAGGTCCTGGAAAGGCCACCAAATTCGAACAGCACCTCCTCGGGATGTGACCACGACGCTTAAAGGCTGATCTCCAAGTTTTAGGGCCAATTGAACTATATCCAGCACCTGATTTGCTGGATGCTCAAGCCCCTATTGATTCCTAGAATTTCACAATGTGTAGTTACACTAAATTTATCTAAATATTATATACAAATTATATACATTGTAGTTGTCTTGGCATGAACTATCATGCGTTCATTCCCATTCTTAAATTCGACCTTCAGATAGATAGACACACATGTATATATATATATATATACATATATACATACATATACATATGTGTGTGTGTGCCGAAGATAAATTTCAATACCTTCATCGGAAACTGAGTCCCAAGGGCCATGGCCATCATCTCGAAAAGGAGAAGGGGCCCGGGGTCTCACGAAGCCAGAATTGAAAGACCACGTTGTTCCCAAAGCCTAAAAGGCTGAAAACCCTGAAGAGATGAAATTGAGGAAACTGGATCCTATTCTCACTCTTCACAAGAAGAGTCCGGCCCAAAACATACATATAAATAAAACATCTATACGTATATAACTATGTATATAGGGTATGCATATATATATATAAGAACATTTATTTTTATATATATATATATCAATGCGTTGTTATATGTTGTTATATTAAGATATAAGATATATTCGTTATTATTGGTGATATATCATCGCTACATCACATAGGTCGGTATGTTTACCATGTATAAAAACACTATTTCTGTGTATGTGTATATGTATGTATGTGCAACCCAGTTAGTGAATGAGTTATAACCCACAAACTGGCAACATTTCCATGTATGACTGGCGTCTACTAGTTCTGACTGTACATCCCCACTTGGCAAGTGGGATGCACATCCAAGTATATATGTTCTTGGATCCAGAGGACTGCTTGTCGTGCTGTACGATGTTATGATTTGATATTTCGATATATTTCGAAAATTACGAACTTCCCATTGATACTTCTTAATTAATAACAATGTCTTGTATCTTCTTAGATAGGTGCTTTCCAGTATCAACATATTAGACAAATTCAACAGATCGCGACAGGTCACCAGACCGCTTCCACCTTGGTGGGCGCCAGGTCCTTCTTTGATCCTGAAAAACGGCTCCCCTTTGACTCAAAGAAGAGCATAGCAACTTCCAAAAAAATCGAAGAACAGTTCCATCTTTTGGGGTGATGCTAGAAGGCTCGGGATAACAACAAACTGCTGCTGGTTCACTCGCAAAACTGTATGCAGTTTCATATTTTGCCATAGAAAACAGCCAGATACAGGTACATCGAATCACATGGGTAGTCCCGAGGGAAATTCACACTTTGCTGGAGGGTACAAACACCTTCAACATCTGTGTATATTGGTCTTCAATTCCAACCCATAGCCCAGCGGATTGGAGGTGTTAAACGCATGACAAGTAGCTGTAACTTCAATGGCAGCGTCTGCGTTCACATGTTAACGTGTCTTTGTTTTGGGATCAGAACGTCTCAGAACAAACAGAAAAAATACCAAAATAAATATAACGTCAAAAACAACACAAAACATCATTAAAAAATCTAATATAAATACAACATGAATATTGTATGAATATAAATAATATATATAATTAACGTTTATTGATGCATATATATATATATATGTGTGTAATTAATACACTGCAATACATCGTAATACATTTATTGGGTACAAACATATTGGTGATGTTTGATAATACCTTGATTATATTTTACTGTTTTACTATGTGTTATTGTTCTTTTCTGTGTGTCTTAAAAATCCCTTGTTATTATATGAGTATGAAATGGAATGATCCCTTGTTAGTAGTATATTGTTCTGATCCCCAGACATCCTCTATACAATGGAAACCTCTATTCACACAAAAATCTAAAAGTACAAGATAAACTCTCTATAAAATTGAAAACCGGTTCATTGGACAAAGTAAAAGCCAAACTTGTCCCAGACATTTCAAGACCATACTCCAGACATGTGTTGAATGGATTCCCATTCTATAGAAAAAGTGGCCCCGACAGTTTTCCACTATAGAATGCCATGGTTTTTTTGGGTGTAATATGCTAGAGGTTAAAAGAGAGACACAAGACTCATGGACTTGCCGATTTTTGGTGACTTCGAGCCCTCGGCCATCTGTCATTTGGGGACCCAATCAAAACCCTTCCTCCGTGTCAGAAGGTAGTCGGTCCCCTCCTCTATGGCAGCAATAGTGCTATGACACTTCTCTTTCACCAAGATAATCCAGTTTTGGATGATCCAAATCCTCCACTCTTTTTGTCTAGTATGGTTGGCTTACAGCACCCCGCCCCTCCAAAAGAAAAGATGGAAAATCAGAGTCTTGGCAAAACAGTGATAAATTACTAAATCCATCTTTTTCAATGTTGCTGTATGTTACTATATACAGTATATACCCAAGCAAGCTATACCTTGCAGAGCTTTCATCGTCCATGGGCCCACCTTGCTTGCTGAGTTTGGAAGCACCTGTCAGATTGAGGCAAAGGTATTTGGGTGCCATCTGACACGTCTGACACTTCAAACTAACCAAGGTTCATCAAGGTTCTTGTTTATCTGCTTGGTGGTTTCAACCCATCCTAACAAAAAATGTCAATTTGGATCATCATCCAAAATAAGGAAAACAAAACGTGTTTGAAACCACCAGCCAGCTATTCATTAACAGCAAGCTACAGGAAGCTAAATTGTAGGGGTCGAAGGAAAAATGCGTTAATTATACACATTGCAAGATTTGAATTCTTAATTCAAGATTGGATGGGTTGAAGGAACGATTATGGGAAAACGCCGTTTTTGCTCAGCAAGCATCGGGGTTTCCACTTGGTTTTCCGTTCATCTTTTGAGAAACACCTGCTTTGTGGTTTTCCGTGCTGTGAGATTCCCAGGCTTTGACAAATATAGATCCTGCACAACTTGTATTCTAAGAATGATTAGTTCACACCACTCGGAAAAAACATCGGATGATTCTTACATACTATCATGGGTTTGGAAAACTCTTAGTGGCTCCTTGGTTCCCCAAGGAATCTGAAGATACCGCTCCGAACTGCTCCCTCGGAACCACTGGATTTTTGCGAAGCTCAAATCACGGGTCGCATCCCACCACTTTTCACGGAACTGGGTCATAAGACTAGAGTCTTTGAATGTCTGAGTTCATCCAAGGAAAATGCCTTCTGGCCAGCATTACAAAAACCAAACGAAACCGAAACCCTGGTGAAATCTCTGGGGTCTAATATGATCTCTCTATTTTGAAGCCTCAAATATAGTATTTAGATCTAATGAGTATGATGGGGGGATGGGAGTAAATTCCATGCCCACTGATTAAACCATTTCCATAGTTCAATTTCTGGGCCCATCTTCAACCCCAAACCGGGGTGGACTTGAAATTGTGAACTTCTCTCTATTCATCTCGTATTGCAAAATGAGTCAACCAAAACTATCAGTTTGTGATATATTTTATGATGTTCTCAGTTCCATAAATCTCAGATATTGAAGAAATACAGCATAAATCTTCACTGTTTGATCTTCATCCAATTTCAACCCCCAAATCTCCGACATTCTCAGCTCCATGAATCTCCCCTGGCAACCCCACCTCCTTTCGGCGACGATGCCGGCGAGGTCTCCAAAAGCTCTGGTACCTGGGAAGATGAGTTCGACATCAGCCCAGCTATCACGAAACAAAAAAGTGATCATCACCGAGGGCATTTGTACACATAAACATATACATATACATATACAGTTACATATACATATGTATACATACAGTAAATTACTACATACTTCTACATACTGAAATTATCTGAAATTCTTAAATCCCAAATGCGGATGATGATTGTTGGGGGGATCATGGGGGATCTATGGGAGTGCTGCTGTAGGATGATACCCCAACGGCCCAGGGCTTACAATCCGGGGACATCGGGGTTGACATTTTTCCCCAGGTATCCCCAAGGTGGTTTTATTCCAAAATCACCCTGTGTTTGGATTTTCTTGGAAAAACACAACACATTTATCATATTCCCAGTATAGAGTCCCACCTGATGGACTAACCCATGGTTTTTTCTCAGCAAATCCGCTGGCATATCTTCACCATGATTCACCGCTGGCTGGCCGCACCTGTTGCTGTACTCCACCTTGGGTCGATTTTAGGCCGCACAACGGCAAAAGGTTGAGGATTTTAATCGCAAAACTGCGGACATAAGCATCATTGAATCATAGGTGTGGATTTCACTGATGTTAATTGTAGAACAAACTAGAGTAGTGATTACTAGCCTAACCGCTTTTTGGGTTGACCACTTTTTGGGTAACATCTAACATTCGACCCAGAACATTGAATGGCTGATTCTCAGCCAGGAGACATGCAGAACAGCAGGGCATCTGAGTTTCCCCAATGTTTTTCCTCCAGTGACATTTAATGAACTAATTCTCAAATTTTGGGTCTTAATGAGACATAAGCAAACAAATGCAAGAAAACCAACAAGACAATCGTAGGACAATTATATAAACCAACAACAGCTGTGATGGTTACCTTCATGCAGGAAGTGGAACGCTGGAACCGTCACCAATTGCCTGGCTCCAACATGGCCATGAAAGCCTGGGCCCATTTAGTTCGACGATTTTCCCAGCGAATCAAACCTTCATCTAGGGCGGGGATTTCCCGGCCGCCATTTTTGATTACCTCATTCAATCTCATTGAAACTTTAAACCCATGAAATCGCACTAAATCCTACTAGATAATCCTTACATGTTGGTTCATGTTGATGGTTCAACCACCATTTCCATGGCCCTGATTCGTGGATTGTCAAACTGCATCCCTGAGACGCCTGGTCCAATGCCTTGCTCCTTGGGAGCCTGTTGCAGCTGCTTGGCCCGTCGCCAGGAGTTGCTGAATGGTGACGGATGCATCCCATTTTGGTAGATCCTACCTCTGTTGCTGTTAGGTCAACATAGCCATGGAAGATCATCATCTTCAATAGATTTAAGTCACCTATTGGCACATGATTATACATGGCCCATTTTACATAGCCATACAATGCCATACATGTCAAATAACCAGAGGTAAGCTCCCCATTGATTACAATGTGACGTGAAAAAAACATCCCGCCACGGCCTTTGTTTGAGGCGTGGGGATGGACAGTTTGGCGAAGCCCTGCTTCCTTAGGAAAGCTGTGGAAGCTGAATGAAAATAGATTGGCCGATTAACCTAAAAGCTTATTAACGTTATTCAATGTTTAGTGTTTTTTTGTTCACTCTTTGCTCTAGTTTGTTTATTTTGCCAATGCCATTCTCAAATGAATCCAAACAAATACAAGCAAACGCGAAACATAAACCTGTTAATTGTATGTTCTTTAGTAGACATGTCCTGTATACTTTCACTGTGGGTCGTCTTGAATATGTTTGTTCCGAAGTGATGGTTTCCCCCATGACCGTTGACCATCCTGGGATGGGTCGGCCCAGGGAGGTTGACGCTTTGGAGAAATCAGTACCTCTATCTATTTGATGAATTATGAATTATGATGAATAACTATGAAAAACTCATATTCTTCATATTCGATATGGTTGTCCGGCGAATCTCAGACAGCTCGATGTTACACACAAAAGCATTGTTGTAGTAGTTGGAGCGATGTTCTTCTATGGTTCATTATGACCCTATGAATTTACCAAACTGAGATTTAGTTAAGGGCGTTCCCAGCAGCACGCCAACTGAGAGCCGCAGCCAATCGAATCGTGGCCGTTTTGATTCCTGCGGACGTTGCTGGGTCGGCTTAGTTACCATTTCAATAGAGGGTTTGGCAGATCATGCTCGAACGGTTTCCTCATACAAACAAGTGTGGCCTGCTGCCCCTGTCTCACCGTCAATGTTTATCCATATTTCACTTCTATGCTTCCAAAATAATAGTGCTGTGGAATAGCGGGAAAAGTCATAAGCAAGTTGATCACTATCGACCAGAAAAGGATGCAAAGGAGAATCCAAGACATAGCAGAACAACTCAATGATGAATCATGACACGAAAAAAGACCTGCACAAAAGCCATGTCTAAAACCAAAGACGCACCTTGACTGCTTGGCTTCATAGCACGTCACCGCTCAAATGCACAAATCATAATAACAAAACAACTTTCAGCACTAGTACATCATGCATCGATATGCATCGTTAACCTTGCTGGTTCCATGCGTTCATTGCATCCGACAAATGCACGACGGTCCAAATCCACCACTTCTACCTCATTCGCCTAGCAGTCCGGAGCCATCAGCGAACATGTGCATATCACGTTCGCTATAGGGGGTCCCCCCAAAAATGAGTGTCCTTGGATTTATGGATAATGTATCGACTGTATCGAGTATCTATGGGTGATTTATTAGTGACTTTTCTTCGCTCCAACTCTTCAACCTAGCAGGTACCACCAAGATCTTCAAGTTTAAAAACCATTAAATTTGACGACCTAACCTTCACCACCACCTATCAATGGTCGATGGTGGTGGCCATGCTGATCATCTTGTGATAAAATCAACAAGTGGCGCCCCCTCTGAATGGTGGCAGCTTCGGAACCCCCGCAACCAACACCGCCGCAAGCAAAAACAAATTGGACTGACAAGTTGGCTCCAATCCAAAGAGGTTCAGCCTCCAAATTCATCAGTGCATTCTTTGTTCGGAGTCTTGCACTCAGGATGATTTCCAGGATGGTAACCACAGAATCCTGGCTATCCCAAACCCAGAGCCTCTGGCTCCTCATTGGGATTCCTTGGGAAAGAGATGGGACGTCCAGCCGGCTGGTTCTGTTTTCCCACCTCCTGGAAAAAAATTGGTTTGGAAGCTGTGTTGTTCTGTTTAGTAATTGTAGCCCGCCTCATAACTACAAAAAATGTTAGGATCAACAGTTAAGACAACTTTGAACCAGGTTTTGAATTTTCTTGATATAACACATGCGCCACTCTTGGGCACAGGGAATGTTCAAGGTAGTATAGCCCAGTATGGCAATATGGCTATCCATTCTCCACATTTTCCACTTTAGCTGCTGGATAGTTTTTGCCGGCTTTGCGACGCCGCAACTCATGTTGACTCGAGGATGAGGGTTCATTGAACAAGTGCTAACATTTGCTCGAACAAGAAAATAAATTGTGTTTCACACGTGTTCCGAAAAGTTGTTGATGATCCGATCTAAGTATACCACCCGTCAAGGCGCATGGACTGATCCTTGCACGCCTGCCGCTGTGGGAATGGGATGATCATCATGACCATCACCAAGGCCATCATCATCACCACGGTTGCATTCCAGTTGCTGATCATGCACTTACTGATGCTAAACCTTTAACGAACATCCACAAATCTAAAACGTGATCAAAAACCTTCCATTTTTTTTTCTCGAGTTCTCGTGCCCATGGTATTAATCATGCGAATTACACAGATTGCGGATAATCCATGTGTCATGGCTAGTCCTAGATGTTCATCATGTGTTTGGCTGTTTATTTTACTACAGTCATAAATGGCAAGCATGGATAAATCATGGATAAATGATATATGTAGTCCTCATATGATTATAATCATAATCAAGGAATTAATAATAAATATTTGGTCATGATAAAAATCCGTATAGTCCTAAGATTGAAACATTAAACTACAAGGTGACCTCAGGGTGTTCCATGGTTCCGTTGTCTCGTCATGTCCACCTGCCTCGTTCTGCTCCTCTTTGCTCACCCTTGGTTCATTGAGCGTGCTGGGTATTGCCCAAAAAAAGAGGATATTGTCAAATGGAAAAACTTTGTGTATATATAATAACTATATATGCAGCAAATAGTTTTTTTATTGATTCGTTCAACTGCATTGTATTTGATTCTATTTGTGTTTGTCACAACATGGGGTGTGCCTTACCCCAAAAAAAAACATATTCATGGGGAATATGATTTAGTATGGGATTTGAGGGGGGGGCCTATTTTCAAACAAACCAAATGCCACAACTGGAATCTGCCAACAAAAAACACCAGCTACTCGATAGGAGACTGGGGCTGCACCAAGCTGCAGGCTGAAAGAATTGCAACTTTCGACAATGTCATCTTTCCGGCTATCCCTGGCAATCTAGCATAACCGTGGGAAATGCCCTCTTCGCAGAAGATTTACCTACTAAAAATCGCGGTTTTCCATAGCTTATGTTTAGTTACTAAAGGGAAAATCTCTGGAGGCCGTGGGTTTGATTGATCACGAGCCCCATCAAATCGAACCATGCTGGATTTGAAGGCTGGCGGGCCAATTTTTGGTCGCTGAATTTATCCTCCAGACCTTTTTGCTGTTGTCAAAAAAACTAACCTCTGGTCTTCATGTCAATTCCCACCCAAGCCAGCTACCTAGACGAAAACATCCACAATGACAAACTGTCCCCCATAGTAATCCATTTGGGGGTTGTTATTCCAGAAAAATTCCATGTGCATCATCTCAAGTACGGCGGCATACCGCGTACGTAATTTGTCGTAATTCCATACACCGCTGCCACTACTATTGGAGATAGTGACTATGGTATTTTTGGATTCCCCATTGTATCCTAAGTATGGTTGGTTTGATACCGGATGTTTGTCTGTTATATACCGCATTACGTATACCCAATAAGAATGGGATAAGCTGATAAGCCCACTAACCCATATTTGATCCCCTCCACCTAAGATTAAACATCCCGCATAAACCATGGTTAAATACGGGGTTCATATGGATTTCCAATAACCCATCCCTAAGTGGTATACCCCCATCAATATACCTCAGTAAAATAAAGTACTATTCTGGCATACCGGCAGTTACGCTTCAAGAATTACTCCCAGAACTCAATGAGGTATTTGAGATTTTGGAATAATGTCTAACAAAAGGATACCCGTATCCAAAAATCTAGTTGGTTTCACTTGTTACAGGGCTGGGGTTCATTCAATCAGATAGGATCAAGAAGGGCGGAAATAACATTTTCAAATTATTGCGTAATCAACAACCCACCGGTTGAAAATGGTGCCGCGCAACCACACAAAATTCTTTTCTTTCGGCGTGAACTGGTCCCTGCATCTTTCAGGTTTGGTCGCTGGCTCATGCTGGCCATTATTGGCCACTATCTGGAATTGATGCAACTCTCTTGCGCCTGGTGAATACGGCAATCCGTCTCAGGGACCTTGATTTGGGGTCTTCCCTTACTGCGCCTAATATGAACTTGTAAAAAGGTTATGACAGGGTATTCGTCTGCAGCGCTGCATTTTGTTACCAAAGCGCTCCGTTAATACCCTGCCACCCCTTAAAGAAAAACACATATATCGAAATGGAAATTTTAACGAGGATGTCCAAACCATTCCACAGCACCAAATCCACGACAGACCGCTGCAACGTGTTCCAAGCAATCACCAAGTGTTGCAAGTTGCCACCGCTGCTGAATATTTTCTATTCCACTGCGGAGCTTGCATACCCTCTCCACCTGGAATCGGGCAGGGAGACATCTGGTGCACTGAATTCGCGGCAAGATATTTCAAATGGCTGAGAACATCTGAGAACAAAAACTATGCACCATCCTATTTTTTTCAATAGTTTCTAATGTTTGAATTGTTTGGATGACTGGCTTAGAACGGTGTAGAACAGGTTTCTACGGGTATTCTGACTCTTCTGTCAAAGCGGGTCGGATCAGTTTGGCGTGGTTTGGCTAGGTCTTACTTTTTTTTTGCAAACAAGAGGAAAGTTGTCACGTGACATACGGTGGGGCAACCGGGCGGAGGATCCATGGCTGCGCAATGGTTGCACAAAGTATCACGCTGTGATACAAATTTGGTTGGTCGAAGTTTGTTGTTGAACGCGGTCTTGATCCCCAAACCACGCTCGGCCGGCCACAAATTGTTTTAGATATGACTGGGCGTCAAATTCCATGCGTAGCAAATGTCTTTTACAAACGGCCTGTCCAGGAAACCAACAACACGTCCAGGCAACTAGCAACCCTTTCAGATTCCAGTCACCATTTCGAGAAAAAAAACCTTCCTGCAGTGATTTGTTTTCTGCTTTGTTCTCTCTTGTCATCGTTGACTGAAAACTTGGCATGAACAAGCCAACCGTAGAACGTCAAAAAAACCTTGCATAACTTGATATAAAATTATTCCAAAACCTAATTCTTCCAAGGTATGTTGAGGGGTTCGATCATGATTTTCAAATTCCAACATGCACATTCGAAGACCTACCCCCTAAGAAAATTATTCCACAACTTTTTTTTCAAAAAAACATATTCCAGAACTTGGTTGATACCCCAGATTTTCTTTTTAGGGATGGGTTATGATTTACACATATTTGGCACCATGGTGTTGAATAATTAGGGCGCTGGGACTACAACTAATACAGCCAGAAATTCACGAGAGCTTCCATCCCGATTTGCCGGGTCACGGATGGAATCCCAAACGCAGGAGACCCTTCTTCGACGTAGCCTGGTGGGTATCCAGTGGGTTCTGTGTAACAAAACCGTTCCAACATATCCCAGAAGTTCGAACTCAAGCATATGGTAAGTAAATGAATCAAATTCCTGCACAACTGTTCCATATACTGTGGTGACAAACAGCCAATTCCGTTTGTGTGTGGAGTGGTGTATTATATCCGAAGCAGCAAAAACTGTATTAACTTTGCCAATGGGGATCAGGAACCTACATAAGCAACCAAAAATTAACAATTTCTGCTTCGTTCAACTTTAAGAGCGTCATCTCAGGTCGTGACTTGGCAAATAACCAAGATCAGAAGCACCAGCCAAGCAATGTCAAACATACTAAGTAGTATGCACAACATAAACCGAATCTGCGATATTACACACACATATATATATATATATGTGTATATATATATATATGCGCACATATATATATATATATATGTTTATATACATACTTGTGTGTGATTGCATGTGTGAAACAGAACTCTCAAATAGCAAATGTGCCAATTTCTCATGGGGACAAACATGGGCAGCACAGAGGAAGACAACACCTCAGCTTCCGCTGGCGCGTCAGCCTTTCTTTTACCTCAGATGTGTGAGACTGAGATGGGTAACCTGGGACATCTGCTCGTTGAGCTGCCTGGACCTTCAAAAATCGTTAAATATCCCTAGATGGAGGTTTAAGTCGAAACATCAAACTAAATTGGGGAATTGCCCACTGCCATGTTTGATATCCTCGAGCAACTTCCTATTTCCAGGGATCATCCCATCTGCCACTTGGGTTTTGACCATGCACAAGCAATGAATGAGATCGTTTCGACGAAGGTTGGTTCCACCCCACATCCAACTTCGACAGAGGCCTTCCATAGAAAACTTCAGTAAATGAATGTGCCCCGAATGAAATGACTGCTCACAAACATTGTTGCCGTGTAGTCGGGGACTGTGTAGTCAGGGTCAGATGCCAACAATGTTGTCTGAAGGCGAAGCATGTCGAGCATCAGCTCCCAAGATATATATGGTAATGACCTGGCTGCTTGTTCACTTGAGGCTGGGAAGACCTTGATCCTTGACCTTTGGCTTGAAACCACTCAACAATTGGTAGGCGATAAGTTTAATGTGGCTGAAACAATGCCATAGACCAGCCATTTGGGAATGGTAAACATACCACCCATAAAAATGGTGATTTGGGGATGGTTTATGACATTGTCTCTACCAACATTACACTTCAACCTTAACCCCAAGGTTAACCCACAAATCATGGAGCCATGCTTGGCGCCGCACCGGCAAAGCAAGCTTCGAGTGTCCTCGGTGAAGCGCTGACTGCGAAACTGAAACTGCAGTGGGTCCTCCATACTGCACGTGTTTAATGTATATTATATAATATGATACGTATTGGACGTTGGCCGAATAGATGTTGGCCAAATGCATCCAAAACATTCCAAAACCACAAACGAACCTGTGTTTCACTCATTCTTGGTGGTGTCATATGATACTTTAGACTTGCATTTCAAGGTGTTTGAAATTCATCAGCCTACTTCAACCCAAATTTGGAGAAGTTCCCAGCTTCAGTAATATCATGTTCCAAACAGTCAGCCTTTCAAAGGAACAAACCGTTCATATGGTTCAGCTATGTTCAGCTCAATGCTTCAACCCGCAATGTTGCCACATGCTGGGATTTTCCGCCATTTTGTATCACCTGCAGGTAGTTGCTCATAGTCATAGTTGCTCAGGTAAGCCACTAACCACAGACCGCCTCCTAGTGGCTGGGCCAGAAGATACCGATGTTCAGTCACTACTGTGGGTTCAAAACCAACCTACCTCTGGCCCGGTGTAGGTCAAATTTGATGCGTCTCTTCTCCATGTTTGATTGGTCCAAATTGGTCCAATGCCCATCGAGCTTTGTCCCCATGTCATACTGCCAATTAATCATGTAATGCACATGTTTCATCTGGGTATCCGCATACTCTTGCATACATATCTGACGGCAGAAATTCCTCGCTTAACTGGGGTGATGCGCCACCTACCAGTGGCAATCAATACTCTCTAGTAAACAAACTGGCCACCAAAATTCCTCGCGTTTCCCAGGCAAATCTATGTACACATGAAGCATGTCCACTTTCCAGGCAAGATTACCAGAGTAATCGGCTCCGTTGAATACCGCTCAACAACTTGGCACCAGCGAGCAGCACACCGCGGCAAATTGTATATAGTAATGGTAGGGAACGGGCTGTATGTTCATCAACCTATTATATGGAACAAACATATAAAAATAATATTGCTTTTGACTCTTTGACCAAATGCCCCCACAAAAAAAGTTCCGGCATGTTCCGGCGGTCAAATCGTCTTGGTTGAAACTTGAAACCCCTCTTCAGATCTTTTCAGCCCAGCATCTGCATTTTGACCTCTGTCTTCTCTTCTGTCGATGGCTTGTCAGCTTCCGCTGTGATCTCAGCAACAGCGAGGGCATCGCTTCAGCAGCAGCCCTAAAAATACCATGCAGCCATGCATGCTCGTGGTCACTTGCTAAGTTTAAGTACATGTTTAATTCATAAATATTCAGAAGTGGTAATCAGATAAAATCTGATGAATTGGCGCTCGTTCTCATTGCGGTTGTCTCAGACCTGGACGTCCAGTCTCTTTCCTCCCTTACCTGGGCAAGGCTGGAAAGCGGGTTGATGAAACCCTGGGTGGGGGAAGTACCCATGAAAAATTGATTTTAGAGGTGTATAGAAGTATGTGTATATGTAAGTGCATGTATATGTACTATATATATATATGTATATGTATGTGCATATGTGTGTACACGTGCATAGTACGCACATGTATGTACATACATGTCCAATGGAAATGAGACGAGACGCTAAGCTGGGCTTTGAATGGATTGGAGTAGAAACCAAATCATCTACCAGTGTTGGTATGAGGTCAATCTACATTGCCCTTCTCAGCTAAGGATTTCCTTGTGGGCTGAGTGATTGACTTTCAGCTAGCTATCTGTCACCATCGGAGACGTCCCTAAATTTCCCAATGATGTTAGTTTGTATATTTACTTTCAAAATTTGATACAAATGCTGGTGAATACCACAATGTCTTCGATAAAGCGACCAAAGCCTCAAAAATCGGAAATCGCTGCCGCGTGACCCATCCGCAGGAGTTTCTTCTTCCACTTGGGCCTGCGGCTGTGCCAGAGACTGCTCACCATGATTTTTGATGTGTCAAGCTGCAAAACACTTCTGCATATGCATATATAAATCTAGTTCTAGATGTGGGATTATGGATTCTGATTAGTTTCTCAAATGTTAATGTGGTATTTCATGGTATTTCTATCTAGTTGTCAATGATGGACAGTTCACGATAGTAATGTATCAGTTGTAACTTTGTTTCCCAACCATCCCAGGTGACCAGAAGTGAATGGAGCAGCGGTCCGCTGGGGAAACCCATCCCCATCCGCCTGGAGCTCTTTTCCACATGCACGACCTGGCGATGGACAAGCCTGCGATTTTTTGACCTCTTAATGTGGTAAAGACCATGTCATAAACCCCAAACAATCAACATAAATGGGTTGTAGAAACCATTCTCAAATGGTTTATGGCATTGGGTTGTCCACCACAGTGTACAAATAAATATATATATATATACATTTATATACATTTATAATATGTGTGTGTGTTTTCGGGCTGAAGATCCGGCTGAACATCAACATCTAGCAATCTTCGATATTCCGATACCTGCAGAAATAATAAGCACACATATGCATTTTGGCTAGGTACGTGAGTGACTCCAATAATGTAACAACTACTCATAGCTACCCATGATTTCTATCCAAACGTGGTTTACCCAGTGCATCGTGGATTCCCCCAGGAAAAAGGCTTTGCAGACCCCACCTTTTTTTTTGGGAAGCAAAGGCATGAATACCGCTGCATTTTCTGCAAGTGGGTAGCTTGGGCATGTTTTCATCCATGCCAAGACCATTTGATGCGAATCATTCTAAGAGGGAAAGAAGAATAGCAAAGTTGCACACATTTGCTTGCTCTTGGGAGCAGCACAGGCGGGCATTGACTGACAAAGCCAAAAAACTGCACTTGAAACCAAGAGTTAGTATTGAAAACTCAAATAAACCCAATGATAATCATCTCAAATATGGATATGTAATGATATGTATATCCAATTTCATCAGCCTCTATTGGGGATGGTTTTCTCACTGTAACATGTGCTGAAATGCTCAGTGTGCAAGGAAATGATGTTCTAACGGCCATGGCACTAGCAAACGATCGGCGCCTTTTCTGCTGATTATTCGGCCCAGTGCACTGCGGTTTTGTGCACCCATGAATCCATGGGACATGTGANGCCTTTTCTGCTGATTATTCGGCCCAGTGCACTGCGGTTTTGTGCACCCATGAATCCATGGGACATGTGAGATCAAGGACATCCGCATCACATTTCACACTCGTCTTTGTTTTTGGACTTGATCTCTCAGCATTGCATATGGATGTTGCAGCCAGTAAAAGAGCGTTTGCATCAGCTTCATCGACGTTTTCGTCAATCCGTCGGCCCACATCAGATCAGTTGGTACCCAATGTGTGTTTTCTCTAGTGATGTACTGCTGAATGCTCCTGACTGAAATGATGGTTCGCTTGTCGTCTACTGACGGGTTCTCAGCAACGATACTGTCGTATAGTGACTTGCAATCCGTCACTTGCAACATTCGCAATGGCTTGGAGATCTTGAAGGAGGGCGTTCGCTGGAGGATTTCTGAGAGCAACAAATTGCAGAAGCTGGAACGATCCACTGATGAATCTGCAGCGCTTGCTTCGGCTGCCAAAGTGCTTCTGCAAACACGGCCTGACCGTGAACTCTTCCAATCTACCAAACATGCTGGAGTGGCCACATCTGTCGCCTTCGCATCTGCAAGCAAAATGAGACATCCATGTTGCGATGCGTAGTTCTCCGCATTTGCCCAAGAGGAGTCCGCATAGGTAATGACCAAGGTGGAGTCATTAATGGCAGCTGGGTTCATAGTGAAGCCCTTGCCACTGGTCTTCCGCAGGTGATCCACGGCCTCATACATAGCTGCTAAATCTGCATAGGTCGCTTTGCCACCTTTGCTGTGAAGACTCACTGTGGCCGCCACATCAGGACGAGTCTGTCNGATCCACGGCCTCATACATAGCTGCTAAATCTGCATAGGTCGCTTTGCCACCTTTGCTGTGAAGACTCACTGTGGCCGCCACATCAGGACGAGTCTGTCCTGCAACCCACTGGAGACTTCCCGCCACAGAGCGGTATTCAGGAAAATCTTCTTGCTTCAAAACATCTGTTTTCTTTCCTTGAATATTGCCACTCTTGAAGGCTTTGATGAACTTCTCCTGCTTCAAGTCAAGGACATATTGCTGTCTCTCGTTGTCATAGCGCAGGTGAATCTCTTTGCCCTTGAACTCCAAGGGTTGATCTGTGGTCAACGTGTTTTGCGAACCCCAACTGAAGAGGCTGAGCAGCTCCTTTTTGTTGAAGTGATCTGAAAAGCTGACCAAAAAGTCGTCAACATAGACCACGGCAACAGCTACCAAGATCTCTTCAGCAAAACCCTTGACCTTCTTGTAAAGGAAAAAGAGCATCTTATCAAGTGAATGCTGAATCCAACCACTAGCTTTCAAGCATTTGCATACATGCATGGTCCATGTTCTTGGTGCTGACGCCAGTCCATAGATGTTCCCCTTGACGAGGTACAAAGGTGCGGTGAAGACCTCCGCAAGGATGCTGATTTGATCTCTTGGTGGGGATAGGTACAACGGCTCATCTCGAGGATCTGGCTCTCCCTGCAAGAAAGCAGTCTTCACGTCGCCACACCAAAGATACCAAACTGCACCATCTCGATTCATCTTCTTGTTTCTGCCAGAAATGAAAATGGCGTAAACCAACATCTCTGACTGTCGCAAAGGAGTTGCACTTTCACGGGCCAAAGTGTAGAGGTCAGGGTCTAAGCAACCCAAGGCCACAACGCGAGCTTTGGCTCGTAGAGGTCCACATCCTTTGGCTTTGTCTCTGTATGCTGCACGAGATCGAAGGATTCGTTTTCGACCTTTGGCTGTGGACATGATCTTGTCTGCAGTCTTTTGGTCGATCGGCTCAACTGAACCGAATCTCATCCAGGACTTCTCTTCATCCTGTGCAGCCTTGACGAACTCAGCCAAATAGTCGCCGCCCTTCTCAACAATCACACGCCAAGGAAGTTCTTTGTCAAGAGCTTTTTGTTGTTGACGCGTCAGTGGAGATTGCTGAGACTTTGAAGTGGACATGTCGTCCTGTGATGCATCTGAGTCATCACTCATTCCATCTCCTTGATATTCTGCACTTGCTTGGTATGCCTTAAAGCATGTTGTTGATGCATATGGCATGTAGATGTCTGTGGTACCATCGAAGTGCTTGCTGTTGAGAGTGATGCCTTCATCTGTCATTTGCATGGGTGCTTGTTGTGCTATGCTGTGCAATTTGCAGTGCTTTGGGCTTGTCTGCTGTTGAATTCCAACCACCGTGTTAGCGGTCTGCATGCTGAAAAAGTCTGTACGTGTCACATTGCTTGCTGTAAGGGCAGAGTGTGACATGTCTGCCGGCTGTACTTGTTCTGATGCCGATGCTGGTGTGCTGGCGTGCTGTGCTTGCTCAGGCTTGTCTCTTGTTCGTGAGTCATCTGGCAAAGGCTCGCCAGGTCGTTTCTCTGGTCGTTGTCGGCTTGTATCAGAACTGCCTGTTGCTTGTTGCGTGCCTGCTTGTTGTNGTTCGTGAGTCATCTGGCAAAGGCTCGCCAGGTCGTTTCTCTGGTCGTTGTCGGCTTGTATCAGAACTGCCTGTTGCTTGTTGCGTGCCTGCTTGTTGTATCAACGCCTCAGGTGTTGTTGGGACCTGATGTCCTGCATCTGGTTCTTCTGTGTCTGAGATTTCCACTGTTTCTGGTTGTTCTGCTGGTATTGCTGGCAAAGGAGGTGTATCTACTCCTGTGCTGATTGCTGGTGTGTTCTGTGTTCGCTGTTGTTCATCTTGTATGCTCGGTGTTGCTCTGTTGGGTGTACGTGAGCGAGCGGCTCGACGCACTGGTGTTCGAACAGTGGGGCGTCTCAGTTGTTCTGCTGTCATGCCAAATGTGTTGCTTTGTTGTTGCTGTAAAATGTTCTGCTGGTTGTATGTTGGTGATGTGACTTCGATTGTGATATGCTGATGTTGCTGTGTCTGTGATTGTGATTGCTGTATGNGTTCGTGAGTCATCTGGCAAAGGCTCGCCAGGTCGTTTCTCTGGTCGTTGTCGGCTTGTATCAGAACTGCCTGTTGCTTGTTGCGTGCCTGCTTGTTGTGTCAACGCTTCAGGTGTTGTTGGGACCTGATGTCCTGCATCTGGTTCTTCTGTGTCTGAGATTTCCACTGTTTCTGGCTGTTCTGCTGGTATTGCCGGCAAAGGAGGTGTATCTGCTCCTGTGCTGATTGCTGGTGTGTTCTGTGTTCGCTGTTGTTCATGTTGTGTGCTCGGTGTTGCTCTGTTAGGTGTACGTGAGCGAGCGTCTCGACGCACTGGTGTTCGAACAGTGGGGCGTCTCAGTTGTTCTGCTGTCATGCCAAATGTGTTGCTTTGTTGTTGCTGTAAAATGTTCTGCTGGTTATATGTTGGTGATGTGACTTCGATTGTGATATGCTGATGTTGCTGTGTCTGTGATTGTGATTGCTGTATGTTTGGTAGTTGAGGTGGTAAGGATCCTTGA
>BGPT01000372.1:253724-293053 GCA_003297045.1 Symbiodinium sp. clade C Y103
ATAGGCTTTCCTGGCTTGTTCTCTGGCCAGCTTAATGCTGTTGTTGCCAGATTGCACCCAGAGAGATTTCCCATCGGGATCGAATCCCAACATCCTGGCCAATTTGTATCCGCCCCTCTTCCGGCCGCTTCGTGCCGTCCACCTCCAGTATGCCAAAGTATCACCGATGACATACTCATCCTCAGGAGTTGGCTTTGCCTTTCGCAGCAGTGATNCTCTTCCGGCCGCTTCGTGCCGTCCACCTCCAGTATGCCAAAGTATCACCGATGACATACTCATCCTCAGGAGTTGGCTTTGCCTTTCGCAGCAGTGATCGTCTGAATGAGGAGTCAACATTCATAGCTGCGATCTGCTGTTGGGCTTCTGCACGAAGGCTGTCGGCCAGCTGCTGCATCTGCTCACGAGTGCCGCCTGTTGCCAAACCATGCTGATCTGACAAAAGGTCTAATCCTCCATGACGAGGAATCCTGCCAAATGCTGCAATGAACGGAGGGCGTCCACTTGACCAAGTGCAGGCATTCTTGGAAAAGGTAGTAGCAGCAATGGCTTGTTCCATCTGCTCAGGGCCAACGATGCCATGTGCATCGATGATGCGTTCCGCAATGGATCGCAAGGTGGCATTGTGGCGTTCCACCAGGCCCATTCTATGGTGTGCCTCTGGTGGCACGTAGTCTGTAAAGGTTCCTGTTGTGTCGAGATACTCCTCAAAGGCTCCTCTGAAGCTGCCATCTGCATCCAACCGGCAGACCAAAGGAAAACCAAAAGGTTGAGCCCATGTTCGGATGAACTGTCGAGTGATNCTCCTCAAAGGCTCCTCTGAAGCTGCCATCTGCATCCAACCGGCAGACCAAAGGAAAACCAAAAGGTTGAGCCCATGTTCGGATGAACTGTCGAGTGATCTCTTCAGGAAACCTGGAATCCAGTAGGCATGCTTGATGCAGATGGGTGCACTCGTCAATGATTCCAAGGACCGGGTAATTGTGGCCCGCAATGTCCCTGATATAGACGATGTCAAGCTGGATCTCGTCCGCAAACTGCTTGAAGTTGGGTCGAGGCATTGATGCTGGAGCTGGTTTTGTTGGAGGTCTTGTTCTCAAACATGATGTACAAACCAAATCATCTACAGCTGACAGCACCTTCTGACTCGTAATGCCATTCATGGCCATCAGCTTCTTGAGTTCTGCAGGTGGAGGATGTCCAAGATTCCGATGCATCCGTGAGACCAAAGTCTTCAGGTCGACACCATATTGCTGAGAGTTCTTGAAGGTGATGTCGGAATCTCTGATGTCTGACCGCTTCAGCGGATCATCTTGAGGATGTGTTGATGCAGATGCGCGTTGAGGATCTTCAGCAAGTTGTTGTGGTGAAAGGGCCATACCAAACCAGAAGATGCCAATATTGACAGGTTTGTAGAATCTGCCCTTGGGAAATCGGAGATCAGCAAGATCTTCTGAGACAATCTGTCTCGTGCCATCATTGTAGAGCAAGGCTGACCCTCTGTGTGTGTGAGGTATGTGTGTTGGAAAACGATGCAATGTAGGTTGAAGAGCAAGCTGTATCCGTTCAATGCTGTGCCATGGAACCAACTTCGCTATCTCGCCCCACAGTGGATCTGAGTGCGATAGCACAATGGTCTTGTGGGATGTCGATCGGAACATTGCCTCAGTGGTGTCAAAGATGTTCTGCCACTTGTTGAGGTCCTCGTCGACGTTGAAGTTGTCAACTGCAAAAGCCACAAACTCTTGTGGTGGTTGATGGAAACGTCCAGGATCAACTTCAAATGCTGTCTTGTAGAGGCCGTCAACAATGGCTTCAACTAGTCCAGGGCAATACTCCTGACTCAACGTAGCTTCATGACCTTGAAGTGGTACACAATGTCGTTGGTCTTGAGGAGATAGTCGCTCTTGTAAAAGATCAAGCACATGTGGGCAATTCCCAGCAAACTTGTGACCTTTTCTGATCATTTGGCCCTTGGAATTGGTCGCTCCGTAGGCTCCCGCATGACAAGTCACAAGATGTGATGTTGATCTCTGAAGCAAACGTTGCAGTGAAGGTTCATCCCATAGTCTACTTCGTTCGGGATTCTCGATCAGCCAAAAGCGGCCTTCTCGATCTTGTTGCTCACACCATCTGACAATCTTCTCAACCATCGGTCGGNTCCCATAGTCTACTTCGTTCGGGATTCTCGATCAGCCAAAAGCGGCCTTCTCGATCTTGTTGCTCACACCATCTGACAATCTTCTCAACCATCGGTCGGACCTCGGCTCGCCAGGCTGCAAGCTCATCTGGTCTGTTGACATAGTTGGTGTTGTCCTGGAGCAAGGTCCATGGTCTGCAGTCAATTTCGTTCAAGAGCAGCAAAGGTCGATGTAGGTCAATGGCTTCTTGGATCTGCTTCTGACACTTCTTGTCTGCCAAGTCAAAGCCGGTGTTGTAGTCCACAGGCATCAAAGTTTTCAGGCCCCACTTGGAAGCTAACTTGCTGACATTGGCAGTTCCTGCAAAAGTCTCAAGCAGGTCCACTTTGGAAATCTTGGTNCACAGGCATCAAAGTTTTCAGGCCCCACTTGGAAGCTAACTTGCTGACATTGGCAGTTCCTGCAAAAGTCTCAAGCAGGTCCACTTTGGAAATCTTGGTGCGAGGCTTTTGGTTGGCCATCATCACGTTCTCGATGTGGTGAAGGTGTATTGCATGACGAAGTCGTTGAAGTAAACCTCGTTTTGTCGCATTGGTCAATGAGCATGGAGTCTTGTCCTTGAACTTGAAAATGGTTCGTCCAGTCCAAGGCTCTGAGGACTGCTGCCTGGACCCAGTTGTCCAGTTATATCGCACCACCTCAGTTTTGTCGTCATGAAGCTCCATCTCGACAATGCAAACATGTTGAAGACGATGAAGAGGGACAGGGCATTCTGAATCATGTGGGTCAAAGAGCTGACATNACATCGCGGTTCCACGTGATGCCTTATACAAGCTCCTGGAGTGACTTCCCAGTAGTCGTTCAATGCATCCCCTGCCAATCGTACTGCTCCTCGTCGCCGTAGGGGTCGTTGTCCTCCGAATCGATCGTCGGAGCGCTCGCCATTGCTTCTTCCCACTCTTCCTGCGGCCATCCAGCTTCCTCCCATGGTTGGGTCTCTTGACTGGTAGTCCTCGGCCTCCGTGATGATGGTTTGACCTTGGGCGTAGAACCCTTGGTCGACTTGCCCTTGCTCCTGCCCTTGGCTGGCAGGATATTCGAAGGAGATGGCAGTGGCAACTGCGATGAGGGCCGTGACGACTGCCCTCCAAATGGCTCCCATCCTTGAAGGTCGTTGTTGTACTTGAAGGTCTGGAGGCATAGTAGGCACTGACTGTACCTCCCGGACTTGTTCCCGTACCTTCGGAACTCTGGATGGGTGCAAAGTGCTGGCAAAGGTCGTGCACGTTCCTGTCTGGTCATCCGGTCCTCCTTCATCATGAGGTGTTGCTCCAGCATAGTGAGCCATGTCCTTGGTGCCAGACCCATGCCAACCATCCGACTCATACTTCGCAAGGTCCTGAGGAAGAGGGTCATCATCCGCCGAACCAATTGCCTCCAGCGAACCAGCCATTCCGGAGGAACGTTTGTGGAGAGCATCGGCAGGGCTTTCGAATTGAAGATTTTGTGCAACAGGTGCTGCAATGATCACTTCCGGTTCCGGGTCAGGTGCCATCCACAACTTTTCTGATGACAGCTCTTTCCAAACATGTGAACGTGAAACACCATGCCAAAACTTCACAATGTTCACTGCATAGTGTCCATGAATGCGATCTAGTGGAATGTCAACGCCAATGAACTCAAACTTCAAACGATTTCGAACTGTATCTACCACACATCCAAGCTTCTCCAACATGGTGTTGCTTGCCAAGAATGGAATCTGAGCATCTTTCAAAACACTGACTCCCAACAACAGCCCATTTGACTGCTGACCTGGCAAGGCTGCTGGCAGATATGCTCGCTTGGATGCTCGATGGACGCCACCTGAGCCGAACTGGAAATCGTCCGTGACATCCATGATGNGACTGCTGACCTGGCAAGGCTGCTGGCAGATATGCTCGCTTGGATGCTCGATGGACGCCACCTGAGCCGAACTGGAAATCGTCCGTGACATCCATGATGTGGGGTTTGAGGCCATAGTGGGTGAGGATCTTGGCATGAACATCCAACCATCGTGAACTACAACAGGATCTTTGACATGCAGTATCTATGATCATGTACCCNGGGTTTGAGGCCATAGTGGGTGAGGATCTTGGCATGAACATCCAACCATCGTGAACTACAACAGGATCTTTGACATGCAGTATCTATGATCATGTACCCGGCAAAGTCAATAACTTCGGTAATGAGGATGTTGTAGGGATCTTGTTCAACCATATGGGCTGCCGCAAACGTGAAAAACGTAGATGGATTTCCCAATGGTGAAGGGGTTGATAATGATGAACTTGGACCCAATGGTGAAGGGGTTGATAATGATGAACTTGGACCCAGAGATGAACTTGTCCCCAAAACTGGTGGATCTTGAAGAGGTGGTTCATCACATAGTTCCCCAGGGAAGTTCACCACGAACGCCTTTTTGACAGGTTTCCCTTTGCCGTCCTTGCCATTCTTTCCAGCTCCTTTGGAGTTGGGCTTGTCCTTGCTGGAGGCTGTGCAAACGCTGTCGCCGGCCCAATGGCCCATTTGTCCACATGCAGAGCACGTACTGGTACGCTTCCTCTCTTCAATTGACCTGGGTCTTCCAGTGAACTTCCGACCCAAGACAGTTGATTGAAGCTTCTTTGATGTCACTGTCAGGACATTGGCTAATTCCTGAAGCTCCGAGGGATCATCTTGGTCATCTGCATCGTCACCATGGTCTTCATTCTGCTCATAGGTCTCATCATTCGGTGGTTCCTCTGCAGCGTCTTGATACTCTTGCTCAGAGCCATCTTGCACCTGATCGCCAGTTTCCTCAGGAATCTGTTCCATCTCATCCACCTGGTCAGTCTGATACACCCGTCTTGGATGCTGTCCCTTGGATCCAGACCGATATGAAGATGATGATGATGTAGTGCTTGAAGAGCTCTGAGAGAAGGTCGAAGGAGTAGAGGATGAAGTGCTTTGGAACCCTTTTCCCTTGGATTTGCCAGTAACTTGACCGGAACCTGTGACTGGAGGACTAGGACGATGATCCGGAAACTGAAAGTTCAATGACTCACGAACCTGATCAAATTTCAAGCTGTTTCCAGCGCCAATCAAAACCAACCTTTGGAGGTCCAAGGGCAGTCGTGATCTCTCTAACAGCCTGTTTCCTCTCGCCTCGTCGTCATACATACCAGTCGTACTGATACCAAGTGCTGACAAATCCTTTTCCACACGCACATATCGATTTGCAAACTGTCGCACAGATTCATTGGGATACCTTGAGATGCTTTCATAGTCTGACAGGAGCTTTCGTTTCTGGAATAGGACCTTTTGTTGCAGAGGTTCACGAAGCGTCTCAACCAAATACTTGATGCCATCGCTTGAGTGAACTCGTTCCAGATCGATATGTTCTGTTTCCAGCTCAGCCTCCCCGGACAAGGAGGTAAACAAGGACAGCGCTGCATCAGAAGCTGGCATAAACGCCCGCATTTGCAATGCCCATACTTCCACTTTGCGCTCCCATCTTGAGAAAGCACGCAGGTCAGCTGAATTCTTCCAAAGAGGTGGACTTGGAGGAGTGCCTCCACGCCAACGNCCATCTTGAGAAAGCACGCAGGTCAGCTGAATTCTTCCAAAGAGGTGGACTTGGAGGAGTGCCTCCACGCCAACGCACACCACGTGTCGGTCCACGCTGAGATGTCCACGAACTTTGGCTATTGTCTGCTCTCGTCTGATTGGCAACCAGCTGTGACAAAAGATCAACGATGCGAGACTGATTCGCATCTGTCAAACCCAAGCCATTCTGTCCAGTTGCACGCCTCTCATGGGCTTCCGGTTGATTATCGACGCGACCACGTCTCCGGCGTCTTCGTCGCGATGATGCGCTCATGTCAGGATCTACTGCGGGATCAGTTGTGTGGCTTTCACTGTCACGCCACTCTGCCCCAGAAATCCCGCCATTCGAAGGTGGAGACTGTGGTGTCGCCCATTGTTGCTGTTGTTGCTCTGAACCCGTCCTCGGCACATAAACCCAGCATCCCTCAGCAGTCTCATGTCGCCTCGGCTGCGTAGAGTCGTAAAATTCCGTGCTCTGACAAACCAGGCATGTCCACTTCTGAAAGGAGGTGTTCCAAGAAAACAGATTCGAGCCGCATTGGTAGCATCGCCACTTCGACGAATCCCTGGATCTGCCATGCATGCTCCCATCATCTGCCTGAAAGTCATCCGCAGGTGGTGCTGGTGGCATACGGTTCACAGGAGGTTCGGAGTAACTACTGCTGACTTCATCATCTTCGCCAAACAGATCAAACTCTCGATGGAACCGGTCCCAGGCATCACTTTCGGGAGGATCAAAATCAGGAAGATGGCATGAATGCATGTCGGCACAGGCTCCGGTGCCAACTCACTGTAACATGTGCTGAAATGCTCAGTGTGCAAGGAAATGATGTTCAAACGGCCATGGCACTAGCAAACGATCGGCGCCTTTTCTGCTGATTATTCNACTGTAACATGTGCTGAAATGCTCAGTGTGCAAGGAAATGATGTTCAAACGGCCATGGCACTAGCAAACGATCGGCGCCTTTTCTGCTGATTATTCGGCACAGTGCACTGCGGTTTTGTGCACCCATGAATCCATGGGACATGTGAGATCAAGGACATCCGCATCACATTTCACAGTAGGTGTGTAATCCAACATTTGACCATGGCACACGTATTCTTGGGGTGTCCAATGTGCTCATCAACCGCACACACACATGGATTTGCCTTAAAATCCGGCACCCCTAAATCCACTGGTTAATCACTATCCCAAGTATCCCGACCCATTAAAATTGCCATTTGGGGAAGATGCTCAGTTTCAGTGAGACACGCCTAAAGCGTGGCCAATCTTGGCTACTCTCCCAAGGGCTAGAGCTTTAGCTGGTTCGTACATACCACCATCAATAGCAAAACTACTTTCTTCGAGTGACCCCCACCAAGTGACAGTCTATCTGACATATACAGTATTTTGACATTCTATCTGGCATCCTCTCTGGCATTCTATCGGACATTCTTTCTGGCATTCTATCTGGCATATAGTCCGACATTCTATCTGACATTCTCTCTGGCATTTTGTCTGGCACTCTATCTGACATTTTATCTGACTATTCTGACATTCTCTCTGGCATTTTATCTGGCACTCTATCTGACATTTTATCTGACATATATTCTGACATTCTACTTTCTGGTCCCTGTTCGGGTCCAGGCGTGCTCCACTGCATCCGAAGCTTGCGATCAAGCAGGTCTCGGCGACGAACAGGCAACAGAGGGAGGCGCATGAGGCACACCTTTATTAGAATCTAGAGATCCTCACCTGGCAGGTGGGGAAAAAACTAAAGTATAGCAACGTATCCAAGATTCGCAGAAACATTCCATATGATATCATATGATTAGCAATGCTCTTGATCCAACTTTGCACTGGCGAAGCATGGCTGTTGGCAAACATGGAATGGGCTCACGTTGTGCACGTTGATGCAGTGCTTCAGTTGTAGCCTTTGGCAAGTCAAATAGTCAAATCCGCTCTGGCAACTTGTAGAACGCAAGCGTACACTGGGGATGGTTACGAAATCCAGCACCAGTTGGTAACTATTAGTGACTATGACACATTGTAAATCATGGGGTTAAAAGGGGATGAGCCATCTACCAACTGGTGCAGGATTTCGTAACCATCCACTGGGAATCCTGGAGCTCAATGCTAGCTGCCAGCTGCGGGAGTATCACTTACATCATGCTGCGTCGCCATTCATGCAACCAATCGGAAATGCCCTGAGGTTTGTTTCAAGTTGGAAAAAAAACTGTCTTGGCAAAATTCTGAGTGATGCCATACATATGTAAATATTATGTAAATCAGAATCCATTTGAAAGAGGCTCAATGGAAAATACAATCTCTAGTCGCAAGCCCCCCGTACGAGATAGCTTCCCATCCACCATCACTATTCACGCAAACGAATGTAAATAACACATTGGATTACAGTAAATCCCAGAGACCGCAGCACTGCCCACGTTGAAACATGCGGCGTTTCCATGCCTCCAAGGAAAACGGATGGGGCGTGGATCCGGGAAATGTCCAACCACCAACCCAACAACAACCCCCTGTGCAAGTATCTTGCGGTGGGTGCAATCATTTCACCCTAACACAAAATACACCCCAGAAGCCTTGGGTTTAGTAACAGTATTGGATCTATATATATATATATATAATATTCAATTTTGGAGCCCAGTGGGGTATTTCATGGAGATGGATCACTCTTCAAAGGTGGGCTGGAATTTCTCAATGGATCAACCTAGCCTCCCCTGTGCCTTTGCACAGAGACATGCCAGGCAACTACTAGAGATGCCATCCAGATCTGCTTCCAGTGGTCAAGGAAGATGACAGTAGGGCTCTTGGGTAAAGTTTCAACCCCTCGGTGGTATTGCAGCAACATTTAAAACCACTACAAACAGACAACCGATATACTGATATACTTGAAAGGCTGAAATCTACACAGATAGAGAGAGAGAGAGAGACGGAGAGAGCTATACAAATACACATATATCATATACTTGGGCGAAAGTATATGATTCACAGATCTCAAAAAATCAAATATCTTGTGGAACTTTCCCCTATCGACCACCGTTTAAGGTGAGGGTGGTGTGAGGACCCTCTCTCCGTGTGGCTGCTGCTACAATATATAAAATAGATACAGTATGGCAAATATACACGCAAATATACACGCACGAATTCATTTGCATATAGATGTGTATACAAGATCGTATGCAAACACATGTGCAAATTCAGTGTATATAATTTATGAATTTATATGACCAGTAATATGCTGCCAGGCTTTGTGCACATAATATCCAAGTCAGATCCAAAACCTGATCACATTCATATTAGCCTTAGTCCTCTGACGCGCCTTAGAGCCGTAAGACCGGGCTGAGCCTAACAAGAAGATGACGGGCAGAGGATCACTGGCAGATCGTTCCATGGGCAACAAGCACAGCTTCCGCTGAAAGGGGGAGGCTTCGAACAGGGTGCGGCTTGGATCATCTTGGATCCTGCAGTGCAACAGCCGCAAGAGCAAGGGCATGTCCCAAGAAAATCCAGGAAATATGGCACTTCTAGGTCCATGAGAACAGCCTGGTCCCTTATTTTTTTTAAGACACAACTGGGACACACCCACTCTGGATCTTAGCCCAGTGCTATGCGGCAAGTTCAAACAGGGAACCATCGAAAACATGGGGCGCCCCGTTTTCCCAGCTCAGGGCCGAGGCCTACCTTGAGGAAATCGAGTGTGGAAGTGGAAATCCGGCTCGCTTTGAACGATAAACCGCATGAGAATAGTGTTTCCAAACCCGCATTGGATACTCAGAAGGATTGTTTCAGCTGGTTCACGGCAATTGGACTTCTAAATAGTGATAAGGATGTCTCAGCCACAGTTGGACTGGGACCTTCAGCCGACATGGGGCAAAATGTTTGTTTTCAAGTCTTGATGTGTGAATGTTGGATACAACAGCCTTCCGGGCGCCGCTCATGTCTTCATGGCCAGGTGGCCCTTTCCGTTCGTGGGGCCACTTTGGTGCCCGATGTTGAGATGGTCATGGCTCAAAAAAATGCAACGAATCAAGCCGTCTCTGAGTGACAGCTTCAGTACATTTCATTTGAATCAACCACAGTAGGGATTGTGTCCCTTTGACAGGCACAGTCCCGTCTGATTTTTGGAGGTTCTTGGTCTTTTCATCGCTGTCCTCAGGGACACCCAACACCAAAAAACAAGACAAAACAACACATTTTTGGGCTCAACACTCAGCCATGAACGGAGCGTAACCATTCACCACTTTTCCTTCGGGGGAAGCCGCCATGGGGAGACCCATGGCCCACCATGATCGACTTGTCTTTGAGCCACGTCCGTGTCGCGAGACATCACTGCAGGATATGTTTGGTAGGCGCTACACCTCAGAATTCTGCCAGGAGGGATACTCTCCCCCGGAGAAACCATGGTTTGATGGAGTTGAAAAACATGCTTGGGATCATCATCTTGGAGGTGTTTCGCATTGGGGGGATGGGATACTTACAGAAACCAACATACATCCCATAGAAATCTCCGACCACAATGAGATAGAATATGATAGGATTGTCTTTTCTCTCCGGGACGTCATAGATCGATGATATTCACCTGGCAAGTTTGAAGCTTTTAACATGTTACATTTCTATACAATTCTTGGGGGGCTGCTCACAGAGCATGGCCAGAAGGCAAGTGGCAGAACCCGGACTGATCACCCAAGCTGCTGGCATGCGGGTATGGCTTAATATGGCTCAAAACCAGAGGGTCACTCGACCCACAAAACTGGTTGTAGTCTAATCATCACTTCTATGTATCTTGGGCAAATCGTTGAAATTCTTAAATCATAAACGTTGGGCCTGGTTGGTTAGGGGTGAGGCCAGGCTTTGGTGGGCCCATCACTTGCCCACATGTTTTTCCAAACATTGGATACCCTGCACAAGTTAGCTGGGTAGCCCATACAGTACCCCCCGTAAACTAACATACATGTGGAAAAACGGACCATTCGTAGATCATTTTCCCAGGAAGACTCTAGGTTTTCCACATCTATGTTAGTTTACCCCAGGGTATCCCCACATAAAAACGGCTAAACAAAAAAACTATCAGTACCCTCTAGTAAACTAACATAGCTATTGAAAATGGCCATTTATAGTTGATTTTCCCATTAAAAATGGTGATTTTCCATAGTTTTTTGTATGTTTACCAGAGGGTAACTATCAGGAACTACACCTCCAATCGATTGACCCAGTCCTGATGGGACTTGATAAGTGCTGGATGTCCATACCCAGCTGATGGATCAAGCACCAATACCATGATCTCTCCGGTGTTTGAAAGTCCTGAAATCATGGCTTGGGTATATAAATAAAGGCCCTACTCACCCACTTGTTGTTACATAAAGTTCCCACATTTTTTGTCAATCGTTCATGCACTTGGCTGGAAAGTCCCAATTCGCAGGGTTATCCACTATGGCTTTGTCTGGAAATAGGGCACCCCAAATTGGCTGCTTATCCACACTTATCGCCGTTGCCATGTGGGAGTATAAGTGCCCAATTTCCAGACACACCAATATATCATATTGTGGGTGCCGTTATATCTCATGGATATCCCATGCTATCCAATTATATAATATGTATGGCTATGTTTGATGGTTTAAATCACAATGTTTCGATTTTAGAATCTGGTCAAACTGCCATTTTTGGTGTTCAAATCAACATTTTCGGATGATATCTTGTGATTGACGATCAAATATGATCAAATCATCATTTTAAATGAGTGTTTCTGAAAGAATGGGGGATCCGCAGTCGTCACCATGGGTTTCAATACTAGTCGTCATGGTCATCCATGACGACTGTGATGGGGGTAAACCCCATGACTTCGGAAACCTCCAAATTGTGAAATCACCTCGGTCCACTTACCCTAGATCTCCGTGGCCAAGCTCCACCCCCTCACTGAGGAGACCCGCAAGCGCGGTGGCTAACGTAAGCTGGCCTATGCAAACACCGTTGGAAATATGGCAAGTCAGGGGGGTTCATAGGGGGTTTCACAGGAAAATTGTGATTTAATCAAATCATAGGAAAAGGAATGGGATTTCAAGGGAAAAACATGATCTAATGGTGAATTAATGCAGAAAAGTGGTGGTTTAACCATATTTAAGTTGATTTAGTAGGGATTTCAAAAGGATTGACCAGGGGGTTATGGCAATTACCCTCCATTAAATTAACATAGACCCTGAAAACAAAACAATTTCAGGGTAAAGCAATCTTCCACCCACCCATTTAGCGGGTCTATATTCCGTTTTGGGGAGTGCACCCTCTAACAGCCCCCAAAAAGATAGAAAAGTAAGATCCTACTAACAAACAGGAAACGAACTTGGAGAGGGAAATCCACAGTTTTTTTGGATCAAAACGGACGTTTTTTTTGAATATCTACGTTAGTTTACCCCCTGGGGTCGCAGTCACTGGACTCAAACAAATCGTGACATGATTTCCACTTGATATGGATGGCTGTCCCGCTCAGGGCGCACGCAGCGGTTGAAGCTGTGATGTGAGTCGTTCACGTTTGATCCCGAGAATCCGTGGGTTGCAGGGACTTCAGACCTAGCTCATACAGTCCCATGATGCGATTTAAAGTAGCTAATCATCTAATGCCTTCAGCACCATTCTATTTGATGGATTCATAAGACTTCTTCAACCAAAACAAGAAGAAAACACAGCTTCCTCAGCTTGAAACAACGCTAAGGGGGTCCTACCAAACCTCTGCTTCAATATTCTCAACGGATTGGCTTCAGGGAAATCATCAGTTGACTGCTTTCTGTTGGTGGAAGCTGCCAATCTAAAAAAAAAGTGTCGTGAAAAGTGCTGTGATGGTCAGCAGGGATGGGAAACTCATCTGTTTAAAAGGACCAACCAAATAAGAAAGGGCCTACACACACACACTCACACACACGCATAGCATAAACACATATGAACATATACACAAAAAATATATATACAAACAAACATACACACACACACACATATATATATATATATAATGAATATATACACACACACAATCTACATAATCATATCACAAAGGATCGATTCAATGGGAACCCACAGGAAACCATGTTTTTGTGACCCCAATATAGCGAATTGAGGGTTTGCCTGTAAACTTTCCGTTCAACAAATATGGTCAGTACGTCAACAGCCCCAAGCCATTTTGAGCCGCTCTGGGAGTCCCTGGCTCCACTCCTGCGAAGTCACGGTCTGTGGTTGTCACTTCTATGTTTGATATGTCTTGGTATCATGGTGGTGTTGTTATTCACTATCATGCTTGGTTACAGATTGCCCGTGTATTTTGTGGTGATGATGATGATGATCATCATCATCAACATCATCATGGGTGCATGTGAAAATGGGTATGCCCCTCAGAATTGCCATCTGGGACAAATTATGACTGACCAGGACTGGACCAGTGTAGGGGTTCCATGGCGTTCCGACCATGCGGCGACACTTTGGATCAACTCCTCTGCCAGTTTCAATCCGTCCCGTCTGAAACAAACAGCCACTGGTTGGTGCAGTATCCCCGTCACAAGTAAATATCGTACAGCATTACAAAGTGGTGCTCTCTTTCGTCTTAGCTAAGTCGGTTTTCAACAAGACTGCCTACAGTGGAAGATGTTTTCCAATAGGGAGGTTTCCTGACATGGGGGTAACCCAAATCATCGATTCTTATCATGGATTTTCCATTCTAAACCCTCCAGCTACCGGGGATTTTCCCCATTTATGGAACCCCCCAGGTCAGTTGGATCTGAGGTAAGGGCCCCTCTTCCACGGAATCCATCACCAACTGCGGCGAGTCGTGCGCGATTCGTGCAACAGTAAGGGCTGGGGTTGGCGGGGTCTGATCATGTTTCATCTATTTTTCATCTACCCACTGGTAAACTAACATAATTGAAAATGGCCCCTTTATAGTTGATTTATAGTTGATTTACCCATTGAAACATGGTGATTTTCCATAGTTCTGTGAGTTTCCCAGAGTATGATCCATCTGGAACTGAGAGAAAGCATCAGAAATCCACATGGTGGAGATGGGCCCCATGACGGAACGCCATTGGGTGGCCCCAACTGGGAGAAGTCCAAAGGTTTCACTGGGGTAGACTACCGCACGATTTTCCACGAAATCCCATTACCCTCCGATAAATCAAACGTGGCAAGCTGGGAAATCCCCGAACTCAATGGATGGTTTCTAGCCGGGAAAATCATCGAACTAAATTGTGGATTTTGCAGCACGCCATGTTTGATGACCAGAGGGTGCCATGAAATCCATTCATCCCATGCATCGCTATTCTCAATGGATTGGTTGATGGGAAAATCTTAACCGGAAACCAGGGATTTTCCCACGAAATTTAAGGGTTTCCTGTAAATTTTCCCATTAACCAATCCATTGATATTCCCGTTCTCAACCACTACGAAACCACTGGCGGTTTTTCCCCATCTGCAGAGAGCACCGTTTCGGCACCTCACCGTCCAGGGTCACCATTCGCTCCTGACCAGCTGCCTGCCGCTTGAAGGGAAACCATTCCGGGCTTGTGGTCATTTGGATGGGGGAAAAGTCGTTCTTATCATTTGCTGGTATTTCGGAAGTGAATCAAGTGAGACATTTGGGGGTTTCCTAAAATGGGGGTACCCAAAAATGGATGCTTTATAATGGACAACCCTACTAAAATGGATGATTTGGGGGTACCCCTATCTTAGGAAACCTCCATTTTTCAAAACACACTCCCCATCTCCACTGGATGGCAGCCACAACTCGCACTTCATGCTTGGGCGTTTGTGAGGCAAGTGGGATATGCAAATGCTGGAGCGCACCTCCCATAGAACCCAACACTGGCACAGTCCATACTTGGAGAATCATCTTCCATGATCAAAGGCTGTTCATCGCACCTGTTTCAAACCCAATTCTTGCACATGTGTTCTTGCCAAATTCCGATGTTTGAAATTAAAAACAATCTTGGTCTTTCATCCTGAAAATCAACTTTTTGAGAGTTGGGTTTGTCTGAAGATAGGATAACCCCTCAATCCTCTGGTTCATCATCATTTTCCCCATGAAATAGCCATACATAGCCATTTTATGGATATACCGGTATACCTTCTTTTCAGACAGGCCTAGTTTTGTTGGCATTAATGTGGTAGACCTTGTCAATCACCAATTTTTGATGATTAATTCTCACCCATTTCTGGAAAGGTATTGGAGGGGTTGGGGACACCTAGTTTTAGACCATCTTCTTCCCATGTTTTCCGCCAACAAACCAGCATGCTTCCCGTCCGCGCCGCAGGTCGGGGAGACCGGGCAGGCGGCGCAGGAGCAGCCTCTTGAGGGGTGTCCTGCAGCACCGAGGTGGCCGGCGCCAGGGAGTGGAATCCCATCACCCACATGGGGAAGGTGCGGCATTGTTGGCTAAGTTGACTTAGGTTAACTATAGGTTTTATAGGGGATATCACATGATATAACGAACTAGTTAGATGGGGTCATAAACCAACTTAGAACTAGGGGGCCCCTTCTTGTGGGGATTTAATATGATTTAACCATCAAAAAATGGGGTTTCATGAAATTGAATGGGGTTTCATGGGATACGTAGTGACTAAACAACGAACATAGCTATGGAAACTTTGATATCCAAACCTGAACATGTACAACTAGGTTTGTCTGAAAATAGGATACCCAAACGAACAGCACATCATTAATCATCATTTTCCCAATTTAAAATTTAATCTGCCATGTTGGAGGCAGAAGTAATCCCGTTTTCAGTTGCATCCATATCACCAGGCTTGTTGGGCCGTGGGATGCTTCCCCTACTCCTGACCATCAATGGTTTGGAAATAAGTGAGGATAAACTGGTCAGGTACAAGGATTTGACCATCAAATTGATGAATGAAAGAATGAGATTTAGCTATCCAAACTGGGGGAACATGGGATTTCATGAGCAAAGATGCAGGAAAGTGGAGAAAGTGACCCACAAAAATTGACGTCGGGAGTGTTCTGGGTGCTTGCCATGCCATTTGCAGTGATCCTTATGCGATCTCATTATCTCGTTCCCAATTTGTGGCTTTGGGTCATTTGAAAGTCCACCAAAGTGGTCAGTCACTAGCCTGAAGAAGTTTTCCTTTTGATGGTATGTGGGTATATTTTCCTTTACCATATTTGACCGAATTCCTTGGTCTCCAACCTGCCATTCTCAGCCAAAGCAATGCAGCAGGACTTCCCCCGATGCACGATGCTCTTTGGTGGTGGACGTTAGCCAACTCATATGAAACGATATAAAACTATCCCCTTCGTTCTTTTGCTTGAAAATGTAGAATGTCATGCTTCTTCGAAAAAATCGAGGCATACGTAGAACACTGAGTCATCAACATCAAAGGCCACATCTACTCAGACCACGGGATAGCCTCATGTGATATTGCAGATCCAGCCCCAACATCGCTTGGTGGCGAACTAACCAGGAATTTTTGTGTGGCTTATAGCCTCAATCATCAGTAGGGTAAGTAGGATTAATCCACTTACAACAATTACATGGAGGTTTCCTAAACTAGAAGTACCCCTAAAGCATTCATTTACATAGGATAATTTACAAGCCATTCATTTTGGTGATTTCCCCATTTCAGGAAACCCCCACGTAAGATCTGGATCGGCCATCCCACCTGCCAGAAAGGTTCGGGATCAGCGCCAAAGGGCGAGTAGACGGGCTCCACCTAAATGCAGGAGAAGATGAAAACACGACGCACATTCGCTTGGGGCTGCATCCCACTTAGTAAATGGGCGAAAAAACAAGTTATATATGGCATATTCCTTATTGTACATATGTAAATAAAATTATATATATATATATGGATTATAAAGCACTCGCTAAGTGGGATGCACGGGCACCCTGTTTCTCAGACAAACGCATGTAAGAGAAGGGCCGAAATCCTGTTTTCTCTCGGAAGACTGGATTTTATATTTTATATACGGAATTTGCTCAAAAAATCCACGTCGACACACTTCCTGGGAATTCCAATGCCCCAAAGTGGAATCCGCTTTTCTTGGAGACATATTCAAGCTTGTATTGGTTTCTTGCCAAGTTGTAGCCTGTTTTGTTTCAGTATGTTTCAGTGCTGGAGGTTCCTTGCGTAAGTGGCACTGAGAGAGGAACCACACTAAATAATACAGTAATCAGTCAACCCAACAATGAATATCAATGAACCATTCCTAATTTCACCAGAAATGGCTGGTACGAGTATGTGCTGGTACAAGCCCTCCAACTTTGGAGGGCTTACTTTTCGGCTCACTACATCAGCCGAGCCACACTGGTGTTGTTCATGGCGTTGCGCAAGGCCATGGATTGTGGCGATGTCTGCACAGAGTGGTGGCAACTTGGAAAGGCACCACGAATTGCTGAAGTCTGTCAAAGGGGCCCCAGTTTGTGAGGGAAATTGATTTGTAACTGGGTCAACTGGTTTTTATAGTTACAGTGAATAGCTTTATAATGGTATTCCATCTATCAATGTTGGTCTCAACACCCCAAATACCTTTTTGGCTGTCATTCACCGATAATGGGTTCTCCTTCCCAACAATCATCGGTGACATCAGTGGCAGGTTGTTCGAACGGGTCTTATTAGCGAGAAACACACCTTATTGAACCACGTATCATTCATATAGCGATAGGCAGCCCATATCAGTGGTACAGTATATATAATGTGTTTTTCTCTATTTTTGGGCCACTTCAACCATGGGTTTTCTTCGTAAACACGACTCATTTTGCTGCTGTTGGAGTTCAAAATGAAGAAGCCCCTGTACAATAATATCTGTAATATCCCATATGCCATATGCTCCATGTTTGGCATATCTACACCAGCAAATATACCAGCACCATGGAGGGCGTGGGATGGCATCCCTAAACTTCGACCTCCAATACTAAGAATGATCAAAATTTATGATACAAGTATTATATATATATATATAAATGTAAATATATATACATAATTATACATATATCAACTACTTGGTGGTTTCAACCTCCTTGAAAAATGGGAAAGTCATGTGGTGTCATCCAACCATTGAAAATCTGTAGTCCCCTTCGTCACTATTCCAACTGGGCAATATTTCAATCAAAACATGTGGTCCCTTCTAACTATGACCTGAACAAAACCGACATATCCACCACAAATCAGTCCGGTAGCCGATTCAACCCAACATAAACAGATCGAACTTGGAGCCCCCTTCCTGTGAGCCTTAAATGGCAACGGCGCCCCCTCCCTGCCCAACGGTTCCCCAAAGTAACGCCTGCCCGGCGGAGCGGATCCCTTGCTCCGTCTGGCTTGTAGGCGTTGCGGGTGCCTGCCGCACTGGATTTCGTCCGCGAAAATGATGGCTAAAGCCAACGAATCATCAGAACAAACATATAAACCGTTTCCAATGGTCTGGTGGCTAAAGCATGTTCAAACCAAAAAACATCAGCAACAATGGCAAACACCAACATTTTCAACACGGTTAAGCAAGCAACCTTTTGGAGGCATGAACCCAAACTGTGTGAGCTTAAGGATGTTTATTCAATAAGCATCAACAAGCTGATTCTTTAAATACATTTAACGTTGAGCGGGTAGAACCCAGCTGAATTGTAATCTTTCGCAAGCGAAAACAACCCCATCAACTCAAGGGATCACAAGGCCATGAGTGCCACCAAGTGAGGGAACCATGGTATTTGGGGAGCATTTCGTGAGCGCATGCTAGCGTATGCCCAACCCAACACACATAATTCTATTTGCAAAAGTAGAAATGCATGTCTTGTTCAAACACACGCGCACAGTGATGCAACATGATCCAACTACATATTTGATTCACTGGGGTGATCACCCCAGGTAGACCATGTCTTCATTGGTGGATGTGTTTAGTCATTCTCGCTGATCCCCTCCAACTGTGTTGACTATATTTATAATCCCCCTATTGACTCTATTGTTCATGAGACATCATGAAGCACTACATTGTTTCACAACTCGCTGGCTACATGGTTCATGGCCAGCAGCTACCAAGCCAGTCGCGGACCCATGCCTCCGCATCTACCTCCTCCAAGGAGCTTCAGTAGGTTCTGTGGATTGGTTCAAGGGAATATGTATATTCAAAAATACTCAAATTAAATCATCCTACCATGAAATACTTTGATCTGCCAGAGGGGCCCAAAAAAAATCTCGCAACATCTCTCTAGATTCCCCGAATGGTGGGCCTTCCCATGTGGCAAACTAAAGTTTACCTGAAGCAAACCCTGGAATGTTTGGGGGTCCTACATGCATTAAGCCTGTTTTGGGTTGGATCCGCACGCCATCTCCATCTCCCCGTCCTGAACAGCTTCCCTGAAGCGTGGGTGGGTCATGAAAAACGGGGATCTGATCCTTGTTCCAATACTTGGTGGCTCATGCCAGTTAGTAAGATGGGCTTCTAACTCCAGTCAATAGTAAGTAGGCTTAGTCCAGTTATGACTGGAGTTGTAGCCCGCTTACTCAGTAGGATGAAACACCAAGTAACCGACCTCCATGCGGAGTCAGTACAATAAGTTCAATGGGTTGCCTTGATTGGGGTGTTAAACCTTCATCGAGCCAAATGTGGTACCATACAGAATGAAAACCACATGTTTTTTTGATTTTGACACTCCCTAAACATCCCTAAACATGCAAAAACATGTATATGGGGTATGGTTGACTACTAACTTTACCACTTTGTTGTCCTCTGGTAATCATTTGCCTCATGTGTTTATACTTATCGACGTTATTTTCTTTCTCCATTTGTATAGATTTTTCGGTTTATAGATGATTTCCGAACCAGCCATGTTTGATTACAAAACATGGAAATCTGAAGAACTGTGGGCTTTTCAACGCAAATCCACCGTTTTCCCTCAGAAAATCCGCCCTCTCCCAGGTGAGAACTCCCGAGGCATCGGCTCGTCGAGCATCTGCACCTGCCGCGACAGGAATCTCCTGGCCTACCCACTGCCAACTACATGGATATATGGGGGTTTCCTAAAATGGGGGTACCCAAAAATGGATGGTTTATAATGGAAAATCCTATTAAACTGGATGATTTGGGGGTACCCCCATTTGAGGAAACCCCCATATCAGGATATCTAAAAATGGTGCTTTAATGACTTTAGCGGTGATTTACTGGTGATGTAATGGATTTGAATTGGAGAGTTTAACGGGTATTTGATGGTGATTTAATGGGAAATTAACCAACAATCAAGGTGGATACTAGTTGTAATCATGGCATTTGGACCGTCATAAGTTGGGATAGAACCTCTATAACTATCGTGAAATCTATCCACTTAGTTCGCTGGAACCGCACTTCCAAGTACACATATCCTGAAATCAGGAAACAAATATAAAAGGTGACTACCCCAAACGATAGCTAAGTTGACTGAAGACTTGGTTAGCTGTTGTGTTTATGAAGGACAAAGCTATATTCACTATAGCTAATGGGTTAAAAAAACAAAACCTGATCACTGGGGTGCCTCATCTTGTATAAACCGACCATACACGTAGATTAAGAGGTTGTACTGTAATTGTATATCTGTATCCTATAGTTCACACATGTTCACACATACATATAGTTGTAACAAGTCCTGCGTACAGCCCACTATCCTTCAAGATTGTACAGTAGAAATCCTGGCTGCCATAAACCCTGCATCTTTCCAGTCTCTGAGTGTTCCTGGCGGGTGTGAGCACTTGCCGTTTGCGGATTTGCCAAATGACCTCGGTGCAGAGGAGCAGCAATTAAACGCACACCCGACAACAATAGACCATGCGTCTATTTACCCTCGTGTAAAGCAACATACACATGGAAAACCGACCATTTGCACATCATTTTCTTTTGTATGTTTAACCCGCCGGGCACCTTTGACCCTGCAATCAACTGCAACTGAGCTCTCCTGACCACTGCAGCACATGCCCCGGCAGCCATTATGCCCACCACGGCAGCGATGACATTGATCACCACCATGGGATTACCCTCCTGCTGGACAATGTGGGGGCCTTGAGCCGCCAGATTCAAGCCCGCATTGATAGACGCCCCTGGATTAATTGAGGAAGTTCCCCCAACATAGTTATGATTGGCTACTAAAGTGGTATCCCCCTATTAGAAACCTGGTTGGTGGTGCCATATGGTGCCATCCCATCCCTCAACACAGTAGCGATTGAAGAAAGCATTGGGGAGTAGTGCCATGTAAGTCTTGGAACCTAGCATTGCTTTCCCATTGAAACTCGGAATTTCCCGTTGCAAGCTTCACAAACAGAAGCCGTCGTCAGCAAGGTTCGATCTGGGACAACTTCCCTCGGTTTTTGACGTGTCTTATCTAAACTGGCTGGGAAATTCCCGTTTTTGACGAGAAAAACCGGCTAGGTTCAGAAAAAAGATGGGCCGCTAAGATCCAATGGTTTAATATTTTAATTTTCCCAACATTTTCCCAATTTACATGGCAACACACTGGGGATAACAGAACCAGGGTATCCTTGTCGGCTCCCCCGTCCTCAGTATCAACGTTCTCGACCGCCACATAGGTCACGGACACACGTGGGGTCTGTGCACGCGGAACCCAGCATGGCTCCAAGTAAGTTGGGGGCCCCGCTTTTGCCAATTCTTTCGGGCATATTTGGAGACTTTCTGGCATTAAGCGAGCCAAATCCTTGGGTGAAAAAAGAAATTTAAACCAAACTAAAGCATCTCCGACGCCTCCCAAAATGGGCTCAAGGCAGCTCAAGTTGCAATCCCAAATGGGGAGCACCTAGCGAAGAGACTTATGGAGAATCACAACCTGCATTCATGGCGGATTTTCACATCATTTCCTGATCCATACCATGCACTGGTGGCATGTGGGTCCCGAAAAAGTAGAACAGCTTTACCAGAATATTTGAGATGAGCTCTTCTACCTCACAACTTCAACCTTTCCGCCTTCTTGGTTTCAGTTGCTAATGAATAAATGACTGCAGTACATTAACCCAAGCATAGACGGGATTCAGCGCGCAGTCAGACGCAACACGAGGCCCCTTCCCGAAGGGGGTGCCAAGTGCAAAGTGCAAAAGTGAATTAACGAACTGTACAGCAACTGCAAGGCAAGGACGGAGAACAAGATCAACCGCAAGCTCAAGTGCAAATTAGGCCCCAGCGCGAGCAAGGGCGCGCATTTCTTTGGCTTTACGTTTGTAACGGGCCGTGACGATACGTTGCCAACACTGGTATCTCTCAGGAATGGAGGATTCGGTCAAAGGTCCAACGTCAAACTGAACTGGCTGGAACTGAACTTTGATTGGTAGATGGAAAGTGAGACTCCCCTGTAGATTAGAGACATAGTCAAAAACCGCCTGACAAGTCTCCACAGGATTAGGTAGCACAGGGCGACATGGGACACCAGCAAAAGTACCTTTGAAGAAAAAGTGGCGCAAAGTTGAAGTCTTCTTGGAAGTAAAATCCGGGAAAATATTCACAGATGTGATGGTTCTGATAGCCAAAATGGCTTGGTGAAAGGTGTAGTATGTACGGGAAGCCGCACGTGCCGATGTTGGAAGGCACAAGGCCTCTTGTGAATTGTAATCGTAGAAGACAGCGTTTTTGGTCTGTCCACCTGATTTCACTGGAGGAAGGCGTTTACTGAAGAGCACAAAACTAAACAACAGCTCAAGCCAAGAAATTCCCCAATCATCACCACGGTCATACTCCTTGGCGACATCACGAGGCCATTTGCATTGAGCAAGCCACTCAACAACAGCAGCTGTAAAATTGGCCCCTTGCAGAATACCATGATACGTCGACTTATCAACATCATCAAGGCAGAAAAGAGGTACATAGTCGTCAGGTGAAAATGATTGAAGAAAACGCAAAGCCTCATTTCCCATCAACCTGGCTGGCATAAACTGAGATGAAGGTTCATCTTGTTAGATGGGCTGACCAACAATATCAGCAGACTTCATTGCGGAGTCTCGGGCACGATTAAGTTCTACCATATAGGTCAGAACTGTCTGAAGCATAATTGCTTCTGTTTTGTGGAAAGACGCAATGTTGCTGAATAAAGATCGAATTTCAAGTGGCACATTCCGAAGGGAAACTGTAGCTGCAAGATCAGCGGCGGAATTTCCATAAATGGTCCACAAGTCATGCCAGTCACAAGCATCATCAAGGGATCGATGGCTCTTGGTCTTGAAGACACGGATACGCTCATTCCAGTGGTTCTTGATTTCACGAATGACATCACCGTTCCTAGTCTTGTGATTCGGAAATTCACACAGGTTGTTGCGCAATGCAAAATCAACAAAGCAAACATACGAGGCATCAGTAACAACAGAGATGGAAACCATGTCATCGTACTTTTCAGCAGCCACAAGGGCTTTCCAAAAAGCAAACAGCTCACCACGAGCCGCCGATTGATGGCCAGAAACTAAACCTGAGCCCACCACACGGAACAGAGGACATTGCATACCCTCACCTGTAACTGACGACATCAATTGAATGCCAGGGATATCAAGCGCAGAGGTATCAGACACTACGGCCCAACTAGCAAGCCTGGCATCAGGGTCAGTGGGATTGATAGCTCCCCCATCAGTGTAAAAGACTACAGACTGGGTGGCTTCATAATGAACCAAATCAGAGACAGGTTGAATGGAATGCAAGAAAGCACGCTGCAAAACAACATCAGGGGATGCATGCGCAAGCGGAACGAATACCCATTCAGGTCGAACATCTTGAAGAATGCGAAGAGCTTCCTTGTGTGCTTCACGAATGTGGGCAAATTTGTCACGTTCCAACAAGCGGTGTGCTCGGGTATCATCAGCACCACACAATGGACATGCAATGGCTGTATCAGAATCCCACATCTTCTGGGTAGCCGCAGTCTGGAAACCACCTACCAAATTTCGAACCAAGATAGATTGGTCAGACGGCGAAAAAGAGGCCATTACCTTGGAGGTAATATTGAAATGTGGCAAAAAGTCGCCAGTCCCCTTACGGGAGAGGTTTTGGACCAGAAAGTGTGGCCATGCCATATAAAACGTGTGACAAATCTTGGATGTCGAGTCAGTGAGAAGGTTCAATTTGAAATGATCAGGGCCAACCAGCGAGCCATCTGACTGAATGGTCCAGCCAATCGCCTCAAGATATCTCTTCAATGAGGACGCCGGGCCATAAGGTTTGGAACCCACAAAAGAAGCGGCTGCTCGAATGATACTAAGGGCAGTGTCACGACAAATGGTCACCAAACGCTTCACGGACCGCAGGGCGTTTAAAATGACATAAAGAAGAGGGTCTTTCAAAAACTTCGACAGCGAAAAACAAGCAAGTCACGGTGAAGCAAAGTTGCACTTTCCAACAAAAGCAAACAAGGCGGCAGATCTCAAAGTTTGAAAGTGATGCATGCCAACAAAGGATGTATCAGCTGAATACAGCGACATGGGCCAAACAGAGGCCTGAATGACCGAAGCCTTAGAGGGTGTATCCAACGGCAAAGTTCGAAGGCGTTTACAACGCTTTTCTGCTTCTGCGATTTTGTCCTTGATGTTACCAAGTTGCATGGAAGCTTCAAAGTTGAAGCGTTCACCAAGATCCTTCATGTGTGCCCCCACTCGGATCGGAACATCACCTGCCGGGAACAGGTGAGCAAGGTCCAAGCAGGACTGTCTGAAGTCACGGTTGATACCCCAGTGCCATGACTTGTTGAAATCAATCAACAAGCGAAGTGAGGAAGTGAGCCTAAGTGTTCCCTTATAGGCTATACGGTGAGCAGCCTGGTTAAAGGTACTCCATCCCCAGTTATCTGCGTAGCCGTGCGGAACAACCTGATCGTTAGCAATGCACCAATGATATGCAACTGCAAGGGCAAGCATTGCCATGACACTTAAACAGTCTCCCTCCGGAGCACCAGTAGAGCTATCAACAGGCAAACCCAAGTATCCATGCAAGTGTGGGTATCTTTGAAGCCTCATCAAAGAATTGAGCCAGAAGTCGCATACCCATTGCGGAACACCCAACCGACGCCAAAGAAAGACAATGGGCCACCGAGGGAACAAGTTGAATGCCTTCTTCAGGTCTAAGCTGAAGCCCCCCAGCTGAGAACGGTTGGATATTGCTATCTCAATGCGGTGTTTCAACAAATATGCAAGGTCCTTCACTCCACGACCCGGAAGTCCACCGGAAATCAGAAGCGGGAAAGAAGATTTCCAAACTCGAACAATCTGTTGAAATATGATGCGACCCGTAAGCCGATACAAAACACCAAGCACTGTAATAGGCCGGATTTGGTGGAAGGAACGAGGCTCAGGCACTTTCGCAAGCAAGGTGGCCTTCGCTGCCATCAATGACTTAGAGAGCCCATACTGAGCTCCCTTAGCCATGATCAACGCCAAGTCAGCAATGCAACACTCCGGAAGAGCTTTTAGCTCCTCATATCTCCAACCGTCAACTCCATGGGCCTTTCCAGTCTTCAAACCCTTGATAGCATGCATCCAGAGAGGGACAGACTGCAAGGAAACTTCAATGTTGGGATATTGTGGCATACCCGACCGTTCGATCTCTTCAACAAAGCTATCCCAAGCGTGAGGCTCTGTGGCTTCAGACACTGAGTCACGGAGCCAATACTCCGACCAGAAGTGATTGAACCCCTCTTGAATGTCAACAGTAGACATGGCAACTGTTTCCTGAGTCAAATGACCCCTAACAGGGATGTTGGACGCCTTAGTAGTGAAGAAAACTCGATCAGAGACCTGATGAGTGAGAAAAACTTCAAAGTCATCAAACCAAGCCGCAGCGCTCATGCGAAATGAAACATTGTCAGCAAGTTTCAGGGACATGTTACCCTTCGAAGATCGAACAAGGCAAGCAAAGGAAGACTTCAAGATTGGAACCTCATACAAAGGGGGTGCAGAAGCACCACGCACAATGCGATAGGACAAACTCATGAAACCATCCTCTTGGTCAACCCGAATTCGATTTCGGAAAGATTGGTATCTGTTGCGTGCCTCTTGACGGCAAATCAAGTTGCAGTGCATCTCAGTGATATCAATACAAATATCAAGCAATTCAATGTCCGGCAAGTGGATCGGGACAAAAGGCACCAAATCGTAAGCAAGAATCCAAGAGGCCCAGCGACTGCCAAAGCCCTTGGCATGAAGAATGATTTTCCATTCATACTGCAGTTGACGTTGAAGCTGAAGAGTCTTCTGAGGATCACCAGAGTTTGATAAAGCCTTGTAAGTACGCCGAAAGGATTTCAGCCTCCGAACCTGGCGTACTACTTGTTTGGCTTTCATACTGAAGACTTCAGCGTCAGGTGTGTAACCATTTGTTGGGTCTTCAGAGACACCACCATTGGCGCGAGGTTTGAAAACAGTCTTGACATTGCATTTACCCTTATACTTGGGATGCAAACCAACATGAGGCTGAACAAAGGGATTGAGTTTGTGGGAAATATTCAAAGCTTTGTCAACTGCAAGTTCAACCGAAGACGACCATGCAAGAAGAGCCTGTTCAGTCTTGTTTTCATCATCGATTGAGGACACATCAAAAACAGAGGAAACCGGTCTGTTGTTGTAGCATTGAGCTATGATGTCACTCGGTGGAGCCAAAGCAGCCCATGAGCAAGGAATTTTCCACTGGTGAGGCACCCACATGTCTTTTGTGAAGGACAAGTCAATGAACAGTGGCACATGAGAATCAAATTGAAACTTCTTGTCAACCCTCATGTTCACCACAAAAGGAATCAACGCCGGATGGAGAATGGCCGTATCATTACGAGTCGAACCAAGACAAGTCGCAGGAAGGTCATATCCCCATTTGGCCTTAAAAAATGAGAAAGCTTCAACTGCACCCAACTGTTTGAAAAGTGAAAAAGATGGCAACTGCTGAGGAGGGCCGTTGAAATCACCAGCGACAATGAAAGGCATGTCAACTTGCTGAACCAAGTCAAAAATGGAAGCAAGAAACATGTCATTCATCCTGACACCTTGTTGATAGCGCGTTGCAAATCCATAAACAGCGAAAATCACTACATCCAAATGACCAAGTCGAACAACAGAAGCACAAACACGACAGCTGTCCCACAAAAAGGCTGGGTAATTGATTCTAGCAACCCTGGATGGCAGCTTGGTAAAAATTGAAGTGCCCAACGCTTCACCCCGAAAGGAGGGCCTAGAGTCAGACGTCAACTTCTTTGGAGGGGCATGTTTCGACCAGAAACACCTAAAGCCCTTACGTGTCAAATGTCCAGAAACCTCAGTTTGAATGACCGAAGTGGCAGAAGTTTCAGAAAAAACAACCACATCCGAATCCAAGCTCACAACTTCGTCAGTTTTTTTGTACACCGCTGTCGGATTCGAAATCGCAAGCCTGGTACAAACAGGATCGGAGGAAGACCCTGGACCAGGGTGAGAAGCTTCTCCAATGATCAAGCCAAAGAACCATGCAAAAAAGTGTGACGGANACAAACAGGATCGGAGGAAGACCCTGGACCAGGGTGAGAAGCTTCTCCAATGATCAAGCCAAAGAACCATGCAAAAAAGTGTGACGGAAGAATTGCTGGCACCTCCAGTTCAGAGAGAATGCAGGAGTTGACACACGGCCAGTACCACCAAACTTCAAAAGAATGTGGGCTTCCAAGCAACAAGTCATCAAACCTCAAATTGGCAAGATTTTCATTGGTCTTAGACCCATCGGGCTGAAAGCACTTGCAATGCACAGCAACAGCAAGCCATGTAGGCCAAGCCACAAAGTCAAGCTGACAGCAAGCCAAGCACCAGTTGTGCAAGAGATGGAATGGGTCAAACCACAACCATCGGTACCATCGGATATATCAAGAGTCATTTTCAGCTTCTTGATGCGGCTTCTTTGGGGGATTCTCACAATTTTGAAGAAGCGTCTTGAGTTCCTGAAACTGGGAGGTCATAGCATGATCCTGCTTGGAAAGCGAGGTCTTCATACTTTCTTGGAGCGTGGCCGCAAGGACTTTGAACTGCTCCTTTGCCTCTTCTCTGATGGCACCAAATTCCTTTGCGTTGACGATGTTCTGCTTGTCAAACGCTTTCCCCTGGTTGGTGATGACTTCTTTGAGCTGAGTCATATCCTTTCGGATCTGTGACACTTCCTTTGCAGAGGAATCTTTGATCTCTTTGATGGCCTGGATTTGTTGGTCTTTGAACGCTTCAAAGTCAGCAGTTTGTTTGCTAAACCGATCCTCAATCGGTGCTTTCAAGCTTGCGCACAGCCGCAAGTGGCACCGGGGCTGAAGCAGGGGCAGAAGCTGCAGCTCGTACCTTAGGGTTCCAGAAGGCCCATGGATCATCAAACTGCATGGTGGAGTTGGAAGGCATCTGAGCTGACTTCGCTGGGGCAATTTTTGAAGTGTTCCCGGCAATGACGACTTTGTCACTTGGTGCTCGACTTTGAATCCATTTGATCAGGATCGGCAAGGAATCCCACATCTCGAACTGAGAGTCGTACACTTCAGAGGATGCACAGCGCCAAACATTTGACGCCAGAAGGCGCATTGGGCGAGCTTTCCACGACAAGCCATCCAACCAAGTTTGGACGTTCTCAGCTGATGCTCCAACTGGCACTGGGGAGATCTTGAACAAGTGCTTCGGTGGAATGTCACTGGGCACTGAATCCTGAGGACGAAGCTCAGAGAAGGCTGTCTTAAAGTCTTCCCGCCTGAACCTGATCCCTCGAGCGATCTTGTCTTCACTGCGCATGCTCCGCACCAAGCCTCTGTGATGAGGGTAAGAGGCACACGTAACCCTCAAGTTGACAAGGTTCATATGTGGGAGCCATACCACTTGAAAATCGCTGCTCAGCTGTTTCAGCTCATTTTTGGCTGCCATGTAGACTGCCTTTGCTCCGCTGGATTGGAGGACCTTGGTCAGGTCATCTTTGGAGACACGAGCGTGGAATTGAAGCGATGTAGCCTCAGTTGGCGAAACTTTGACTCGGAGCTTTTGGTAGACTCTTCCCCAAGGAGGGGCCAACAGCTGGAGCCCTTCGCAACACAAGTCAAGGACTGTTCGAACTGGGGCCGCAATGATCTCCTGCCATTTTTCATCAGAAATTTCGTCTCGGCAGACTGTGAAAGAGACTACTGCTGAGTCTGGTGTGAGGATATTGGTCTCCACCCTCGAGGCCTTGACATGTTTCTTTCCAAGGTCATGCAAGCACCCCGACAACACCAAAGGTTCTCCCTCAGCACTGTAAGCAGGAATTTGGATGCGCTGCCCCTTGGATGACTGAGAGCATTCACACGTTCCCAGAACTACCACTGCCAACTCATCTTCAGAGAGATCAGTAGTCTGTGCCAACCAAGGAGTAGCCTGAGCGAACGACATCAAGCAAAATCCACTCTCCTTTGGCACAATGTCACTTCGTTGCACGCACAAGGAATTGTCCTCATTACGAAAAAACCCCTCCTTGACCTTGATTCCCTCCAGATTGAGAGCATGAGTGAAATCCCTAGCAGGCTTTCGAATGCGTTCATGGACCTTCTTCCTTTGAGAAGCTGGCGCAGCTGCAACGTCAGGAATTGCAAGGTTCAGCGCTTTGGAGATTTTTGAAATCCCCTCCCACTTGGTCTTGACAGCCTTTGGTTGGAGCAATGACTCGATGGTGGCTGGACTGGTTGCTGCTAGGAGCTTGTCCGCGAATGGAGCAATATCCAAGAAGAAGGTGGCCAACGCATTTTTGGCTTTAGTGAGGTCCTGAGCAAGAGGTTTGGACGGACCCCCACCCCTCAAACCAGCGACATAGTGGACAGTCAGGCACAGCTTGTTCTGAGAATCTCTTTTGGCATAATCCCAGATCCTATACTCTGGGTTCAATGTGCAAGCAAAGCCAACGGCACGCATCGGAGTTGGAATACCCAAAATTGAATTGGCAAATTCCCAAGGTTCAAGCAAGGCTTCCACAAGCAAGGTCTTGGGAAGCCATCCCACGAAAGCTGTATATCCCCAAACTTTGATCTTGGTAAACACCGTATCTTCCGTCTCATGAACACCTCTCGGAAGCCTCATGATGACAAAAGCCGATTTGAGGAAGGTGTACAAGAGCTTCTGTGAGATGGAGTCCATGTTGGGATTTGGGATGAAAACAATCCTAGCCCTGACAGGATTTGAGAACTCCTGAAATTGAACCGAGGTCATCCAACCCATTTTCTCAATGACAAAGTCAAGTCGGACCTGATGGAAAGATTGGACAAGGCGCATGAGAAGCTTGAGATCACCATTGATGTACAACAAGTGTCCTTGAATCGTCATCCGCAAAGGAGCACAGGGTGTCAAGTTCACATCCCAATCAATGTTCGACAAGTTGGTCCAAGTCAACAAGGCAAGCTTCAAAGCACGCTCAGATTCATTCCGGTCAAGCTCAAAGACTTCAAGCAAAGTTTCAGGGTTGGATGGCATCATACGACCTGAGGCTTGGGAGTCTGTGGTGTACTCAGATCCATCCTGAGACTCAGCTGGAGATCTACTCCTGGACGCCAATCTAGGAGGTCTCGGAGGTGTCGGTGGCCGTGGTGGAGAAGGTGGAGTTCCAGGCACACTGGGAGGTGTTGGAGGGACTTCTGTTGTATTGGGCGGACGAGGCGGTGTTGGAAGCCTTCTACGAAGTCCCGATGAGGCAGGTCGAGCCGACTCCGACCTGGAATCTGTCTTTGGGCCCCCACCACGCAAGCTGATGACCAAAAAGATTTTGACCTCACCTTGAGTCACGACAAGCGGATCAAGAAACTCTGACAAGGATCGATCAGGGTTGATATTGTGGCCATTGAGGACAAGCCTGACTTCCCAATCAAAAGCAAACTTTCTCATGATGTCGAGCCAAATCGTTCGAATGCAGGTGAAGTTGCAAGATGGATCCCACATGCCTTCCCAGATCCACGAGTTCCAAAACTTGAAGCGCACTCGAACAGCAGGGTTGTCACCGATGGATTGAAAAGTTCCCAATTCAGAGATGAAGAGCAACACCGCTAGGCAGTGCAAAGCGTCATCGCTTTCAATGGCAAAAGTACCAGGCACTTTGACAAGCTGGATCAACTCAAAGCCATGCTGCGTGATGTAAGAGATAGGAACCACAAAAGTCCATCCCATGCATTGCATCAAGTCCTGAATGCCTGAGGTGCACAGCAATTCCATGAAGGAAGCAAGATCACCCGACATACCATTGAAGGTGACACACATACGTTCTCCACCAACATCAAGCTCAAAGAGGCAAGCTGTGCTCAACGGTTGCAGTCCTCGCTTTGGCAGAATCACGACAGCATCCGGACAAGGAATCCCTTCTTCGAGAGGAAAGCCCAACATGTCAACACAGAAGATGCGACGAGAGTCAAACTCAAGCTTCAAGAAGTCAATCACATCACCTGTCTTCATGTTCTGACGTCTTGCAATCAACACTGGACCGAAGGTGCAGAGGGCAAGCACAACATGGTTGTCTCGAATGTTGACAAGCATAGAGGTGGGCAGCAAGAGTCCTCCCATGACGTCCGAAAACAAAATCAAGCGATCCCTTGGCATCGTCATGCATGAGGGCAATTCGATCCTATGTGCCAAGATTCCAGCAGGGAGCATGAAGATCTGTGCTGGCATGGATGATCCCATCAGAGCTTTCACCACCGCACGCACATTGAGGCCTGCTTGGACGTAAGCAAGGACCTCATCAGCAGGTGATCTCAGAGCAAGTCTTTCACAGAGGTGCATTGGGGCAGTCGGTTCAATCTCAGATTGTTGGAACAAATATCCATCTTGTGTTGCAGTGATGGAAAGGGCTGAGGCTCTCAAGCGCATGTCCAACAAACGTGCAAAGATCTCCGAGATGTCGACATGAGTGATGTCTTTGATGAAAGCAAGGCCATTCAACAAAGCGATTGCCGCGTGGGCTGATGAAATGGAATTCCCAAGGATTGAGACCGAAACTTTGCGTGACTTCGGCAACCACTGACTTCCAAGTGGAGTCTGGAGCAAAAGTACCTCAGGAGTACAAGCGAACCTCAGTCCATCCGGCAAAGCTAACAAGCCCCCATAAAGCCCCCCTGATTCAATCACATGCCTCGGCAAGAGATGTCCAAAGGAGTAGTTTGCCATGACGGTCGTCATCTGTTCCTGTGGCGTTTTGATTCGGTATCGATTCACATCGACCTTCGACCTTTTGGATGCTCGATTCGAAGATGGCTGCTTGGGCAAGTTCGCAGGATCCAAGTAGAGCTGCAAGACATCAGCTGATGGTCTTGATTCTTCCAACCAGTGGTCAGTTGCACAAAACAACACATCAAACTGCTGCATTGACGGATTTGCAATCTTGGGCCAACTGCAAGGGATGTGAGGCATGAGAGAAGCATCATTCATCCGTGTAGCGATCACCAGCAATCGATCTCTCTTTTGGGGTGCAACTTCTGCCAAGTCAAGAGTCTTAGTCCATCGCAAATCCCACTTCCAAGCTCGAAACCACTGCTGGATGGTAGTCCAATGAGAATGATGGACCATTCCACTGACGTTCTCAAGACAAATCACTTTGCAACCAATCAAGGCAAGCAAGGCAACTGCAAAAGGGGTCAAGCACCCATCATTGCGACGCAGTCCTGGAGCTGACACTGATGCCATTGACCAAGGGGGACAAGGCGGCGATGCAACTCCAACTTCATAAGTGACACATCCCAACAAATGGACCCAAGAGAAATCCGTGACATCGGCTTGGATGACCAGCTTGGCTGGGATTTCACTACCAACGTCCAACTGCAAGGGAGTTCCACCAACATGCAAAGTCGCTCCAAAAGTCTTGGCATAAGCTTGAACACAATCAACATCGATGTCAACTGCAAGTGAAGTGATCACCGGGAGATGCAACGTTTTGAGGGCTCTGGTGACATGCGACCAACCTGAGAAGCCTCCACAAAACAATTCAAGCACATGCACAAGATCGGCTGTGTCGGCTGTTCGGCATTCAGGAGCCGGAATGATACCACCACCTTCCAAGCAAACATCAAGCAAGCCAGAGAAGACAAAGGCCTGAAGGCACACAACTGTCGGAACCTTGGAGGCCACACAATTTCACTGCTCATGGGAGACCCTCAGCTGATATCGATCAGTGATGTCATGAGCACATCTTGCACCAGGCAACTGCAAGTCCCTAAATCGGTCAAGCACCAAAGGATGATCACGCACAACTCGACCATCCAAGATGACATCATCCACACCCATCTGAACCACCTTCAAGTCAGTCAACACACAAGTGATCCTGTAGTGACAAGGGCAGACCAAGGGTGATGGGGAGATGTACCGAAAGAACTTGTACAAGGGACCAAATGCAAACTCCATGGCTCAATCAGAAGGTAGCCAACCCACCAGCTACACCACGGGGAGGTTTGAGCCCAGTAGCTTTTTTTTTTTTTTGTCTCAGCTTTGCTGTCATCGACGCGAAGGAATTGTCGGTCGCCCGTCTTGGATGACCTTGAAAAGTTTTGGACAAAAATCGTGCTCGAAGACTTTGCTCATGCTCCCCAACAGCTCATTGACAACTTGGTCTCCAGTTTGGGAAGAGATAGCAGCATTGTACATCTCGCGAGTCTCGTCCAAAGGCCCAGCAACTGTGCTCATTACCTCAAGCAAAGAAGGAAGTTTAGATGGAGTTTGAAAAATTGATCCACCAAATCGAAACATATAACACAGAAAAACATGTTTAAAAACCTTAACAGATCATGCTCAATAACAAATGAACGTCTCTTAAAACGTTTTATGAAGATGTGATATCCCATGAAGAAATTGGCCTGAAAATATTACCTCTCAAAATGTTATGAAATTAACAGACATAGCCTAAACGAAACATGAAAAATAACTAAACGATGACTAGAAAAACTTTGCTCCTCCACAGACACAATGGACGCCTCAGTGAAAATAGAACAACACTTGAATCTTGAACATCTACATGTTTTAGATATTTTAAACAAAAATAATCACAGCCAGTGTTTTAAAATAAACGCACAAACAAACAAGCATGAAATTATAATTAAGTTAATCTAAAATTAGAAGCAATCTAATTTGTATTGTAATAATCCTACTGTCGTGCCGTGTACCCAAGCATAGACCATCCCAGTCACCAACCGGGGGTCATTTTGCATCATCCAACACACTGGTATTTCCAATGCCAAACCACAATCTAGACAATTTAGCGGTGTCCAAAACCCTCCGTCATCCCTTTTCTTTTGGTCGATGGAGGTTGCTATGATGAATTCAAGAACCCCAATAGCCCGGGCAGCATACCCTCCAGCTAACATAGCTATGGCAAATCCCCTGGCTAGTTCGATGATTTTCCCAGCTATAAAGCATCATGGCTACTTCGTGGGTTTTCCAGCTAGCCATTTTCGATTGCCTCTTATACCCATTATAAATCCGAATGATCTCCCATTATATCCCATGAGAACCTTCATTTTTGTTGGTTAAATCTCATTAATCATCATGTTGTACGATACTGAAAGGTATATAGCCAGCTAAATCAACATTAAAAGTTGCTTAATCCCCACTAAACGATTTTTTTGATGGTCAAAAGTCAAATCATGTTAAACTACCATTTTTGGTGCCTACCATCACTAAGCAACCGGGGTCAACTGGCCACTGCTTGTGGCTGCCATGGCTGCCCCTCCAGGCCTCTACGTGCTTGACGACCACGCCTTCGGTTTGAACCGCCTGGCACGGCTCACTTTTTTGTGCCAAACATGGCAAAACGATGGAAAACATAGCTAGCATTTGGTTGGGAAACTCAATTCTTAGCTCCTTTTGCTCCCCATTTTATGGCAAATACATAGGGAATATGGATGCCCATAGCTCCTTAGCTCCTTCCTAACCACTGGCTGGAGGAAACATGATCATCAGTCAATGAAATGAATAGGAACCCCCAATGATGGCATCCCTACCACAAGCTTCCCATACCATTGGTGTTTCTTTATGGCAGTACTATGAGGCGCTTATGGCGCACTTCTTGCCTCAGGTTCAGCAACTTGCAAGCCACCAGTCGGAAGGAGAATGCGGAAGACTGATGACTCTCAACCAGCCAGATTTAAAAGTTGAATCAAAGGAATTTGGATGTGCAAAAAAATCTGAAAGTACAATAAATCGAGCACATCCAAATTCGCTGATTTGTTTTCACTCCTCATTAAGTTGCAACATATGCCCAGTGATTTTGCCATATTGGGATTCTACCCCATTTTCAGACCGACAAAGTCCATATTGTCGGCAAATAGATCCTATTCTATTGTTGGTTTAATACGACGTCCACTTTTGGGTCAATACGTTCATTTTTGTGGGTTAAGTTAGTTAAGTTCAATCCCCATCACGGAATCAGCAAACACCGGCAACAACAACCAATCAATCGACAAGAGCCCAAGGAAACACCATCAAAACCAATATAAAGATGGGTGTGTCTGAAAATGGGATATATCTCCTCCAAATGGCCATGTCATAGGAAACATGTTCATAAAATTTCATAAACCATCAAAACCCTTGCATAAACAACATAGAGAATAATAACAAACAGCAAATCCCAAAATCCCAGAAGAAGTCGTGGCAACTCTGTGGCAACAAATCGTCAAAAATCCGGCTGCCTGGGCTGTAGCCTTCAGGAGAGCCATCCCTGAAGGATCCACTTGGGAGGCTTCCTGCCATGGTTTCAGCGAGATCCCTGGGCTATGTGGAAAACCTATGGGGAGTTTCCCTAGGAAAATGATCTACTGAAACAATGCTCGACACCTTTCAAAGCACAACCCATAACATGAAACACACACAGACATAGATAATCAAGTGATGCTAATACATGGTGAGTCAAATTGCGAATCCAAATTGAACCAGCGATTATTTCATGTACCTTGGAGGTACTGATCTATTTTATGTAAAAGAATATCCTCGCAAAACATGGCCTGATAAGGTACCTATTACATCGATTGAAGGGTCCTTAACTTGAATTCACGTCTTGATTGAATGTCAAACGGGTTCTTGAGGGGGCAGTTCCAGCTTAGAATGTTTAAAAAAGTGGACATAATATTACTATAAATATAATACTATATAGATAACCATAGTATTTCAGGGGTTATATCCCAACTGGTGATCGAAATGCCATGGTTTCGAGCCTCCAGGTTTGTGCCCAACGCAGTGGCGAAGGCCTGTTGCCTTGGCGACGTGGCGAAGCTTGGAAGTTGTTCACCCAAAATCCTCAACTCAGATGTGACCTCCAGGTCTCATCCTGGCCATTTTCTCTGTGGAGACGACGCGTTTCGGGTGATATGTCCCGATTTGGTCCCGGGAATGCATCCCAGTCTTTAAGTGGTTCGTAAAGCCTAAATTACCAGGGTATATCAGGTACGAGTACATCCCATATCATTCCATATGTCATAGGATAGATACATGGGGATATCTGGGTATTTTCTAAATAATAGAACGTATAACTTAACATCATCGTTGTTTAACAGCCAATGTAGACCCCACATACATCCAACATACAGCTACAGTACCTTTTTTCATTCCCTTTTTGCCTAGGTTTGGCGGCTGACAGATCCCCCGTTTGGTTGAGGAAATTCAACATGGCTATGGAAAATCACCACGTTCATAGGTAAGTATGAATCGGCCATGTTCCAAAGCTATCAATGAAGTTAGCGGAAGGTAACCCGTTCAATATGGTTCAATCATTGAATCCACTGGGCAGCTGTCGAGAAAAAAAAACGTTTTTTGAATTCCTGAAAAATCTCACAAAATCTCGCCGAGTGACTCTGTAGAGCCGCTACTTCCGAGGTTGGCGATTTTGCTCTTCAGACCTCGCGGGCTGGGGAATCCATGGGGGGCCAGGCCACTGGCGGAGAAAAAAATCATCGGGTCTCTTCATGGCGATCTGTCCATCGAGATTATTGAAGCATCTTTTCAACCACGCTTGAAAATCACAAAAAAATGCCGAATTGGTTCTTCGCAGCGGGTTTAAAGCGGGCAGCTTCTGTTGAATGCATTTGAGCATGAGTTGGCTGGAATCCGTTTGGATTCCTGGGAATCTGGGACTAGGTCAATACACTGATACCTACCTAGGTGAAAACATCCAAGAATAAACAACATGACCCATGTTTGGATGTCAAAAACCCAAGCTGCATGGGTCAATACATACCTAGGTTTGTCTAAACATGGGAGTACCTCAGCCAAATGGACAATTTACTGGCTAAAAATGATGATCAACCACGAGATTTGGGAGTATACACCCCTATCTTCAAACAAACCCACCTGAGTATATAATCCCAAAATTGAAGACTTGACATCCCCAAATCAACAGCCCAACACTGAGAATCAACAAATTTTATTTCCAAAGTCATGGCAGGGTCATCCCCGCTATCGGGCCTGCGACTTCCGTGTCCTGCTCAAAAAATCACTGAGAAGCGAGGCTGCATGACATGGACCTGCAATGACCTGCGTGTCATTTACGATATTAAGATTATTAAGGATGTAAAATCAAATTAATCTTGACACCATATGTAGAATCATAAACACACATATATACACACATTTATATATATATATATATTCCCCATACATAATCATATGTTGTGAAGTGATGCTGATGTGTAGATCATGATGTTTGAAATCATTGTGTTGGATTTACAGATCCCAGAAGGATATGATTCTGATTCGACGATGCGTTTGGCGATTCCTCAGTTACCCCATTGCCCATCCAGAAAACATAAACAAACGAGCAGCCATGGAAACCAACAAACTAGAGGATATCCCATCCGGCCAAACAAAAATACGCACCAGATTTTGCTGGAGCCCGTCAACTTTCTCATCACTTGCGATCATGACAGGACACGTAACTGTGTTCATAACCTCGCTTAACAAGTCCCCTAAATGTGTATAAATATGTATGCATGATTGTAAATGGGATATATGAGCAACAAAAACATGGGATATGCCACTGGGATTATCCCATGTCTAAGTGGCTTATCATTGAACAAAAAACGTGACTTAACGATCCGTGGAAACCCTCCAGGTACCGCGGTGGGTTTTGGCTCCTGTGTGGTCGATGTGGAGCCTTTGGTTCTCAGTTGGAAGTTGACATTCACCGCCAGGCTAGTCTTCGTCTGGGCACCGGTGCTGTAATTTGGATGCGGAATCTTTCCATGAAATCATGACATGGCTTGGAATTGGCTCATTCAAACAATATACCCTCTGGTCATGTAACACAGCTATTGAAAATGGCAATGCCGTTTGTTGATTTACATATTAGAATGGTGATTTTCCATACCACCAGCATGTCAGTTTACCAGAGGGTGAACAGTACCGTTTGGAACATCTATTGAACTTACAGTGCAAAATCTATCATCATCACTAATAATCTGGGTAAATTAAAATATGTCACACACCTGAAATACGACTTTTCTCAGAGATAGAGACGCCCCATTCCCAATGCCCATCAGCTTCATCTTGCGGTGTGAGGCCAGTGGGGTCATGAAACAATTTACCCAGAATACCTTCTGGGGGGTTGAACACAGCTATTGAAAATCACTATTGTATCCAATAACAGTATGTATTTTACAATAATATATAGCATTTTCAATAGGTAAATCAACTATAAATGGGCCATTTTCATCCATGTTCCATCGCTATGTTCGTCTACCGGAGGGGAATCATCAACATTGGAAAACCCATGGTGATGGGTGACTCACCTCCCTCCAGCCGCCTGCAAGCGTCTCGTTTGCAACCGCCGTGCGGCCTTGAAACGATTCTTCATGGCCAATCTTGGATATCCTGCAAAAAAAAAAGTGTTTTTTTGTTTCTATAGCATAATATGACCTAAGCTAACATGATATAGAAACCATAATTACATATATATATATATATATTTGTGTGTGATATCTAAATATAGATATTTATATATATATATATATCGTATACCACCATTTACCGAAAGATACTGCAACATCTACTAAACTAACCATCCAAGGCTGACCCGGGAAAATGATCTCCATATTGCGCCACTGGAAGAAAATAATTTCCCGCACTGAGGGATCTTGGAGTATCAAACTTACGGGTTAGAGCCAAATCATTGCTAATCTTAGATAACAACTGCTTTGGTTTTTTTTATCATCTAAGCGTTTTCCTACATTTCCGAATATTTCCATATATATATATACACATATATTAACAGATAGATAGATAGATAGATAGATAGATAGATAGATAGATAGACAGATAGATAGATAGATAGATAGATAGATATATACATATTATGCTCATCAAAATGGCAAACAAATAAAAGATAGCAACCCCAAAAAAAATAGAACCGTTGTTCTTCACTAGTTCATTACAGGATTTTACTTTTCTAATCCCTTCCCCCTATTACTAAACGTCCCCCAAATACTAAAAACTAGGGTCCATCTCCAATTTTGGAAAATTTGTGGTTGGCCAATTTGACTTTTANTAAAAACTAGTCAACCCCGGGGTGTTTATTATTAGGGTCCCCTGAATCCAAGTAGTTTTTAGTATTAAGGTCTGGCGCTTACTATTAGGGATCCGCTTCAAAATCCAATTTTTTGCAACGTATTAATTGCGTTTTAAATTGA